>OU974084.1:2500-325000 GCA_918843875.1 Diadumene lineata
CCTAACCCTAACCCTAACCCTAACCCTAACCCTAACCCTAACCCTAACCCTAACCCTAACCCTAACCCTAACCCTAACCCTAACCCTAACCCTAACCCTAACCCTAACCCTAACCCTAACCCTAACCCTAACCCTAACCCTAACCCTAACCCTAACCCTAACCCTAACCCTAACCCTAACCCTAACCCTAACCCTAACCCTAACCCTAACCCTAACCCTAACCCTAACCCTAACCCTAACCCTAACCCTAACCCTAACCCTAACCCTAACCCTAACCCTAACCCTAACCCTAACCCTAACCCTAACCCTAACCCTAACCCTAACCCTAACCCTAACCCTAACCCTAACCCTAACCCTAACCCTAACCCTAACCCTAACCCTAACCCTAACCCTAACCCTAACCCTAACCCTAACCCTAACCCTAACCCTAACCCTAACCCTAACCCTAACCCTAACCCTAACCCTAACCCTAACCCTAACCCTAACCCTAACCCTAACCCTAACCCTAACCCTAACCCTAACCCTAACCCTAACCCTAACCCTAACCCTAACCCTAACCCTAACCCTAACCCTAACCCTAACCCTAACCCTAACCCTAACCCTAACCCTAACCCTAACCCTAACCCTAACCCTAACCCTAACCCTAACCCTAACCCTAACCCTAACCCTAACCCTAACCCTAACCCTAACCCTAACCCTAACCCTAACCCTAACCCTAACCCTAACCCTAACCCTAACCCTAACCCTAACCCTAACCCTAACCCTAACCCTAACCCTAACCCTAACCCTAACCCTAACCCTAACCCTAACCCTAACCCTAACCCTAACCCTAACCCTAACCCTAACCCTAACCCTAACCCTAACCCTAACCCTAACCCTAACCCTAACCCTAACCCTAACCCTAACCCTAACCCTAACCCTAACCCTAACCCTAACCCTAACCCTAACCCTAACCCTAACCCTAACCCTAACCCTAACCCTAACCCTAACCCTAACCCTAACCCTAACCCTAACCCTAACCCTAACCCTAACCCTAACCCTAACCCTAACCCTAACCCTAACCCTAACCCTAACCCTAACCCTAACCCTAACCCTAACCCTAACCCTAACCCTAACCCTAACCCTAACCCTAACCCTAACCCTAACCCTAACCCTAACCCTAACCCTAACCCTAACCCTAACCCTAACCCTAACCCTAACCCTAACCCTAACCCTAACCCTAACCCTAACCCTAACCCTAACCCTAACCCTAACCCTAACCCTAACCCTAACCCTAACCCTAACCCTAACCCTAACCCTAACCCTAACCCTAACCCTAACCCTAACCCTAACCCTAACCCTAACCCTAACCCTAACCCTAACCCTAACCCTAACCCTAACCCTAACCCTAACCCTAACCCTAACCCTAACCCTAACCCTAACCCTAACCCTAACCCTAACCCTAACCCTAACCCTAACCCTAACCCTAACCCTAACCCTAACCCTAACCCTAACCCTAACCCTAACCCTAACCCTAACCCTAACCCTAACCCTAACCCTAACCCTAACCCTAACCCTAACCCTAACCCTAACCCTAACCCTAACCCTAACCCTAACCCTAACCCTAACCCTAACCCTAACCCTAACCCTAACCCTAACCCTAACCCTAACCCTAACCCTAACCCTAACCCTAACCCTAACCCTAACCCTAACCCTAACCCTAACCCTAACCCTAACCCTAACCCTAACCCTAACCCTAACCCTAACCCTAACCCTAACCCTAACCCTAACCCTAACCCTAACCCTAACCCTAACCCTAACCCTAACCCTAACCCTAACCCTAACCCTAACCCTAACCCTAACCCTAACCCTAACCCTAACCCTAACCCTAACCCTAACCCTAACCCTAACCCTAACCCTAACCCTAACCCTAACCCTAACCCTAACCCTAACCCTAACCCTAACCCTAACCCTAACCCTAACCCTAACCCTAACCCTAACCCTAACCCTAACCCTAACCCTAACCCTAACCCTAACCCTAACCCTAACCCTAACCCTAACCCTAACCCTAACCCTAACCCTAACCCTAACCCTAACCCTAACCCTAACCCTAACCCTAACCCTAACCCTAACCCTAACCCTAACCCTAACCCTAACCCTAACCCTAACCCTAACCCTAACCCTAACCCTAACCCTAACCCTAACCCTAACCCTAACCCTAACCCTAACCCTAACCCTAACCCTAACCCTAACCCTAACCCTAACCCTAACCCTAACCCTAACCCTAACCCTAACCCTAACCCTAACCCTAACCCTAACCCTAACCCTAACCCTAACCCTAACCCTAACCCTAACCCTAACCCTAACCCTAACCCTAACCCTAACCCTAACCCTAACCCTAACCCTAACCCTAACCCTAACCCTAACCCTAACCCTAACCCTAACCCTAACCCTAACCCTAACCCTAACCCTAACCCTAACCCTAACCCTAACCCTAACCCTAACCCTAACCCTAACCCTAACCCTAACCCTAACCCTAACCCTAACCCTAACCCTAACCCTAACCCTAACCCTAACCCTAACCCTAACCCTAACCCTAACCCTAACCCTAACCCTAACCCTAACCCTAACCCTAACCCTAACCCTAACCCTAACCCTAACCCTAACCCTAACCCTAACCCTAACCCTAACCCTAACCCTAACCCTAACCCTAACCCTAACCCTAACCCTAACCCTAACCCTAACCCTAACCCTAACCCTAACCCTAACCCTAACCCTAACCCTAACCCTAACCCTAACCCTAACCCTAACCCTAACCCTAACCCTAACCCTAACCCTAACCCTAACCCTAACCCTAACCCTAACCCTAACCCTAACCCTAACCCTAACCCTAACCCTAACCCTAACCCTAACCCTAACCCTAACCCTAACCCTAACCCTAACCCTAACCCTAACCCTAACCCTAACCCTAACCCTAACCCTAACCCTAACCCTAACCCTAACCCTAACCCTAACCCTAACCCTAACCCTAACCCTAACCCTAACCCTAACCCTAACCCTAACCCTAACCCTAACCCTAACCCTAACCCTAACCCTAACCCTAACCCTAACCCTAACCCTAACCCTAACCCTAACCCTAACCCTAACCCTAACCCTAACCCTAACCCTAACCCTAACCCTAACCCTAACCCTAACCCTAACCCTAACCCTAACCCTAACCCTAACCCTAACCCTAACCCTAACCCTAACCCTAACCCTAACCCTAACCCTAACCCTAACCCTAACCCTAACCCTAACCCTAACCCTAACCCTAACCCTAACCCTAACCCTAACCCTAACCCTAACCCTAACCCTAACCCTAACCCTAACCCTAACCCTAACCCTAACCCTAACCCTAACCCTAACCCTAACCCTAACCCTAACCCTAACCCTAACCCTAACCCTAACCCTAACCCTAACCCTAACCCTAACCCTAACCCTAACCCTAACCCTAACCCTAACCCTAACCCTAACCCTAACCCTAACCCTAACCCTAACCCTAACCCTAACCCTAACCCTAACCCTAACCCTAACCCTAACCCTAACCCTAACCCTAACCCTAACCCTAACCCTAACCCTAACCCTAACCCTAACCCTAACCCTAACCCTAACCCTAACCCTAACCCTAACCCTAACCCTAACCCTAACCCTAACCCTAACCCTAACCCTAACCCTAACCCTAAACCCTAACCCTAAGGTTAGGGTTAGGGTTAGGGTTAGGGTTAGGGTTAGGGTTAGGGTTAGGGTTAGGGTTAGGGTTAGGGTTAGGGTTAGGGTTAGGGTTAGGGTTAGGGTTAGGGTTAGGGTTAGGGTTAGGGTTAGGGTTAGGGTTAGGGTTAGGGTTAGGGTTAGGGTTAGGGTTAGGGTTAGGGTTAGGGTTAGGGTTAGGGTTAGGGTTAGGGTTAGGGTTAGGGTTAGGGTTAGGGTTAGGGTTAGGGTTAGGGTTAGGGTTAGGGTTAGGGTTAGGGTTAGGGTTAGGGTTAGGGTTAGGGTTAGGGTTAGGGTTAGGGTTAGGGTTTAGGGTTAGGGTTAGGGTTAGGGTTAGGTTTAGGGTTAAGGTTAGGGTTAGGGTTAGGGTTAGGGTTAGGGTTAGGGTTATTGCTAAAAGGGTTAGGGTTATTGATAAAAGGGTTAGGGTTATTGATAAAATGGTTAGGGTTATTGTTAAAAGGTTTATGGTTATTGTTAAAAGTGTTAGGTTAATTGTTAAAGAGGTTAGGGTTATTGTTAAAATGGTCAGGTTTTTTGTTATTTTAACTTTAGGGTTAGGGTTAGGGTTATTGCTAAAAGGTGTAGGGTTATTGTTAATAGTGTTAGGATTATTGTTATAAGGGTTAGGGTTATTGTTAAAAGGGGTAGGGTTATTGTTGAAAGGATTTGAGTTATGTTAAAGTGGTTCGTTATTTTAATTATTTTATCGTTTTTTTTTTTACATTACTTTTTTAGGTATGCTCCTCAGAATCCTTATGTACGCTCCTGAGAACAAATCGGTTTTAGCTCAGTTTTGTATTTCAATCGTTCCTTCTCTCTATTTCTTGTCTGCACATTATTAATATCAGTGCTGTATCTGATATTATTTATAATTTCTAATTATCTAAATACTAATCTGTGCGCGTTCCATTTTTACGAAATTAAAGTGACTTAAATGATCGCTGAGAAAAGAAGCGAAAAAAACACTGGTTACCGTGAAATAAAATGTAAATAAATAATAGTCTAGTGGTTTATATGTAGGAAATAGAAAATACTATCATTTATATAGAACAGTTCAATGACAATACTCAGTACAATAAACAAGAAATTTTATTGTAACTTTATGGTGACTAATAGTAACTGAATAGAAACAGAGAGTTTAAGCAGCGCGACGCTGACGACGACGGCGACTGGAGATAGCGCGAGAAACTGCTGGGTAAATCCATAAAGTGTAGTGTGCATGCTCAAGTCGGACGTGATGGCTCGTCGCAACGCGTGAAAAGCGATTTTGGCGTCGGATTACAAAGCGAGTAAATTTTGTTGTTGTGGCATTCTTGTTATAAAAATATGCAAGCTAGTAGACTTATTGACAATAGGAAACGTTATTTTGATTCTTACAATGGACGAAAATCAGCAAGAAAGTTATTTTTGCGGTTTTATGTTTTTTTTTCGCATTTGTTTTTTTGTTGTTTTTTTTGTCACTGGGGACTTTCTCACTACTCTTCAACGTCTGATTACTTCTTCCCAGTGACTGATTAATAGATTTTTTCTAACTGATTTAAGTGAAGATATATACGTAGAAAGGATTGTAAACACATTTTTTTCTTTCAAAAATGAAAAACTAACATTTCACGTCTTAAATCTGGCGTTACTATTAGTTAGTTGCTAACTAGTTTTGTTTTTCATGGACACAGTGTACGCACTCTGGTACAATTTTATGCAAATTCTTATATATCATTGTGTTTTTAGTTTTAAATTAACACTAATTTGTACTCTGTTGTTAATAGTGTATCAAGAGTTTATTGTTTGTACTCCACAAGAAAACGCTAACTACTGAAACGGTTATATTTTGACAACAACCCGAGTATCTGTGACATCGTAAAGTAACCATTGACCTCCGAATTACATGTTGTAAAGAAAAACACATTAATTTAACAACGATCAATTTCATCATATATATCTCAAATACTTTTACCGAAAACTATGTATTTGACTCAAAGAAAACATCCCAACTATGAGAATTGATTCATTTCATAATTTTTTATCCGATGTCAGTAACTCATACTTTGAAGTACAAAAGTACCAATTGAATAAAAATAATAATATAAGTGAATTATGCAAATAAAATGCATGTTCAAATGAGTCGTTTGGTTGTTTCAAGTTATCACAGAGTAAAAGAAAACCATCCCGTTAAACCAGACTGGCTCGCCTGTACGTTCTGTGTGCAATGCATTGTTATGACATAGTCATTTTGCAATGAGGAAATCTGCAGGATTTGATCGATAGTCCTCCTCGGTTTCCATGTTTATTTTCCTATTTTAGACCATGTACGTCACACTACCCTTGGAAAAAATATTTTAACACATCTTTCACAAAAGTACAGTGTCCAAGAAAGCGACATATGATCTGAAATAGGCAATTTGCATACATTTTATGATGTATCAGCAAGTCATATTCATATATCCAAACTCATTTGTAATATTTTATCCGTATCATCATATATAAATATATAAGAATGGACGTTTTCGGTATCTTGTTTTTTAATATACCTATTCGCGGATAGTGTACAACAACCTCTGCCTTGTCAGCATGCCATTTAGAATCTGACTAAAGTCTGTATTAATGTGAGCAACTCAAACATTGATGATCTATTGGAATGATTAAGATTGCAATTTTCCATCTTTAATCACATTCTTAAGGGAACATCCCAGTAGGTATTATTATGCAGTCTATTCAACTTGAGAATGCATGTACAAAAACCATATATAGGGCGTAAAATAACGTAACCTATAGGATTGGCTATTTACAATTTCCTTTATATGTACAAATTACAATAAGTACGTTAATGTTATAAAATATATAATAGTAAAAAATAGAGAAGTTCTTCAAATTCAAAATAAATTAAATATATCAAGAATATATAAAATAATCCTAAACTTATTTGTCGGAAATCACGATCTAAAAGTCCTAAAATATCTGTTTGTATATATTAGAAATATTAAAAGAAAATCATTATTATTCAATGTTCATTTATATTTTACTTGTTTTTCAAAATATTCTATTCTCTAAAATTACTAAATTGTTCAGTGTTCATTTTCTACATTGTTTCTCGAAATTATTCAGTTCTCAGTAATTATTCTCTAAAGTATCTGACTTGTTTATGTTATGACTTTGAATGTTCTAGCAATGTTTAGTGAACTTGATATAACAGACAGTTGCATCCTTCGAAGTACATCTCTTGTCTTTATCCCCAGCAATTTCCGTAAATTATCTTCCATACTTGTTGACCAGCCACCGATAACGTTATTATTATTATTATTATTATTATTATTATTATTATTATTATTATTATTAATTTTATTATTATTGTTATTATTATTATTTTTATTATTATTATTATTATTATTATTAATTTTATTATTATTATTATTATCATTGTTTTTGTTGTTGTTGTTGTAAATAATGATGTTCATTAGTGTTGTGTTTTTATTGAGTATTAAATTTGTAGACGATTCAAGTAGCAAATTGTAAATTACCTTAACCAAGTGAGATTTACAATTGTAAATGTAAAAACAAAAAAAGTTTTCATTATTATTATTATTGAATAGTAGTTTTTAACTTGTTTTTACCCGCGACATTTCTATTACCCGCGACATTTCTATTATCCACGACATTTTTATTACCCGCGACATTTCTATTACCCGCGACATTTTTATTACCCGCGACATTTCTATTACCCGCGACATTTTTATTACCCGCGACGTTTAGATTGTCCCATCGACTTCGACTGGAATTTCGGAAAAAACAGCGCATTTAAAGCCCTCACGGTTAGGGTTGGGATAAGGGTTATGGTTAGTGTTAGGGTTAGGGATATGGTTAGGGTTAGAGTGAGGGTTAAGAAGAGGATGATCGAGGGCAATTAGGGTTAGGGAAAGGGACAAGGGCAGAGTAAGAGTTGGGACTAGGCTTGAGATTGGGGTTGCAGTTCGAGTTTCTTTTATGGTTAAGTTTTTGAAAGTTAACTTTCTGTGACCAGAGCGGGAATCGAACCTAGGACCACCGGATTACGAGACCAACGCTCTGACCACTCGGCCATGCTGCCTCCTTGTTCAAGCAAACGTATTCTTTACGATTATTGATATCAATTTAACTAAAAACTAATGTTCAATGTATAAAGACAATTCATAACACAACTGCTTTTACAAAAACAAGACCTAGCTTGTCCCTATCTTGGCATGCTGACTCGCGAGGTTACCGAGCGGAAGTTTACGGACCGGAAGTTTAGGGTATTTATACCGATTAACATGTTAGCTCAGTTGGGAGAGCGTTAGCTGTTAACCGGGAGGCTGCGGGTTCGAACCCTCAACCGAACCATCACTCAGGGTCTTTAAATAATTGAGGAGAATGTTCTTTGATTTATAATTGTAAGGGCTCGCGTCTTCTGGGATAAGGACGATAAACTGGAGTTCCGTCTCACCACACTACACATTAACCATTAACGGGGGGACGTAAAAGAACGACTGAGGACGCAGGTAACGACCATCCTCTGTGATAGGCCTACACTAATACATATACTAATTACTAATCAACTTCATGCTTGTAAATCCGGATTACATACTATAAATATTAAAGATTGTAAAGCGCATTGAGACATTAGGTGAAAATGCGCTATATAAGCACTTCATTACATTACATCAGCAGCAGCATATCAGATGAATTTCAGGCCCGGCCACGACACGTCAAAAATTAAAAAAAAGGGTTTATTTCGACAAATCGTAGTTGCACTGAAAGTATTTAGGACATAGTCAATCTTAAGAAATAATTGTTGGTCGTTGTTAGGCATTTATAAGGACCGTGAAGTTAAACCGAGGTGTGTGTGGCTTTCTTTGATACCCATGTAGAGAGAGGGGGTACATTACTGTATTGTAAATATGGGAAGTACTCCTCCAGGGGAAGGTGGGATGGATATCATTAGTTGAAAATCTGTCTTACAAGAAATCACCAGAGAGATATTATTGAATTGTTTTATTCAGGATTGACAACACATATAATCTAATAATTTAAACAGTGCAATCTTCAATATGTTGGTCCCGTTCAAAGTGTGAAGTCTGAAAGAGATATACTAAGGATTAGAACTAATATTGTAACATTGTAAACTATTCACGTAAAGCTAGTGTGTTTAGAGCGAGGATGCGTCCTGGATGGTGTCGTATGGTTTACCTCTTGCGTATTTGCGTTTAAAATATTCCTTAAATCGACTGTATTCGTCAGCTGCAATAGCATCGTTAATATCACTTGTTTCTACGGATTTCTTTCCCCATCGCATGGGCTGCTGTCCTTGTTGACTGCTCAAACAAATGAACATAAAACCAACCAGTAGAATAGCAAGAAACGTTTTGGAAGCCATCTAAACAAATAAATAAACAAACAAACTGTCAATTGATGAACAGCAAGAATAGTTTTAAACAAACACAAACAAGCTATAAATTGATCAATACCAAGAAAAGATTTGATAGAGCGATCTGTGACTTTGACAAGACGGTGTAAATGGGGTTAACAGTTATCTGAGATTTTGAAAATTGAACGGTTGACTAAGATTTTAAAGAAAATCACACAAATGTTGTCAAAAACGAGTGCTAGTCTTGAAGAAATGCCAAACAAAATTCAAAGGGTAATAGTTTACTAATACTGCTGATGTTCACATGTTTATATACAGTACTTGTGCATTAAATGAAGAAGCTTTACATTTGTTAATCTATGTGGGTGATACAAAACGCTTCAATTATGTTAGGTCAATATTCTATTGTTTGTAAGGATCGCTTTGCGGATGTCGACAATTAAGCTTAATTAACCCTAAATATCCCTGAAATGACCAGTTTAATTAACGCCTGTTATATATGGTACTGACTTGATAAGGCAGTCGCATCACATGAAACTGAATCAATTAAGATAGTCACAGCACAACAAACATTTTCGTATTTTTTTCATTTAACGACAGTTACAAACTAAAGTTTGAGAAATAAAGTTTTGATCAACAATTAATTTCAATGAGTAAATAGAATAAACACGGATATCAGCATCGATGATACTAGAGCCTTGGGTCTACAGTTCATACATTCAGGTATTTCTTTATACCTCCTACAGCTTTTATTTCATAGGTAAAAGTATTGTGATTTGATACTAGCGAGAATATGCATTCACTAAATTTCCTGAACATGGTCATTTGGCTGTTTTTTTAATCAAGCACATATCAAGCCTCTGCTGTAACTCCTAACTAGTGCCCATCAATACGCTAGATTGTAGGGTGTATGTCAGTATTACCTTAATGTTCTGCGGTGGATTTCTTGTACTTGCGGTCCTCTACAGTCTTATGTCAGTCGGTAAGTAAAGTGAACGGGATGATCGCTTTGCTTATATACATTAACGTGCTAATCATAAGCAAACAATAAAGCGATTAGATAAACGTCAATTAGCGATGAACAACATTAATCTCTTGGCAGTCCTTTGTCATATTTAAGCCAACGCAAAAATCTTTTATGAGTAAATTAATTGCTTGCATATCATATTTGTGTGTTTCTTCTAAGCGACATCTTGGAGCGAGCTGTTATTCTAGTACTAACTGTTGTCACTGATATCTTTCACTTATATAACTGATAATACTTAACTACAACAAAAAACTTTGATTTGCCTGATGTCGTCTTAGTCTTCTACCTAATATGTATTCAATCTATAGAAAGGATTTCAATTTCCTCTAAGCAACAGATATAGGAAATAGCTACTTAGATGCTGGTTATTCTCCATGATTGCAATTAAAATTGTTCTTTTGTTCAGTAGAGCTATTTTATTACTAACTGTCCCTGGGTGATCTTAAATACTTTGCAGATTACCATCATCAGTAATGTTTTTTTCTGTGCAGTGTAAGATAGAGGTCTACATCTAGCTGACGCCACCTGTCAACAACAAACAAAACAATGTATGTCATAAACATCTATTAGTAAAACACTAAGCCTCGTCTTATCATCAGCAAATACTGATTTCAGTATCTCCGCCACCACTGGATCAGTTTATAAGGTTCAAATCATGACGGCAAACTCAGTTGGTTCATCGCCGTTAATCAGTACTGGTAGAGGCGTCATCATCATCCTACGCGTATCATTTATTAACACCTTTAATTTATTAGAGTCGTTTTCATATGAGTGCCAAACACCACTGTATCATAGCCGTAGTTTCTAAGAAAACATTCGATTTTTTTTCTGTACGTATCGTAGCCGTCAAGTTTCTAAGAAAACATTCGATTTTTTTTCTGTACGTATCGTAGCCGTCAAGTTTCTAAGAAAACATTCGATTATTTTCTGTACGTATCGTAGCCGTAGTTTCTAAGAAAACATTCGATTATTTTCTGTACGTATCGTAGCCGTAGTTTCTAAGAAAACATTCGATTATTTTCTGTACGTATCGTAGCCGTAGTTTCTAAGAAAACATTCGATTATTTTCTGTACGTATCGTAGCTGTAGTTTCTAAGAAAACATTCGATTATTTTCTGTACGTATCGTAGCCGTACGGTTTCCAACTCATTTGAAACCGACTCTCTATCTGATTAAAAGTGATATTACGACCTGGTACAGCATTAGATGTTATTTTTTTATTACATATCCGCCTAACAACACATGGGGGTTACACATAAAAAAAAACCTCATATGGACCATTAATGTTTTTTTTTTTTTTTTTTTTTTTTTTTTCAGTGGAGCCTTCTTTTATTAGTAGCTGTCATACTTCAAGTCGACGTGCTTTTCAAAAACCCGTGAAAACCAAGTTACAATTTATTGCAATTATTCAGTTTTGCCGAATGTATTTTCGGCGATTATTCTATTTTTGTGCTTTTGATTCCAAATCTAAGAAAGAAATAGTCTTGTAATAAAAAATGGAGATGGATGAGTGGACCTTTTCTTGGGGGATACACGTGCACCCCTTGGTTATGTCCCTGACTAATGAATTTTTAAATACAGAGCGGTGCTCGCCACATTGGCATTCGATGCATGCGGAGTCAATCGACTGCCCTTCTCGTGATTCTGGTCAGTAAATAACTGTTAAAAAAACATCACTTAGTTCTTTAAACATCTCGCTATCATCTTGTCATAGATGTTTTAGTGCAATATTGTACAATGTTATACAAGTGTCAAACGTATGTATGTATAGTAATGTGCCGATGTCTGCTGCTAAAACAAGGGTATTGGTATCATAGCAACAACCTACATCGACTGTATCAATTGTACACAGAATATCAACTAAAGGGAGATCACTTTATTACAATAAAAGTTAAATAAGTGAAAAAGAACGACAACAAGTTGATGCTATGTCGGTCTGTACTTTAGAATCACAAGCAACATTTCAACTCACAAAAACCCAACCGCTGAATACTCTGAATGTAGGCTCTCTTCAAGTTTGGGCTTCCTGTGTTGTATGGGAGGTGCCTGGCTAAGTTTTGGTGAACTTGTTGAATTTTTATTCTAATAGGAAGGTTAGTGGTATTTTTATCTCATAAACAGTACATATTATAGTCTAAATAGTTCTTCATTCTAATGATAAATAACGAATGCGTCGTTTAGACGTGACATATCGATATATAAAGCCGTATGTTTCGATGCACACCACAACAGACTCGATCGTAAAGTGAAAGAACTTTTAAACATCAGTTCACGTTGTAAATGGCTTTGATCAATTCACCCATCACAGCACACAAATAAACCGTACTAGATGAGTACATTCTGTCTGTGTGAACATTCAAAATATTATATTATATATATGTTATATAAAAGACTTCAACATGTGTATACAAGTTCTAGTAAAATGTTAAAATTTAACTTACATTATCAGGTTTTGTCAAAATAAATGTCCTGACGACCTTTTCGTACAGGTATTTTCTGGAGTAAAAGTAGATCAAATATCAATAAGACTATTTGTGATGGCTTAGTATGTATGATATACCACAGGACATATGGAAAAAAACAGTATAGTATAGACTTGTTTTGTTGCTTTGTTTATTCAGGTCTAGTTCTTTCTAATGGTTTAATACTTTACATAACACTGGACCTATGGGCAAAAAAGGAAAACGTAAGCAGGGAGGGCCTGGGAATGGGTCAAAATACCCAAGTCACAACCAAGAAGTACTTAAGCTGTGCAACGATATATTAGATGGTATGTATTGTATTAAGTGCTAAATCACTCTCCCTTTTCAAGTTTTAATTGGCTGAGCATTTGAATATTCAGCCATATCAATTTTTTCTTCTTCATAAATCCAAATTTTAATGAAGCAATATTTAAAGTATGCATATTTGTTATTAGTTTGTAGAAAGGACTTTCCTCTACTTGCCCCAGCACAGTGGGAAGAATTCATAAAAATACATGAAATAGTTCAAAATATCACTGCAAAACAGAAAGGTTAGTTTATCTAAACTACTATTACACTACTGTACATTTCTAAACTACTTGACAGTTATTAAGCAATAAACAACTGATTTTTGTGGCTTATTGTTGAACTAAACCACGATGGGATGTTGGGAGAGCACAACAATCTTGATTTCATATGTAGGTGAATGCTTGGACAAAACTTCTTGGTACATCAGAGAAATGCACCCTGCATTTTAGATCGATTGTAAAAACCACTTTATACGTGTTTAAATAAACTTCCTCCCCATCCCCCACGGTACAATGTTGTCATCCTCCATGTGTTGACCCGTGACAATCATGTTATCATGAAATCAACATTGTTTCGGTGGGGAGGGGAGGAAAAACAAAAGAAAAACTAGCAAATTGCACATAAAAAGGAAAAATGCACCAAGATTGTAGATATCATATGTCATGTAGGTGAATGTACCAATCTAGATATCATATGTCATGTAGGTAAATGTACCAATCTAGATATCATATGTCATGTAGGTGAATGTATATCATGGAAGGATTATAACAGAGAAGACAATATTCCCAAGTTCATGTCATGGTTCACTGGGAATGGTGGCAATGCAAATAATGTACAAATACACAAGTTTGCTGAAGGATATGGACTAGTAGCAACAAGTGATATCAAGGTTAGTTATGATATGATATGGATATGGACTAGTAGTAACAAGTGATATCTAGGTTAGTTATGATATGATATGGATATGGACTAGTAGTAACAAGTACTGATATCTAGGTTAGTTATGATATGATATGGATATGGACTAGTAGTAACAAGTGATATCTAGGTTAGTTATGATATGATATGGATATGGACTAGTAGTAACAAGTGATAGCTAGGTTAGTTATGATATGATATGGATATTGACTAGTAGTAACAAGTACTGATATCTAGGTTAGTTATGATATGATATGGATATGGACTAGTAGTAACAAGTGATATCAAGGTTAGTTATGATATGATATAGATATGGACTAGTAGTAACAAGTACTGATAACTAGGTTAGTTATGATATGATATGGATATGGACTAGTAGTAACAAGTGATATCTAGGTTAGTTATGATATGATATGGATATGGACTAGTAGTAATAAGTACTGATATCTAGGTTAGTTATGATATTATATGGATATGGACTAGTAGTAACAAGTGACATCTAGGTTAGTTATGATATGATATGGATATGGACTAGTAGTAACAAGTACTGATATCTAGGTTAGTTATGATATGATATGGATATGGACTAGTAGTAACAAGTGATATCAAGGTTAGTTATGATATGATATGGATATGGACTAGTAGTAACAAGTACTGATATCTAGGTTAGTTATGATATGATATGGATATGGACTAGTAGTAACAAGTACTGATAACTAGGTTAGTTATGATATGATATGGATATGGACTAGTAGTAACAAGTGATATCTAGGTTAGTTATGATATGATATGGATATGGACTAGTAGTAACAAGTACTGATATCTAGGTTAGTTATGATATGATATGGATATGGACTAGTAGTAACAAGTACTGATATCTAGGTTAGTTATGATATGATATGGATATGGACTAGTAGTAACAAGTGATATCTAGGTTAGTTATGATATGATATGGATATGGACTAGTAGTAACAAGTACTGATATCTAGGTTAGTTATAATATGATATGGATATGGACTAGTAGTAACAAGTGATAGCTAGGTTAGTTATGATATGATATGGATATTGACTAGTAGTAACAAGTACTGATATCTAGGTTAGTTATGATATGATATGGATATGGACTAGTAGTAACAAGTGATATCAAGGTTAGTTATGATATGATATAGATATGGACTAGTAGTAACAAGTACTGATAACTAGGTTAGTTATGATATGATATGGATATGGACTAGTAGTAACAAGTGATATCTAGGTTAGTTATGATATGATATGGATATGGACTAGTAGTAATAAGTACTGATATCTAGGTTAGTTATGATATTATATGGATATGGACTAGTAGTAACAAGTGACATCTAGGTTAGTTATGATATGATATGGATATGGACTAGTAGTAACAAGTACTGATATCTAGGTTAGTTATGATATGATATGGATATGGACTAGTAGTAACAAGTGATATCAAGGTTAGTTATGATATGATATGGATATGGACTAGTAGTAACAAGTACTGATATCTAGGTTAGTTATGATATGATATGGATATGGACTAGTAGTAACAAGTACTGATAACTAGGTTAGTTATGATATGATATGGATATGGACTAGTAGTAACAAGTGATATCTAGGTTAGTTATGATATGATATGGATATGGACTAGTAGTAACAAGTACTGATATCTAGGTTAGTTATGATATGATATGGATATGGACTAGTAGTAACAAGTACTGATATCTAGGTTAGTTATGATATGATATGGATATGGACTAGTAGTAACAAGTGATATCTAGGTTAGTTATGATATGATATGGATATGGACTAGTAGTAACAAGTACTGATATCTAGGTTAGTTATAATATGATATGGATATGGACTAGTAGTAACAAGTACTGATATCTAGGTTAGTTATGATATGATATGGATATGGACTAGTAGTAACAAGTGATATCTAGGTTAGTTATGATATGATATGGATATGGACTAGTAGTAACAAGTGATATCTAGGTTAGTTATGATATGATATGGATATGGACTAGTAGTAACAAGTGATATCTAGGTTAGTTATGATATGATATGGATATGGACTAGTAGTAACAAGTACTGATATCTAGGTTAGTTATGATATGATATGGATATGGACTAGTAGTAACAAGTACTGATATCTAGGTTAGTTATGATATGATATAGATATGGACTAGTAGTAACAAGTGATATCTAGGTTAGTTATGATATGATATGGATATGGACTAGTAGTAACAAGTGATATCAAGGTTAGTTATGATATGATATGGATATGGACTAGTAGTAACAAGTGATATCTAGGTTAGTTATGATATGATATGGATATGGACTAGTAGTAACAAGTGATATCTAGGTTAGTTATGATATGATATGGATATGGACTAGTAGTAACAAGTGATATCAAGGTTAGTTATGATATGATATGGATATGGACTAGTAGTAACAAGTACTGATATCTAGGTTAGTTATGATATGATATGGATATGGACTAGTAGTAACAAGTGATATCTAGGTTAGTTATGATATGATATGGATATGGACTAGTAGTAACAAGTGATAGCTAGGTTAGTTATGATATGATATGGATATGGACTAGTAGTAACAAGTACTGATATCTAGGTTAGTTATGATATGATATGGATATGGACTAGTAGTAACAAGTGATATCAAGGTTAGTTATGATATGATATAGATATGGACTAGTAGTAACAAGTACTGATAACTAGGTTAGTTATGATATGATATGGATATGGACTAGTAGTAACAAGTGATATCTAGGTTAGTTATGATATGATATGGATATGGACTAGTAGTAATAAGTACTGATATCTAGGTTAGTTATGATATTATATGGATATGGACTAGTAGTAACAAGTGATATCTAGGTTAGTTATGATATGATATGGATATGGACTAGTAGTAACAAGTACTGATATCTAGGTTAGTTATGATATGATATGGATATGGACTAGTAGTAACAAGTGATATCAAGGTTAGTTATGATATGATATGGATATGGACTAGTAGTAACAAGTACTGATATCTAGGTTAGTTATGATATGATATGGATATGGACTAGTAGTAACAAGTACTGATAACTAGGTTAGTTATGATATGATATGGATATGGACTAGTAGTAACAAGTGATATCTAGGTTAGTTATGATATGATATGGATATGGACTAGTAGTAACAAGTACTGATATCTAGGTTAGTTATGATATGATATGGATATGGACTAGTAGTAACAAGTACTGATATCTAGGTTAGTTATGATATGATATGGATATGGACTAGTAGTAACAAGTGATATCTAGGTTAGTTATGATATGATATGGATATGGACTAGTAGTAACAAGTGATATCTAGGTTAGTTATGATATGATATGGATATGGACTAGTAGTAACAAGTACTGATATCTAGGTTAGTTATGATATCATATGGATATGGACTAGTAGTAACAAGTACTGATATCTAGGTTAGTTATGATATGATATAGATATGGACTAGTAGTAACAAGTGATATCTAGGTTGGTTATGATATGATATGGATATGGACTAGTAGTAACAAGTGATATCAAGGTTAGTTATGATATGATATGGATATGGACTAGTAGTAACAAGTGATATCTAGGTTAGTTATGATATGATATGGATATGGACTAGTAGTAACAAGTGATATCTAGGTTAGTTATGATATGATATGGATATGGACTAGTAGTAACAAGTACTGATATCTAGGTTAGTTATGATATGATATGGATATGGACTAGTAGTAACAAGAGATATCTAGGTTAGTTATAATATGATATGGATATGGACTAGTAGTAACAAGTACTGATATCTAGGTTAGTTATGATATGATATGGATATGGACTAGTAGTAACAAGTACTGATATCTAGGTTAGTTATGATATGATATGGATATGGACTAGTAGTAACAAGTGATATCTAGGTTAGTTATGATATGATATGGATATGGACTAGTAGTAACAAGTACTGATATCTAGGTTAGTTATGATATGATATGGATATGGACTAGTAGTAACAAGTGATATCTAGGTTAGTTATGATATGATATGGATATGGACTAGTAGTAACAAGTGATATCTAGGTTAGTTATGATATGATATGGATATGGACTAGTAGTAACAAGTACTGATATCTAGGTTAGTTATAATATGATATGGATATGGACTAGTAGTAACAAGTACTGATATCTAGGTTAGTTATGATATGATATGGATATGGACTAGTAGTAACAAGTGATATCTAGGTTAGTTATGATATGATATGGATATGGACTAGTAGTAACAAGTACTGATATCTAGGTTAGTTATGATATGATATGGATATGGACTAGTAGTAACAAGTGATATCTAGGTTAGTTATGATATGATATGGATATGGACTAGTAGTAACAAGTGATATCAAGGTTAGTTATGATATGATATGGATATGGACTAGTAGTAACAAGTGATATCTAGGTTAGTTATGATATGATATGGATATGGACTAGTAGTAACAAGTGATATCTAGGTTAGTTATGATATGATATGGATATGGACTAGTAGTAACAAGTACTGATATCTAGGTTAGTTATGATATGATATGGATATGGACTAGTAGTAACAAGTACTGATATCTAGGTTAGTTATGATATGATATAGATATGGACTAGTAGTAACAAGTGATATCTAGGTTAGTTATGATATGATATGGATATGGACTAGTAGTAACAAGTACTGATATCTAGGTTAGTTATGATATGATATGGATATGGACTAGTAGTAACAAGTACTGATATCTAGGTTAGTTATGATATGATATGGATATGGACTAGTAGTAACAAGTGATATCTAGGTTAGTTATGATATGATATGGATATGGACTAGTAGTAACAAGTACTGATATCTAGGTTAGTTATAATATGATATGGATATGGACTAGTAGTAACAAGTGATAGCTAGGTTAGTTATGATATGATATGGATATTGACTAGTAGTAACAAGTACTGATATCTAGGTTAGTTATGATATGATATGGATATGGACTAGTAGTAACAAGTGATATCAAGGTTAGTTATGATATGATATAGATATGGACTAGTAGTAACAAGTACTGATAACTAGGTTAGTTATGATATGATATGGATATGGACTAGTAGTAACAAGTGATATCTAGGTTAGTTATGATATGATATGGATATGGACTAGTAGTAATAAGTACTGATATCTAGGTTAGTTATGATATTATATGGATATGGACTAGTAGTAACAAGTGACATCTAGGTTAGTTATGATATGATATGGATATGGACTAGTAGTAACAAGTACTGATATCTAGGTTAGTTATGATATGATATGGATATGGACTAGTAGTAACAAGTGATATCAAGGTTAGTTATGATATGATATGGATATGGACTAGTAGTAACAAGTACTGATATCTAGGTTAGTTATGATATGATATGGATATGGACTAGTAGTAACAAGTACTGATAACTAGGTTAGTTATGATATGATATGGATATGGACTAGTAGTAACAAGTGATATCTAGGTTAGTTATGATATGATATGGATATGGACTAGTAGTAACAAGTACTGATATCTAGGTTAGTTATGATATGATATGGATATGGACTAGTAGTAACAAGTACTGATATCTAGGTTAGTTATGATATGATATGGATATGGACTAGTAGTAACAAGTGATATCTAGGTTAGTTATGATATGATATGGATATGGACTAGTAGTAACAAGTACTGATATCTAGGTTAGTTATAATATGATATGGATATGGACTAGTAGTAACAAGTACTGATATCTAGGTTAGTTATGATATGATATGGATATGGACTAGTAGTAACAAGTGATATCTAGGTTAGTTATGATATGATATGGATATGGACTAGTAGTAACAAGTGATATCTAGGTTAGTTATGATATGATATGGATATGGACTAGTAGTAACAAGTGATATCTAGGTTAGTTATGATATGATATGGATATGGACTAGTAGTAACAAGTACTGATATCTAGGTTAGTTATGATATGATATGGATATGGACTAGTAGTAACAAGTACTGATATCTAGGTTAGTTATAATATGATATGGATATGGACTAGTAGTAACAAGTGATATCTAGGTTAGTTATGATATGATATGGATATGGACTAGTAGCAACAAGTACTGATATCTAGGTTAGTTATGATATGATATAGATATGGACTAGTAGTAACAAGTGATATCTAGGTTAGTTATGATATGATATGGATATGGACTAGTAGTAACAAGTGATATCAAGGTTAGTTATGATATGATATGGATATGGACTAGTAGTAACAAGTGATATCTAGGTTAGTTATGATATGATATGGATATGGACTAGTAGTAACAAGTGATATCTAGGTTAGTTATGATATGATATGGATATGGACTAGTAGTAACAAGTGATATCTAGGTTAGTTATGATATGATATGGATATGGACTAGTAGTAACAAGTACTGATATCTAGGTTAGTTATGATATGATATGGATATGGACTAGTAGTAACAAGTGATATCTAGGTTAGTTATGATATGATATGGATATGGACTAGTAGTAACAAGTGATAGCTAGGTTAGTTATGATATGATATGGATATGGACTAGTAGTAACAAGTACTGATATCTAGGTTAGTTATGATATGATATGGATATGGACTAGTAGTAACAAGTGATATCAAGGTTAGTTATGATATGATATAGATATGGACTAGTAGTAACAAGTACTGATAACTAGGTTAGTTATGATATGATATGGATATGGACTAGTAGTAACAAGTGATATCTAGGTTAGTTATGATATGATATGGATATGGACTAGTAGTAATAAGTACTGATATCTAGGTTAGTTATGATATTATATGGATATGGACTAGTAGTAACAAGTGATATCTAGGTTAGTTATGATATGATATGGATATGGACTAGTAGTAACAAGTACTGATATCTAGGTTAGTTATGATATGATATGGATATGGACTAGTAGTAACAAGTGATATCAAGGTTAGTTATGATATGATATGGATATGGACTAGTAGTAACAAGTACTGATATCTAGGTTAGTTATGATATGATATGGATATGGACTAGTAGTAACAAGTACTGATAACTAGGTTAGTTATGATATGATATGGATATGGACTAGTAGTAACAAGTGATATCTAGGTTAGTTATGATATGATATGGATATGGACTAGTAGTAACAAGTACTGATATCTAGGTTAGTTATGATATGATATGGATATGGACTAGTAGTAACAAGTACTGATATCTAGGTTAGTTATGATATGATATGGATATGGACTAGTAGTAACAAGTGATATCTAGGTTAGTTATGATATGATATGGATATGGACTAGTAGTAACAAGTGATATCTAGGTTAGTTATGATATGATATGGATATGGACTAGTAGTAACAAGTACTGATATCTAGGTTAGTTATGATATCATATGGATATGGACTAGTAGTAACAAGTACTGATATCTAGGTTAGTTATGATATGATATAGATATGGACTAGTAGTAACAAGTGATATCTAGGTTGGTTATGATATGATATGGATATGGACTAGTAGTAACAAGTGATATCAAGGTTAGTTATGATATGATATGGATATGGACTAGTAGTAACAAGTGATATCTAGGTTAGTTATGATATGATATGGATATGGACTAGTAGTAACAAGTGATATCTAGGTTAGTTATGATATGATATGGATATGGACTAGTAGTAACAAGTACTGATATCTAGGTTAGTTATGATATGATATGGATATGGACTAGTAGTAACAAGAGATATCTAGGTTAGTTATAATATGATATGGATATGGACTAGTAGTAACAAGTACTGATATCTAGGTTAGTTATGATATGATATGGATATGGACTAGTAGTAACAAGTACTGATATCTAGGTTAGTTATGATATGATATGGATATGGACTAGTAGTAACAAGTGATATCTAGGTTAGTTATGATATGATATGGATATGGACTAGTAGTAACAAGTACTGATATCTAGGTTAGTTATGATATGATATGGATATGGACTAGTAGTAACAAGTGATATCTAGGTTAGTTATGATATGATATGGATATGGACTAGTAGTAACAAGTGATATCTAGGTTAGTTATGATATGATATGGATATGGACTAGTAGTAACAAGTACTGATATCTAGGTTAGTTATAATATGATATGGATATGGACTAGTAGTAACAAGTACTGATATCTAGGTTAGTTATGATATGATATGGATATGGACTAGTAGTAACAAGTGATATCTAGGTTAGTTATGATATGATATGGATATGGACTAGTAGTAACAAGTACTGATATCTAGGTTAGTTATGATATGATATGGATATGGACTAGTAGTAACAAGTGATATCTAGGTTAGTTATGATATGATATGGATATGGACTAGTAGTAACAAGTGATATCAAGGTTAGTTATGATATGATATGGATATGGACTAGTAGTAACAAGTGATATCTAGGTTAGTTATGATATGATATGGATATGGACTAGTAGTAACAAGTGATATCTAGGTTAGTTATGATATGATATGGATATGGACTAGTAGTAACAAGTACTGATATCTAGGTTAGTTATGATATGATATGGATATGGACTAGTAGTAACAAGTACTGATATCTAGGTTAGTTATGATATGATATAGATATGGACTAGTAGTAACAAGTGATATCTAGGTTAGTTATGATATGATATGGATATGGACTAGTAGTAACAAGTGATATCAAGGTTAGTTATGATATGATATGGATATGGACTAGTAGTAACAAGTGATATCTAGGTTAGTTATGATATGATATGGATATGGACTAGTAGTAACAAGTGATATCTAGGTTAGTTATGATATGATATGGATATGGACTAGTAGTAACAAGTGATATCTAGGTTAGTTATGATATGATATGGATATGGACTAGTAGTAACAAGTGATATCTAGGTTAGTTATAATATGATATGGATATGGACTAGTAGTAACAAGTACTGATATCTAGGTTAGTTATGATATGATATGGATATGGACTAGTAGTAACAAGTACTGATATCTAGGTTAGTTATAATATGATATGGATATGGACTAGTAGTAACAAGTACTGATATCTAGGTTAGTTATAATATGATATGGATATGGACTAGTAGTAACAAGTACTGATATCTAGGTTAGTTATGATATGATATGGATATGGACTAGTAGTAACAAGTGATATCTAGGTTAGTTATGATATGATATGGATATGGACTAGTAGTAACAAGTACTGATATCTAGGTTAGTTATGATATGATATGGATATGAACTAGTAGTAACAAGTGATATCTAGGTTAGTTATGATATGATATGGATATGGACTAGTAGTAACAAGTGATATCTAGGTTAGTTATGATATGATATGGATATGGACTAGTAGTAACAAGTGATATCTAGGTTAGTTATGATATGATATGGATATGGACTAGTAGTAACAAGTACTGATATCTAGGTTAGTTATGATATGATATGGATATGGACTAGTAGTAACAAGTACTGATATCTAGGTTAGTTATGATATGATATGGATATGGACTAGTAGTAACAAGTACTGATATCTAGGTTAGTTATGATATGATATGGATATGGACTAGTAGTAACAAGTGATATCTAGGTTAGTTATGATATGATATGGATATGGACTAGTAGTAACAAGTGATATCTAGGTTGGTTATGATATGATATGGATATGGACTAGTAGTAACAAGTACTGATATCTAGGTTAGTTATGATATTATATGGATATGGACTAGTAGTAACAAGTGATATCTAGGTTAGTTATGATATGATATGGATATGGACTAGTAGTAACAAGTACTGATATCTAGGTTAGTTATGATATGATATGGATATGGACTAGTAGTAACAAGTACTGATATCTAGGTTAGTTATGATATGATATGGATATGGACTAGTAGTAACAAGTACTGATATCAAGTTTAGTTATAACATGAGTTGGGTGGTATTCATGGTTGTATCCCTCGTTTGATCGCTATTTTATGCAATGATGTACAAGAAAATAATAATTAATGTAGGTGTAGTGAGTGTGAGCGTCCATTTTAAGAATATCCATTATCTGTGGATGAGGTGTATAATATATTTATTTAAATTTGTTGTGTGTTTGTTTGTTTACTTATTCATTTGTTGTCTTTGTTTATTTACGGGTATTCATTCACCCTAAGCCTTGGCTAACATTTGCTTTTCGAGCACCATTTATACAAGACCACTTTACACTAAGAATATTACTGGCTCTTATATAAAAAGTGACTCAGCTATGTTGGGTTATGTTGAAAACAGATTAAGGGTCCTGATTACTTAAGCAAAAAGTCATCACAATTTTTTCTTAGAAATATATTTTATATAGAATTTATTTATTAATCGAAAAACGGATAGAAAGCTATATGGTCCCGCACCCATTTTCGAGATAAAAATTTTTGAACGGAACCATGTTTTGACATTTTTGAAGAACAAATGGCAAAAAATGCATTTTTCACAAAAAAATTATTACTCAAAAACTAACATTGTTGTTGACTTATTTTACACAAATATGGGAAAATAAATTGTAAATATCTTCATTTTTTGTCAAAATTTACAGGTTTGTTTTCGTATTTGACTTAAAATCTCTTTGAAAATTGAAACCCTAAACCACTGACTGTGTTATGTTGAAAAGTCATCAGGATTTTTTCAAATCTCGCAAAAGAAAGATTTTTACGAAATTGTTCAGAAAAAAATGAAGAAAAATATAGAATCACGCTAAAAAAATGACGGTTTTAGAAGACTCATTGTGTAATCTTGTGTTACCTTTTGGCAGAATTTGGCCCCATGCACATTGTTTTCAGCAGTAAATTGCTCATGGGCACACGTTTCAAGTGTTGTTGTTTTTCTAAAGTGGTCAGGACCCTTAAATTAAAAGTGCCAAAGTTAGAATTGGTGCAAGGACAAACTGCATGTACATATTAAGTATTGATCAGTTTGTACACTATGCAATGAGAGGTCTATCAATCGATTTTAATCCACTTTCATCTAAATATTTCTATTATAATTATATAATTACATTGATATATAATAATATAATATAAACACTCATAGTTAGCATCTACCAACATTCTATGAAACACTATTTAGTGATAAATTGTCTGTATATTAAGAACCACCCTAATTTCTCACTAAATATCAAATAAATGAAAATCAGACAGTGTAGCAATGTGGGAAAATTGGTGGTTTTTTTATTACTTTCTAGCATGGTTTCATAGATTGGTTCTCTTTTTTTATTGTTAACACTGATTAGGAAGGTGACAACTTTGTCTCTGTCCCAAAACAAATGATGATGACACCAGAGTCTGCCAAGACAACTGAACTTGGTAAGTAATGTTATTATTAATGCAATCCATTTCATCAATTGATCAATCAATCCATGACGTTTTAATCACTTCATCAATGACTTTTTAATCAATCAATCAACCAATTAATAAGTCCATTAATGACTTAACCATGATTTTTGAAATTAAACAATTTAAATTCAAATAAAAAAGAAATGGAAAGTATGAAAACTGTTGAAAGTTTTGAAAATGATAAATATTGCAAATCATTAATAAGTGCATTGTTTGGCAATTAGTGCTGAATTGCACATACATTAAACTTACGACAACCCTTAGTCAGTTGTCCTGGCCTTGGGTGAGAAATTATATGATTATATGATAATGAGAATAGTACCGGTAGTTGTAATTATACTCACTCCACAAGATGTTTTGTGGACATGGGTTTCTACATGTACATCCCTTGGTTCTTTGATTCACATGAGTTTATAGGTCCATAGCTTGGTACCTTGATTCACATGGGTTTATAGCTCCCT
This sequence comes from Diadumene lineata, assembly GCA_918843875.1. Lineage (NCBI taxonomy): Eukaryota > Metazoa > Cnidaria > Anthozoa > Actiniaria > Diadumenidae > Diadumene > Diadumene lineata. Next base: position 28,306 of record OU974084.1, read on the forward strand.
TGGTACCTTGATTCACATGGGTTTATAGGTCCCTTGGTCCCTTGATTCATATGGGTTTATAGGTCCCTTGGTCCCTTAATTCACATGATGGGTTTATAGGTCCCTTGGTCCCTTGATTCACATGGGTTTATAGGTCCCTTGGTCCCTTGATTCACATGGGTTTATAGGTCCCTTGGTCCCTTGATTCACATGGGTTTATAGGTCCCTTGGTCCCTTGATTCACATGGGTTTATAGGTCCATAGCTTGGTACTTTGATTCACATGGGTTTATAGCTCCCTTGGTACCTTGATTCACATGGGTTTATAGGTCCCTTGATTCACATGGGTTTATAGGTCCCTTGGTCCCTTGATTCACATGGGTTTATAGGTCCCTAGCTTGGTAGCTTGATTCACATGGGTTTCTAGGTCCCTAACTTGATACCTTAATTCACATGGGTTTATATGTCCCTAGCTTGATACCTTGATTCACATGGGTTTCTAGGTCCCTTGTTACCTTGATTAACATGAGCTTAGTGTGAATATTATTAATCAGGTGAGTAATTTCACATGAAAAGGCTAATTCATGACAAGAAAATTGTCTTTTTCAGGACCATTAATTGAACAAGACCACATACTAGCATCAATGCCACATACAGCAATATCACTTCATGTTCTTCTTGAGAAACTAAAGCAAGATTCTTGGTGGAAGCCTTATTTAGGTAGGAAATATACACATGTCTTGCTGCCTCCGTTAAAAAAAATACTTTTTCGCTTCCAATAATAGTTAATTTTCTTTTTCCACTAAAAAGGCTTAGTATAACTATCACAAAAATCTTCTTGCTTTGGCTAGAAATCTTTATAAAAGCACAATTTTGAGGCTGGTTACCAAGCTCACAGTGTCCAAAAAATATATGCTAAGCATACAACAATTTCTTTTGAAGTGGATGTCAATCACATGAACTTGTCATTAAAAAAAACTAAAATATCAGGCTCACATACGCAAAATGGAATATGATCAACTGCAAAACAACTGTTGTTTTTTCGTCCAAATGGATGAAATTTGAAAATCTACTTGACATAGATGCTCAGCAACTGAGGTGAATTATGATGGTGAAATCAGACTTTCAGCAACTATTGCACACTCTAACAGAAGAACCTTAAAGAGTTTTAGACTTCATGGGGAATATGATGAAGATGATAATGAATACAAAATGAATTAGTGTTTTTTAGGGGGACAGCCTCTTAAATAATAGGGCAGCTGTAAGGACAAACAATCATTAAAAAAGGTACATTTTGCAATGCAGAGTAACTTTCCAGAGTAACTTGTGTTTTTTTAGATATTTTGCCCAGCTCTTACTCAACATCGCTGTATTTTGAACCTGATGACATGAAGGTCTTTCAAGGCACAGCAACGCTAGGTAACTATGGTGATGAACCTGTATCTCATAGCAACCATTGGTACTAATGTAAGGTGTCAACAACTGTCAACAGGTGATGCTATCAAACCTTACCGTAGCATAGCAAGACAGTATGCTTATTTCTACAAACTGTTCCAGGTAATCAGAATTTGTTGTGTTAAAAACAATGGGACAACATGCCATGAGTGCAGTTACACATCACACTACACCATAGCATATATCATACCATACTATACCATATCCACTCCATAGCATACATCATACTATACTATACCATATCCACTCCATAGCATATATCATACCATACTATACCATATCCACTCCATAGCATATATCATACCATACTATAACATATCCACTCCATAGCATATATCATACCATACTATACCATATCCACTCCATAGCATATATCATACCATACTATACCATATCCACTCCATAGCATATATCATACTATACTGTACCATATCCACTCCATAGCATATATCATACCATACTATACCATATCCACTCCATAGCACATATCATACTATACTATAACATATCCACTCCATAGTATATATCATACCATACTATACCATATCCACTCCATACCATATATCATACCATACTATACCATATCCACTCCATAGCATATATCATATCATACCATACCATATCCACTCCATAGCATATATCATACTATACTATACCATATCCACTCCATAGCATATATCATACTATACTATACCATATCCCCTCCATAGCATATATCATACCATACTATACCATACCATATAATATACCATTGCATGCTATACCATAGCATACATCATACCCTATTATATAAACAGTATTTACCATTACAATTGGCTCCAATTATTTCAGAATGGATCAAAGTGGAAGTATCACTTTACATTTGATGACTTCAGGTGGGATATTTCATCATTTATATCAGTATATATTTAAACGTCATGTCCTCTTCAATAAAAGCCAAAGGTCCGTGGTATACTTACAAATCCTCAAATAAATCAAATAATAAGATATGACAAACAATCTGTATGACTTACAATCACTATATTGTATGACTTATAATAGCTATACTGTATGACTTACAATAGCTATACTGTATGACTTACCATCACTATACTGTATGAATTACAGACACTAATATAAAAATTAGGCAAGCCTAACAGCGGACCTCCGATAATCAGGCTCGTTAAACACAATGCATTAATCATTCATTCATTCATTCATTCATTCATTCATTCATTCATTCATTCATTCATTCATTCATTCATTCATTCTTTCATCCATCCATCCATCCATCCATCCATCCATCACTTCATTCATTCATTCATTCATTCATTCATTCTTTCATCCATCCATCCATCCATCCATCCATCACTTCATTCATTCATTCATTCATTCATTCATTCATTCATTCATTCATTCATTCATTCATTCATTCATTCATTCATTCATTCATTCATTCATTCATTCATTCATTCATCAGTTATCAATTGTTAAATGTCAGTTATCATTCAAGAAATTTCCGAACACAAAAGCCTCAAGGCTATTATTAATCAGTCAATTAATCAAAAATAACTGTAGTTGAAAAGCAAATAAATTAAAAATGTGATTCAAAGGGAGAGGGATAATTCATCGATTGAAAGACTCAAATCTCTGTGCATGCGAGAAAAGCAATGACATTTTGTTTATTACATTTTTAATCTGAACTTTTAAAATTTTAACTTGGACGTGCATACTGACGAAAACCTCTATAAGTGTTTTATTGCAATTGAATAACCACTAAATCAACAAGAATCAAATAAACAAAATACTTGCACAAGATCTTAGCGATAGAGAAAAATCCCCTCACAAAAATTAAATGCATTTGCAGGAATTATTGCAAACTGTTTTTATGCGAATAATAACAAAGAATTTCACGGAGGATCGGTGAAAATAATATAAACATACCTTATAAATATGTTGAGGAGAATAACTAAGTGATTTTCATTAGACTTCTCGTCGTAATCCGCCAAAAAGCTCGATAATCAACATGAAACAAAACTTACAAGCGCTCAAACCAGACAGAGAATCAACCGGTTTCACGATTCTCTTTTTACACTGTCACTTTTTGCCGAAATTTTCGTCCAAAGTTCTGATCAAAATAATCATTCTCATGTTTTCAGAATTTTTAAAGTGAAAAGGGAATTTCACCACCACTAAAAAGATAACACAGGTCAATGAAACGGCGTAGTGTAGGTTTGTCTGATCTAGATGGGACTCTTGTTGCTCGATCGTACATTGTGCGAAATTTTCATCACTAGAACCAGCAGTCTTACTTTGTTGACAAACGTATTGTAGGGAAAGGTATATTTGTTGTACATAGTTCATAAGTCTGCAATGATCCTAAAGCTCTCCGTATTATCATTATACTTGAATTGTCATACAAATTGATGAATGAATCCATAGTCATTTTCCTTCGTGTCCATGTTTACCTTGCTATTCACGTCCTTTGCATTGCATATTTCTGTTTTTCGCACTTTTATATGCACTTCTGTTGGCCGTCGATCTCTTTACTTGTAAAAGTAGGTCAGTCGATAAGTAATAATTGAAAAACGCCGCGAAGAATCCATGAAGAATCCAGCCTCTTTTACAATCTGAAGCTCGCAAACTTGTCAAATAAACTCCATGTTTTCATGATACTGATAAAATTTACACTTTGTTGACGAAAAAGTTGTAAAATCTTCATCTTTGAATGACTTAAGCATCAAAGATAATTTTAACAGCTAAACATGAATTTCAAATTTCTTTCTCTCGTGGTTTTTTCGCTCAAGAATAATTTTGCAGGCTAAATTATCAACTTCGCGCGCTGTGGGCACGCTCGTACGGAAGGATGTACAGCGGGCTTCCTGTGGTGGTCCACGAAAAATGAACTCGATGGGTTACCATTTTCTCTTAATTATGGTGCTCCGCTTGCGCGGGCCTTCGGCCCGCGCGGAGCTCCGCTATAATTTATTACAATCACAAACTATCATATCTAAATGTATTGTTTACACCAGGTGGGCTGTGTCTACTGTCATGACACGACAGAATCAAGTACCAGTATCTGATAGGGAGACTATTAAAGCCTTGATACCAATGTGGGATATGTGTAACCATACTAATGGTACAGTAAGTGTCATACCAATGTGAGATATGTGTAACCATACTAATGGTACAGTGTCATACCAATGTGAGATATGTGTAACCATACTAATTTTACAGTATCATACCAATGTGGGATATGTGTAACCATACTAATGGTACAGTGTCATACAAATGTGAGATATGTGTAACCATACTAATGGTACAGTGTCATACCAATGTGAGATATGTGTAACCATACTAATGGTACAGTGTCATACCAATGTGGGATATGTGTAACCATACTAATGGTACAGTGTCATACCAATGTGAGATATGTGTAACCATACTAATGGTACAGTGTCATACCAATGTGAGATATGTGTAACCATACTAATGGTACAGTAAGTGTCATACCAATGTGGGATATGTGTAACCATACTAATGGTACAGTGTCATACCAATGTGGGATATGTGTAACCATACTAATGGTACAGTGTCATACCAATGTGAGATATGTGTAACCATACTAATGGTACAGTGTCATACCAATGTGAGATATGTGTAACCATACTAATGGTACAGTGTCATACCAATGTGGGATATGTGTAACCATACTAATGGTACAGTGTCATACCAATGTGAGATATGTGTAACCATACTAATGGTACAGTGTCATACCAATGTGCGATATGTGTAACCATACTAATGGTACAGTGTCATACCAATGTGGGATATGTGTAACCATACTAATGGTACAGTGTCATACCAATGTGGGATATGTATAACCATACTAATGGTACAGTGTCATACCAATGTGCGATATGTGTAACCATACTAATGGTACAGTGTCATACCAATGTGGGATATGTGTAACCATACTAATGGTACAGTGTCATGCCAATGTGGGATATGTATAACCATACTAATGGTACAGTGTCATACCAATGTGCGATATGTGTAACCATACTAATGGTACAGTGTCATACCAATGTGCGATATGTGTAACCATACTAATGGTACAGTGTCATACCAATGTGCGATATGTGTAACCATACTAATGGTACAGTGTCATACCAATGTGAGATATGTGTAACCATACTAATGGTACAGTGTCATACCAATGTGGGATATGTGTAACCATACTAATGGTACAGTGTCATACCAATGTGCGATATGTGTAACCATACTAATGGTACAGTGTCATACCAATGTGCGATATGTGTAACCATACTAATGGTACAGTGTCATACCAATGTGCGATATGTGTAACCATACTAATGGTACAGTGTCATACCAATGTGGGATATGTGTAACCATACTAATGGTACAGTGTCATACCAATGTGAGATATGTGTAACCATACTAATGGTACAGTGTCATACCAATGTGAGATATGTGTAACCATACTAATGGTACAGTGTCATACCAATGTGAGATATGTGTAACCATACTAATGGTACAGTGTCATACCAATGTGAAATATGTGTAACCATACTAATGGTACAGTAAGTGTCATACCAATGTGGGATATGTGTAACCATACTAATGGTACAGTGTCATACCAATGTGAGATATGTGTAACCATACTAATGGTACAGTGTCATACCAATGTGGGATATGTGTAACCATACTAATGGTACAGTGTCATACCAATGTGAGATATGTGTAACCATACTAATGGTACAGTGTCATACCAATGTGTGATATGTGTTACATAGTGATATGTGTAGTCACTGACACAGTGATATGTGTAGTCGTGCCTAAGGTATGGTTGGTGTCCTACTCTGTGACTTAGTGATGGCTGCAGTCTTTTACTGGTAGAGTGAAAATGATTTTATAGTTTGATATATTTTGATTTTCAGATTGAAACAGGCTTTGATACCACAGACCAGACTTGTAAAAGTTTTGCTATTCGCACATTTGCTAAAGATGAACAAGTGTTGATATTCTATGGTAAACGAAACAACTCTGACTTGCTGTTTCATAATGGCTTTGTGTTTCCTGACAATGAACACGACTACGTCAATATTCATCTTGGTGTCAGTAAAAGTGACAAGCTTTATGCAATGAAAGCACAGATCCTTGCCATGACTGGACTGGATGCGTAAGTTTACTTCACATGAATTTCACAATTATAATCACACGCACATAAAAGCTAGCTTGAGAGATCTTGATCTTAACTAGCAGATTATGTTGTTGTGAATTTCTGATGAGTTGTTGTTGTTGGCTGTGCTATCTGTCAATTGTTTACCAATGTATTCCCATCATTTTATCTTTACTAATCAGACTGCACAAAACAAGTTAAAATAAACACCAATCTAACGTGCACAATCAGTGTACTATATGTGAGATAAGGTAACGCGCTAGTTGCTAGTTGCTAGTTGCTAGTTGCTAGTTGCTAGTTGCTAGTTGCTAGTTGCTAGTTGCTAGTTGCTAGTTGCTAGTTGCTAGTTGCTAGTTGCCAGTTGCTAATCGTAAAATAACATAAGGATAATATAAAAATATCGGCATAATGGAAAATCATTTTTTTGGCTAAATTAACAACGCAGTTTATAATATCGCATAAAATTCAAGACTTCTTCGTTTTCAATGGACGTCATCAAAAGTTTAACAAATTTACTTTTAATCGAATAGAAACATCCCCACTCTATGGTATAGCTAACCATTATAAAATTAAATTATGAAGATATGGGTCCGAAAACGTTGTTCACTTGCGAGATATCTAGGTCCAAATCTTGTGTCACGTAATTCGAATCGAAGGATAAATATGGAGATAAATTCATCTCTGTTATAAGGTTTTGGCTTACATAGACTCCTGGTGATTCAATTAATTACATAATCAAAAAATTATTTAAAATACTGCATTTGCGACACCATACATTTTTACCAAATAATACGAATTTTTGATCGTCGATAGTTCAGCATCTACTCTCTTTAGAAGCTCCAAATGTGGCAGAATTACGTTGTTTTGAATGATTTTCAGTAGGATTTGACAGCTTCACAACTTGCCAGGAAATGTCAGGATGTGACGTCATCCTTTTTATGAAAGGTCCACTCAGGTCCACACCTTGACAGTGTTCCCCGTGTTGCGATCAAAACCTGATTTTAGGAGAAGTCAAACTGATTTTAAGTAAATGAACATAAAGTTATAGTTTTCTTCGATTTTTTAAAATCGATACCGATCTTTTTTACTTCAGTACAAACCAAGGACTTGGGATTCCTGTGTAAAAACTACATAACGTCCATAAAAGAACTAACGCATTTATTGCTTACTACTAAAAAAATATGCACTTTTTATTACTTTTTTATTACTTTTTTGATACCATCTTTTTATATAACGTCCCCAAATATATTTTGTGGGAAACGGGATCGTTCTACTTTCTTTCGCGAGAAACTACCTTAGTGGTCAAAAATGCGAAACGTTCGGAAATGTAAATGAATAACGTAGACATAGAATTGATTTAGTACCTCAAAATATCAATGTATTCTCTCAAAAAACGTTTTCCCGTGGAATTTAGGAACAATTAAAGTTTGAAATTAAAAAAAAAAAAAAAAAATACATCAAGATATACGGCCACTCAAGCTGAACACTTTGCTTTTAATTTCAATTTTAATGTTCTTTTTCTTTTTCTTTGATGAATGCTAAGAAAATATCATTCAAGGATAGAGCAGTCTTTCGTATAGCAGGCGTACGTTCATTTATTCATTTATTCCAAAAATGGCAACAGCAACTAGCAACTAGCAACTAGCAACTAGCAAGTTACCCAAGCTGACTATATGTTATATTTGTGTCCAGGTCTGCTCGGCCCTATCAAGTCCGTTGTGGTATGGAGCCCATCAGTCCAGAGCTACTCACGTTTTTACGGATATTTTCCATGGATCATGGTAAGACAAACTTGTTTGTGTTGCATTGATAAAGTCGGATAAGGTTGTTTGTGTTGCATTGATAAAGTCGGATAAGGTTGTTTGTGTTACATTGATAAAGTCGGATAAGGTTTTTTGTGTTACATTGATAAATAGAGATTACTTCATGGTTGGTGAACGCGTACGATTTTTATTCACGAGTTCTGAAGATTCGCAAACGAACGAGTAAGCGCAACGAACGAGTGAGTTTAGCGAATCTTCAAATCGAGTGAATAAAAATCGTACAAGTAAACAAACCATGAAGTAATTTTTTTATTATATAAGTACGGAGATGTATCTAAATTAAAGTACAAACAAGCAAGAAAAGCAAATTATGTTTTTTCGTGTAAATCAATACAAAATGTGTTATATTATAGTCGCACCTTGAATAGAAGCTCCCGAGAATAAAGACAAAGCTTGTTGTTGTTGTTGTTGGTGGTGGTGCATTTGCTCTTCGCGGGTACGTTTGCATTCGTCTATTTCTTCAATACTCTCAATGACACTTTTACTCGAACTAGCTTCTTTTGCTTCGGTAGCCAAACTACTTAAAGCATATTCGACATTTTCATCTGTTGTTGTTGTGAAATTGCAGAATAATTGGTGACACTCAGTAAGTTTTTGTGTCCTGATAGTTGGATTATATCTGTCGGACGAATGTTGTCGTTTGTCAGTGTCTGCATCATGGTTTTACGGCTCTATCTTCCTCGTTTCTTGTTTATAGGCAAGAAATTCCTCTAAAAGTGCAATATTTTTTTGTTTTTGTTTTGTTTTTGTGTTTTCATTTTCTTGCCCTTCTATAAATTCGTCGACTGAAATTACTTGACAATACCTTGAAGTAGCCATGAAACCGTTTCTGAGACGAGAAAAGTTGAACATTGATAAAGTCAGATAAAGTTGTTAATATTTATTGTAGATGAACTAAAGATAAGGTTGTTTAATCCCGAAAGAAAGCAAATTCTTCCGTTATCACAGCTACCTAATCCTGATGTAGTCGTCAGTCATCAGAACGAGACTAGAGCTTGGCATTATTTAAACATGAGATTAGGTTTACTATTGACCCAATACAAGACTACTGTCCAGGTAAATGTATCAGTCACACAACACAGTCACGTCATTCATGAGATAAGATAAATGTATCAGTCACACAACACAGTCACGTCATTCATGAGATAAGGTAACTGTATCAGTCACACAACACAATGAAGAGGGTAAATAGTTACATATCAATAAAACCATCAATCAACTAGAGAAACAGTAGTAAAATGTGATGATAAGTTTTACACCGTTTATTCCGACGAAGGACTAACGTCCGAAACGCCAGTATCGCTATCGCACTAAACGGAATACAACTTATCATATTTTACAACTGTATCAATCAATCAATCAATCAATCAATCAATCAATCAATCAATCAATCGATCAAGCATTCGCCTGATCAATCACTGGATTACTACGTCCTTCAATCAATCAATTATTCGACCGATCAATCACTGGATTACTACATCCATCAATCAATCAATCATTCGACCGATCAATCACTGGATTACTACATCCATCAATCAATCATAAGACCGATCAATCACTGGATTACTACATCCATCCATCAATCAATCATTCGACCGATCAATCACTGGATTACTACATCAATCATTCGACCGATCAATCACTGGATTACTACATCCACCAATCAATCATAAGACCGATCAATCACTGGATTACTACATCCATCCATCAATCAATCATTCGACCGATCAATCACTGGATTACTACATCAATCATTCGACCGATCAATCACTGGATTACTACATCAATCATTGGACGGTGTCTAATGTCAGTTGTACGCAGTTGATATAAAAAAGTGCTAATGAAATCAACATTCAATTGGATAGTTGAAAAAACTGTTTTAAATTAAGTCCCGAAAAACGTTTGTGGAGAAATCTGCATTCAGCATTCGGCTTTTTTTTTAATTAGTCTATTATGTTCTAATGTTTTATTTGTTGTTTTATTATAGGAAGACGAAGATCGAATTCAATCCACATCAATAACATTTAACACAAGAAACTGTTTGTTGCTTCGCATCACTGAAAGACGAATACTCCACAGTGCACTAGAATACACAGACAAACGATTACAACAAGCTGCAAACAAGCTGGAAGAAACAAACAAACAAACAATAGATGAATGACTACTGACAAACGATTACAACAAGCTGCAAACAAGCTGGAAGAAACAAACAAACAATAGATATATCTCTACGCCCATCCTTTACAGGCAATATACAACAAACAAACAATAGATATATCTCTACGCCCAACCTTTACAGGCAATATACAACAAACAAACAATAGATATATCTCTACGCCCAACCTTTACAGGCAATATACAATAAACAAACAGTAGATATATCTCTACGCCCAACCTTTACAGGCAATATACAATAAACAAACAATAGATATATCTCTACGCCCAACCTTTACAAGCAATATACAACAAACAAACAATAGATATAGCTATTACCATTGTACGTCATAAGTCCCGTTTTTAGTAAATACATTTTAACTAAATAAAAATATGGTAGATTCTCCTAAACTTTTGAATCATTTCTAATTCATGGTGTAAATTCTCGCGAAGTGAGAGCGGTTCTTAAACGTCTCGGAAAAGGTCAACCGAGATCCTGAAAACGATGATTATTTACGTGCAAACAGTCGTCGTATATTTTTTATTCGTAAATAAATTCAGTGCCGCCTTCTTAAACGTTTCCTTAAATACTGGTCTATTTATGCTTTTATGGTTATTTGCAACTATGGTATGGGCGAAGCAATGCTTTGGACTGATATTTTGCATGCAGACTATTCTATCATTGGCAATTGCCGTGTCAACCAATGTCTATTCTTAGCGGATCGTAGCCTGTAGATTACTGTTGGTGGTAAATTGTATTTAGCATCACCGAGCTGCTGGTGTTACAGTGTTTTATCTGATCTCACTAGTCTTAAGGCTAACAGGTTACTGCAGTATTCTTTGTGATCGCCAACAAACGGGATTCATATCAAATGATTTCAAACTACTGAAAAAAAAACGACCCGGCAGACTGTATGGTGATTTAATGGTGAGATGAAGGTATGTCAAATGTATTTAATGTCTCGTTTATGACCCGTTCTGATGTATCTAAGCCTGTCGTTAATTGCCATCATACGTTATAAACATGCCAATCGCAACTAAATCACCGTCTTTATTTTCATCGTGAAAACGTGGACGTGTTTGAGAAAATACATTACAAATATCTATGACATTTCGTTACATTGTAGTTTCAATTGTGCAAATGTATAGCAATGGTTGATATCGATTTGTATCACGTAACCACCTGAAAACTGACTGCGTTGCAGAAGGGTAGGGCATGTAAAGGCTGATTTACACGGTACGATTTGTCGCATGCGATTTGTAGTATACGACTAGTCTTGAGGTTCAAAATGTTCTAAAACTAGTCGTAGGACATTCTAAAACACGTTTTAGAGTGCGAGCGACTAGTTTTAGAAGTTACGACTAGTATACTACAAATTGCACCGTGTAAATCGGGCTTCAATCTCATACTCAAAGCCCGCGTTTTTCCTCGCCAGCAGCGGATAACAAGGGCTCTGACATAATCCGATTTTTGTTGAAATTTGATTGGTCATTCAATTTTGACAACCACGCAAGCGCAAACAGCCGGAAACACAAATAAACTCAAGCTTGTAGATGTTTGTGACCGTTTTTAGCAGTAGAAAATATATGAAATATGATAAAAAATGAAGTCTGTACTTGTGAATCGCTATTTTCTCTACCTTCCTAGAGAATTTCAGCCAATTCGAAGCAATAGTTAGGAAATTATTTAATGTTTCGACCTTCGTCACACACGGGTGCCAACGGCCGACAGAATTTCTCTTCTAGCTCGTCGAAAATCACAAATTAACCTAAAATCCCTTCGGATTATGGTTACTCAATAAATAATCATTACAATCTATGAATTTAGTTCCAAAACTTCCACAATATCACTAGGAAAAATCCATTTTCATTGACGATATCACCGTATGTTGATCGATGCTGGATATCGATTCCATCAGAGTTACAACGGATTTTACTTTTAAATATCAGCTCCGACATAATCTCGATTCCCCATTGGTGGGTTTGTACATTGGCAGTAAAGGCGCATGCGCAGCCGGAAGTCCAAGATATCTTGGACTTTTCAGTGGATTATGCCAGAGTCATTGTTTCGAGCCGCTGGCCGAAGTAACGAGGACTCAGGGTACGAGATTGATCGGGCTTAACAAGTTGAGTGATTAGTGCGCGTGCGCCAATGACCGACATTGTATAGATAAACACAATCTCGTACCCTGATTGGCTGAAATTCTTTAGGAAGGTAAAGAAAATAGGGATTCACAAGTACAGACTTAATTTTTTATCATATTTTATATATTTTCTACTACTAAAAACGGTCACAAACATCTAGCTTGAGTTTATTTGTGTTTCCAGTTGTTTGCGCTTGCGTGGTTGTCAAAATTGAATGACCAATCAAATTTTAACAAAAATCGGATTATGTCAGAGCCCTTGTTATCCGCTGCTGGCGAGGAAAAAACGCGGGCTCTGAGTATGAGATTGAGATAAATACAGATATACCTAGATGTCGTTATATAGGTTGGCTGCATTGACGTCATTTATGTATGTAAAAACGCGTGACAGCTATTTAGCTTTCGATATCTTCACAACCAAAAAACGAAAGCGGTCCAAATTCTCAGGAACAATGTCCCAACAAACATGTTAAAATCAGTGTTTAGCTGGCGTCTTGTCTTGTCACTACCTTTGGAGTATTCATTTAGTGTAAAGGGCACGTGCGGTTATACCGTCTGATCGAGTCCCTGTAATAAAGAACACGTGCGGTTGTTATACCGTCTTTTATGCCGTCTGATCGAGGCCCTGTAATAAAGGACACGTGCGGTTGTTATACCGTCTTTTATACTGTCTGATCGAGGCCCTGTAATAAAGGACACGTGCGGTTGTCACCGCCTTTTATACCGTCTGATCGAGGCCCTGTAATAAAGGACACGTGCGGTTGTTATACCGTCTTTTATACCGTCTGATCGAGGCCTTTTAATAAAGGACACGTGCGGTTGTTATACCGTCTTTTATACTGTCTGATCGAGGCCTTTTAATAAAGGACACGTACGGTTGTTCTACCTTCGTTTATACCGTCTGATCGAGGCCCTGTAATAAATGAGTTTCTAAACAATGCGCTACTTTGTTTGTTTGTTTGTTTGTTTTCCAGTTCTGATTGATCTACAAAGTGTGTTTATATGTTGTTTTTTTTTTAATTTTCCAGGTGCTAGTCTATGATGTTTTCTTCTTAAGTGTTGACCAATATGCAGTGTTTATGTGTTGTTGTTTTTTTCATAGGTGCTGTCTGCAGTGTATACATTGGAGATAGTAGCAATACTAGTATCTTGTGTGAAGACGATGCACACACAGTCAGGTACATATGGCTCGTCTGTCAAATACATGCGTGATGGACAAGACTGAAAAACGCACTGTGCACACCCGGTGTTATCATTCTCTTCAACGCTCAGATTTTTGATATTTTCTCTCTTTACGCATTGTTTTCCACTAAAAAAAAACACTTGAAAATAATAATTCAATGACCATTATTTATCAATGTTTGCTAGTGTGTGTGCTTTTAAAGTTTTGCTCTATGTAGAGCTTGTCTTTGCTCTTTATTGATTTCAATATTCCATGGATAATCCGCGGGTTATCTACAGTGTTTTGTTTTTACTGAAATCGAATTTAAGGGAAAATACTTTTCATAAATTAATTTGAGTTTTTCAATTGTTCAATGCGTATGTTTTCCGTACGCTGTCATTTCCGCTGGAAACGCACCAAAATGAGACAAAAATGCTCGGACGTCCTTCAGGACGCTAAATTGGCCGTATTTTATCGTGTCCTTTATTACAGGGCCTCGATCAGATATGCCTGTTTCGAAAGCTGAGAATTCACTAAAGAAACATCATTAAAAGGGTTATAATTACTTTTAGAAACGTTCGGAAAACAGCGTTGCCACCCATTTTTTAACTTCATTTTTGAAATAAGTAACTAAAAAAATATTATTGTGAAACGTTTCAAGGCATTTCCATGTCTAGTTTTATTTATACGGAATTACCTTAGGAAATTTCTTGATTTTGAACTTGTTGTCATTATTGTCACCCAGGGAAGAATATCTAACTGTTGTTGTTGTTGTTGCCATAGCGACATGCAAGCCATCGTGTCAAGAGCTATGTACACCCGACTGTGATTTCAATTGTTGTATACCTACCAAGTGTCCTGCTGACTGCCCACAGTCCTGTTATCCAGATTGCTCGCACGACTGCTGTAGCAATCCTTCTGTATCGCGGACTCAATTACGTCCACTACCACAGACACCTAAAACACAGGCTCAATTACCAATTGCTTCATGGTCGCAGACCTCTTTGTCACAGACGCCGTCACGGCCACAATGTCCTGGAAGGTGTTCGTCTCGGTGTTCCCCAACATGTAGCTATGCATGTTGCTTGGCAACTCGTGCAAAACAGTTTATCACAGGAAGCCAAAGATCACTCTCTCAAGAGCGAAATTGTCGTGAATATTGTTCGTTGTATTGTCATTCTGATTGTGAGCCGACATGTTGTGGATCAGGCTCCTACCTTCACCAGTCACTTGATGTAATTGTATTGATTCCCCGACCACCACCAAAGTGCCCCGCATCTTGCCCTACCACGTGCTACCCACAATGCACCTCAACCTGTTGTACCAACAAATGGCAAGTGCCGTTTAGAAAGTGACGTATAAATCAATCAAGTCATGTATCGCGCGTCATGATATATGTATATAAGTAAGAATGGAATTGCTTCTAAGAAGGTTTAATTTCTTTAATATGTAGCATTCAAGCTCATTAGTTGAGTATTTGGCAGGCAGACATGAGATAGACTTGAGGGCAGGCTAAACATATTTCTTGTACACATAGAATTTGCCGGTTTGTCTGTCTTTAAGAAACGTTTATTGAATATTCTGTACTCTTGATAGCATTGATGTACTGTTTTTCTTAATTGTCTGGCGTACAACACTTTTTGAATATGCAGTACTTTTGAGATCCATTGAATGTGTCTTCTACATTTGGCATCGTTAGTGTACAATATATCGTATTTATGTTATGTATGGATATTCGTCAAACTCTGATTAGTTGTTGTGAACATGTTCGTGTACACTCAAGATCGTCTCTTCAGTGGATGTCATCGTTATTAAAGGTAATTCGATTAGCTTGAGGACTAGAATCCTTGACACTCTCTTCTGTGGGCAATTCTCTGATAATAGAATTATTCCTGAAGTGTTATTAAAACTGTTCTTTTTGACCTTTTCATTTTCGACGAAAAGGGCTCAACTATTATATGTACCAATGAAAATCCCCGCTTTTCGGGGAAAAAGCATCGGGTTCGCCTCTGCCACTCTGGGCTTGAAAGATGTTTTATATATATATAAAACAAGCAGCGATATATCAATACGTACGTAAAGCAAGCAGCGATATACCAATACATACGTACGTAAAACAAGCAGCGATATACCAATACATACGTACGTAAAACAAGCAGCGATATACCAATACATACGTACGTTAAACAAGCAGCGATATACCAATACATACGTACGTAAAACAAGCAGCGATATATCAATACGTACGTAAAGCAAGCAGCGATATACCAATACATACGTACGTAAAACAAGCAGCGATATACCAATACATACGTACGTAAAACAAGCAGCGATATATCAAATCATACGTACGTAAAACAAGCAGCGATATACCAATACATACGTACGTAAAACAAACAGCGAAATACCAATACGTAAGTAAAACAAGCAGCGCATCGCGCAGAATGCTATTGTTCTCAGGGACATTTACTTACGGTGCTAAATTATTCACACTAGGCATAAATATGAATAAATCAGTGTGTTTAAAGGTTATGATTGGCTGTTTTATCTCTGCTAATTTGAATATTTCTTCCGACAAAGCTACAAGCAATTACGGACACAAGGTTTCAGAATTCTATACCAAAATCCACCTATTGTTGTCTTATCCGCTTATTGTTTTCGTGCGTATCAAAATGTTATGATACAACAATAAGAAAAATTCGCAAGTCTACACCAACTATAAAGAAATAATAAACTAATAATTTTCACTCAGCACATTTTGTTCGAATTTGATATTAAACATTCTCAATGACAAACGGCGCACAAAGCTATATGAGTAGTTTGAGCGCTCTTACAGGAATTTTTCTAGCTAAATGGCGCGTTTACATATGATAGGCCAAACTTATATCAAATGGAAACTTAAAATTTGTAGTTTGTTTACTTGTGACTTTTTTTGATGCGTTCATAAACCAAATTTGTTTGAAAGCAAAAAACCCTCATAATTTCACAAATTCGAAATGTGAAGCCGCCGACAACTGAAGCTTGAATTAGTTGTTTTTAAAATTCATTTATTTTCCAATCTCAATGAAACTTATAGCAAATGAAACCTTAAAATGTGTAGTTTGTTTGTTTGTGACTTTTTTAAATAGCCTTCTCACAAACTCAAAAACTATAGCTGACAACTCAAATTCGAATGAGTCGTTTCAAATTCATTTCTTGTGACTTTGGCAGCTTCAAACCAACTTTCGATTTCAGCTTTCCGAAAGAAGTAATTATAAACTCAGATTAATTAATCTTGATCTTCAATATCAACACGTTGAGTTTATTACGCAAATCTCTGAAGAAAAAAAAAATTATCACTAGAAACCGACATACAGCAGTTTGTAGAATGACAACATAGATGTAGCTTACTTGACGTATAAATGAAAATGAATTGATTTGAAACGACTTCAGGATTGCGGTGTTGTCACTAATTCCGCCTTTGTGTCAAAACACAAAAGAAAATATAAACAAGTTGGGTGCTAATCCAAACAAACAAAAGGCCAATTAACTAAATAATCTGTACGGTAACTACAAAGAAACATCGACCGTAGCAAGTTATGAAAATAACTAACTTAAATATTCAGATTAAAAAAGAGAAACTTTCCAAACGTCAAAATAATACCAAAAAATGTGGAAAATGTTCACCAAAACAATATCTTTTGAATGCACCATGTTCATTTTTTTGTTTCTTTGTGTATTCTCAAAAAAAACTGTGTTGAATATATGTGAATATTGGTTTACATACAAATTAGCACTGAAATTGCCCTTATTTGAAGATGAAAAAGAGAAATGTTTGAAAACAAATTTTCACAACTTACAGGGTGCAAACGATAGATAAATATCTCATCTTTAATTTGCACCATGTTCATTTTTTTAGTTATTTGTCGAAAACAGTGTAAACCAGGTTTTACATAGCAAGATCTGACCATTTTAAGCACTTTTCTTTGTAAATGTGACTAGATGGCTCATTAACGGCTCATTAACTACGCTGTCGGCGTTTTGAATCTGGCGCCAGAACAATAGAAAAGTCCCGTATGTGTCCCTGTATTCTGCGCGATGCGATATATCAATACATACGTACGTAAAACAAGCAGCGAAATATCAATACATACGTAGGTAAAACAAGCAGCGATATATGAATACATACGTACGTAAAACAAGCAGCGATATACCAGTACATACGTACGTTAAACAAGCTGCGATATACCAATACATACGTACGTAAAACAAGCAGCGATATATCAATACGTACGTAAAGCAAGCAGCGATATATCAATACATACGTACGTAAAACAAGCAGCGATATATCAAATCATACGTACGTAAAACAAGCAGCGATATACCAATACATACGTACGTAAAACAAGCAGCGATACATGAATACATACGTACGTAAAACAAGTAGCGAAATATCAATACATACGTACGTAAAACAAGCAGCGATATATCAATACGTACGTAAAGCAAGCAGCGATATACCAATACATACGTACGTAAAACAAGCAGCGATATATCAAATCATACGTACGTAAAACAAGCAGCGATATACCAATACATACGTACGTAAAACAAACAGCGAAATACCAATACGTAAGTAAAACAAGCAGCGATATATCAAATCATACGTACGTAAAACAAGCAGCGAAATATCAATACGTAAGTAAAACAAGCAGCGAAATACCAATACGTAAGTAAAACAAGCAGCGATATATCAATACATAAGTACGTAAAACAAGCAGCGAAATATCAATACATACGTAGGTAAAACAAGCAGCGATATATGAATACATACGTACGTAAAACAAGCAGCGATATATGAATACATACGTACGTAAAACAAGTAGCGATATATCAATAGATACGTACGTAAAACAAGCAGCGAAATATCAATACATACGTACGTAAAACAAGTAGCGATATATCGATAGATACGTACGTAAAACAAACAGCGATATATCAATACATACGTACGTAAAACAAGCAGCGATATACCAATACGTACGTACGTAAAACAAGCAGCGATATACCAATACATACGTACGTAAAACAAGCAGCGATATACCAATACGTACGTACGTAAAACAAGCAGCGATATACCAATACATACGTACGTGAAACAAGCAGCGATATATGAATACATACGTACGTAAAACAAGTAGCGATATATCAATAGATACGTACGTAAAACAAGCAGCGAAATATCAATACATACGTACGTAAAACAAGCAGCAATATACCAATACGTACGTACGTAAAACAAGCAGCGATATACCAATACATACGTACGTAAAACAAGCAGCGATATACCAATACGTACGTACGTAAAACAAACAGCGATATATCAATATACATACGTTAAAGGTAAAGTCATCTCGAAGTAATATAAACATTGATATAAAATATTCCTTACAAATCGGCAGCTCATATTGTATATATTGCATCTAATTTCTATATATGAGCTTTTGACGCACTGATTGATAATTTATGCCATGATAGCATTTTGGCCTAGGGAAAGTTTCATATATATCCTTTTCTGACATTTATAACTTTTGCAAATGATCTCATTTTTTCTTTTTGTGTTAAAGCTATTCTAAAAGATTAATAATCCCAATCAACATGCGCAAAATTGTTACTGTTGAGTTGTGCAGTATATATAGAGGCAATGACAATAAAAGTCAAAGGACCCTTCCAGATACAGTTTTGTTGACTTTAACTTGCCACTTTCCCCTTTAAGACTCTTCCATGCAGAAACAGATTATAGTTACAGGCAGTATTCTACTAGCAGAACAGTCGATAGTACAAGAACCTGACAGACGACACTTATAGAGGCAAAACCTTAAGGGCTAGTATGACGTCACTTAGCTATGCAGGATTCATTCAATTAATAGTTGCCTTAAGAACCATCGATGGGCTAATGTCTCGAAAAATCCTTAATAGCGCCGAATCAAGTAACCATATATTAGTAAGATTTGTCGGTTGAACTGTGTTAGTCTCATTGACGCTGGCTATATACACCTGGATCAAATTGACTAGCTTTAAAATAAGCCTTGATAGCATGGACAGCTGACAAGTTGATTGTGATCAAGTATTAGCGACTAACAAAAACAACATGAATTGATCAATGATCGAGGCATCAACCATCTGCAAAGAGAACAACCTTACAGGTTTGTATGAACTAACAAAATTAGCCTTAGTTACAAGTCTATAATGAAATTATACGAAAAATATCGTTAAAATGGCACACACACACACACACACAAAACAGTAAACCAATTACCATGCATAGCCCAACTAAAAAGACAGTCAGGACGTAAAGAAACCATCCACAGAACACAGGAGGAAACTACTAACAATCAACAGCGGAAATCATTTCAGAAAAGCGAAGAATCTTTAACAAAGAAGATAAAAAACAAGAGATAGATCAAGATTCGTTTTGCTTACAGGTCGACAGGGTTAAAGAATATATGGAAAAATATTGTTACCAATTCATTTGATTTTAAGTTTATTTTTCTTGTCTGTTTTTCAGTCACTTTTTTTTGTCATAAGAAATAACTGGGTAGAATAGAACGATACAAACAGAGCTAAATGATACAATGTACGGCAAAAGGCAATTACGTGTTAGCTCGTGTTTAGCAAAGATAAAAGTGTTTGATTAGCAGCCGTCAGCTACAGCAGTTTGTGATAATGGACTATGCTTGAATTGATAATGTACCACAGCTAGCAGATTTATCATTAGAAATCATAATGCGCCATAGGCTAAACATGTGAACATTTCTCAGTAAAGCCTTTTTTTTTTTTTTTGTTCAGACATAACGCAACAAAAAAGGCAAGCCAACACACAAGCAAGATTTGGTTTGCTTTTACCAGCGCCTTTCAGAGCCTAATTGTTTTGAAAATAAGAGATTTTCGCTGTGGGACTTTCAAAATAGCGGAGCAACTTAAGTAGAATTGATGAAATTAGACTTCAATTTGATTACGCTGTTTGTATAATAGTTTGACCAAAGTGTTCTGAGAATAGTTACATGGAATGTGCTTAATTTGTGTTATAAAGAATGTTTTTTTTAATGATTTGTAGAAACATTACGAATGTGCTTAATTTGATGTACGAAAAATGGTCATTTTATGGTTATTTGTAGTATATACCATGAAGTAAAACATCGGAAAACGCACAGCACCATCACTAATAACATAGGAGAGAACGAGTATTTTTAAGGTAATCAATGGGGTAAACTGATCGATGTATATATGAGGACTGTAGCAGCTATTCGATTTCTGTCAACATCCCATAGCGATGTTGTGAATGTCATCGATTGATTCTTAACGCTAAGAACATATTAGAAATGTGTTATCGTCATGCATCGCACATTTATCACGAAGTGCAATCCAAAAATAAAAACTAAATGGACAACACTGAGCCAAGATGACGTTTGCTAACACTTGAAATCAAAATGTCTTGTATGCACAAGAAGACAAGCTGTTGTTAATCCTATTTATTCCCATATCAATGTTGTTTCTTTTAGCAGCCTACAGACATGGCCATGGACACGCCTTGTTTACAGCAATAACCTGTAATTATAGTTGTAGTCGAGCAAAAATAGATTTGACAGCACTTAAAGTCTGCCTTTGTCTTCTCAGAGTAACTCTATACTTTAAGACTGATTCACCACGCACATTGTATCATTTTATCTGATTAGTACATTTTCGTTTATTTGAAACTCTTTGATATTACCAGGCATGTGATTAACAAGGTAATGGTTGAAGGAGAGAGAAGAGAAGAGTAGAAGAAAAAACAAGAACTGATTTTCCTGTCTTACCAATAACTACTTTTGTCAAGTTGTTGATTCAGTTATTCATTAGCATATTGCTTCGTTAAATATGCATACTCTTTTTCTCGGCTTTGATCGCTTCGTGATCATTCGATTTATATTCAGTTTTGTTCATTCAGTAAGCTTTGCGAATATAATTTACTCCAGTTTAAATACTCTTGTATCTGCATGGCTAAATCATTATTTTCTAATAAGCCAACTATGTACGTGGACTAGCTATGGAGATGGCTTGTGAATGGATCATCAATGTTCCTGTAAACGTGATATATGATCTGAGTAGTTTAGTCTGTGCTTTAATTCAATTAGACAGCCCCTTCCTGTATGATTAGGACGATGGTGTTCTAGAGATTGAATTCTCTGCGGCAGTCATGTCGGCTAATTGGGTCTTTATTATTGTACTATATGCTATTTCAGTTACAACTCTTTAATTACTGCAATAGCGTTGTCCTAATCATTGTATACTGAAAGCACTGAAAACAAAAACTATATGAATGATACCAAGTAAACAAGTAAACAAACTAACTAAACAAAGGCACAAGCTGATAAACAAACGACGGACATACCGGAATGATTACAAATAAAACAATGAATATATTGCTAACGTGTACAGGGCCGTAACCAAGGGGGGTGCACGTGCACTCCCCAGGAAATGTAAAAATGTCTGCTCCATTTTTTCTTATTACAAGAAATCCTTTCTTAGATTTGGAATAAAGAGCACAAATTTAGTATTAATCACCGAAAATACAAAGAATAAAGGCATTCAAAAGAACTGTAAGGCGAATAAGTGCAATAAATTGTAATTGGTTTTCACTTTTTTTTTTTTTTTTTTTTTTTTTTTTTTGAAAAGCACGTCAACTTTGTGAAAAATATAACAGCTACTAGTAAAAAAAAGATTATTAAAACCCATGAGTGCTCCAAGGTTTTTATGTGCACCCTCCAAATAAAGGTTCTGGTTACGGCCCTGGTATAGCAAATTGACCGGAGTCCAGACCTCAACCAGTCCTTATGGTCGGGTTTGAAATATACAGATAATACAATAAACGTTACATCGAACTAGTTCTAAAACTCGCTAAAACACATCTCTTCCAATAGATAGGATTTTTTTCTCCAACTGTGGGTGCAAGAAAATGAATCTTCGTAGTTTTGGTGGCGTTTGTTAAAACATCTAGTCCTCATAATTACGAATACAGCTTGTTAGCAAACCAATCTGCAATCAACCAATTATCCATTTAGACCAATTAGCCCCAGGCAGCCACCCCGGCAACCATCCACTGAACTAATTCAACAACTTCAATTTAATTCGATCGCTAGACAGACCAATGGATGACGCCTAATTTGGCCCAAAATAAGTCGGTGATTCGTTAAAATGACAACATTTGATGCGTGGAACGTGATATCAGACCACCTCTAAATTAAATATACAAAATATATATATAAACATATATAAAATGACATAGAAACCTTTGTACAATTTTTAAAGTGTTTAGCGAGCTAGTATATTCAGTTCTGGATTCACTTGGGTGGTTGCTAGGTACAAGAAAAGCGAAAGAGAGGCACGACGCAAGCGGAGTGACACTCTAGCTTTTTCTTTTTCAAGTGTTTAAGCAGCCCCACAAGTGCATCCAGAACTGGATATACGCTTGCTAACCATGAGACATTCCTTTTATAACATAAGCAACTATATTTGCTGATCAAACGGATATATTCTCGATAATTCACGCGTAAATAAATGGAGTAAAAGGCGCCAAAATAAATACTGTTAGCTTCGCTAAACCAAATCAGTAACACGGCAAAACTATGTCACAATTTGAAATCATTAAAATGTTTAATTTTTACCAGAATTGTTGTGTTTTGTTCTCCAATTGTTTGTTTTTCACTGTGAAATAAATTTGAACCTGTACGAAACAATCGGACGTTCAAAACTTCACGGAAAATCGCACAATTTCCACAAACTGAATATCAAGCTTTTGGCAGTCGAAGAAAAATCTTCGTCATTGCTTCCTTCCTTCCTTTCTTCGGGGCCGGATAATGTCAGATATCCAAAGCCATCACAAAACGACTAAAAGCCGGGGAGCAATGGCGAAGACTAAACTCGCAAAACCGTAGACCAAATTCAAAATTATAAGTTAAAGATATGACTCGTAATTGACAAACGAAAATAGACAGCAATGCCATTATATTCCGTCATAAAACTGATGTTTTTGATGTTTTATTGCGAGAAAACACATCTTCAAAGTTTTAGGCGACAAAAACGAACAAAAGCAATGAACAAAAACCAGTACCTATCATAAATATCCTCAAGTGTGTTTTTTAAATCTTTTAGTTTTTACTTAGAATGTACAAAACTATTCAATTGCTATGATTGGCATATCTAATAAGAATCACAAGCATAATAATTCAAAAGATGACTTCCAGCCAATTACACAATAAATAAACAAATGTTGGATGCAATCAAAGGGGGTCCATTTTATCAACAATCAATCGGCCCACTAGTCATTAACCAACCAACCAACCAAGTGGTCCAACTAAACGCATCCCATTGGAACAATCTACACCCAAAGCCTAACACTAATTTCATTTTTTTTTGTTCTTGCTCGAGTGCAGTTATCAACAAACATAAAGAAGCATGTCTTGGAGTAACAAGAGTAATAGCAACGATTCCTACCACTGTATCGAATACCTTGAACTAAAAAAAGAGACACAAATAGAAACCAACTTCAAGCTACTGGCATATACAATAGCATTTCTAGTAGCAGTCATTGGAAATAGTATGATTGTTGCTATAGTTCTACGAAGGCGACAATTAAAAACTACAGCTAATATGTTTATTATCAACATGGCGTTTAGCGATATACTGATGGCTTTAGTGTGTATGCCAACAACCATGCACACAATAACAGCTGAAAATAAAGCACAAATGGTTGTCAAGGGAATACTGGGAGCTGCATTATGTAAGCTGATAGCTTTCTTACAAGGTCTGGCTGTTGCTGTATCAGTATTGACGTTTCTTGTTTTAGCTGCCGATAGATATCTAGCCATACTGTATCCTTTCACTCGCTACATCACCAGAAACAGAGCCAAGCTAATCATAGTCTTGGTATGGATCACGAGCGTGCTGATCAACGCACCTTTGTTGTATGCAATGAGAACTGATGGTAACAACGACTGTATTGAGGAATGGGAGCCATACTTTGACGGCAACAAAGCAGCACAGCACTACACCATAGTACTGTTTGTGTTTTTGTATGTATTGCCATTAGTATTAATAACGTTTCTGTACTCATCACTTGTCAAAGAATTATGGCGATCCGCGCAATCAACAAAGACTGTGGCTTACAGTGAAAACAAAGCTGTTCTTAAGATGTTAGTAACTGTGGTCATAATATTTGCTGTCTGCTGGCTACCCATTCATGTAATCGTCTTTATTCTGTTATTCTCTAAGCCAGGCACTATGGTAAATAGGTGTGGTCTTAAGCCAGTCGTCTACTTCATCGGATGGTTTATGGCTCACATCAATTCTTCAATCAATCCTATTATATATTTCAGTTTCAATGAAAAATTCCAGCAGGAACTGATCAAATGGGTTCGTAACATCAAAAACTCTTGCATTACTAAAAGGAAACGACAACGGTCAAGAAGTACAGCGGCATCCTTCGTAAAACCAAGCATTATTGTTACTCAGTTTACAACCAACCAACCAATTGAAAGTAGTGTTATGTCGGCTGGGTTTCCTGAAGCATATTTGACAACAAATCAACCAAAAGAGAACCATGTTACATCCAGTAGACTGTGGGATGATGCTTATCACGGAGAAAACCAGCCAATAGACAACGATATTATACTTCATGGACTTTGCAATGATGCCTATGACAGAGAAAATCAACCAATAGAAAACGATATTATATCCGAGTAGACTAAATAACGATGCTTATGAAAACTCTACTACGGTCAAACTATAAGGTTGTTGCTATAGTAACTATAGAGCAGTAAGGCAGACCTTAGACAGGGTGAATTGGCAGTGCATGGGAGCGTAGTCTGAATTGAGTGAGCACTGATGACTGTAGAGTGTGTGGATCGCGTACACATTAAACAGAGGCGGATTTAGGGAGGGGTACAATACGTTATGGGGGCTGCAACCCACCTATGAGAGCCAACAGCATATAGTACATGGTTTGACACGTTTCTGGAGCTATGTGAGATTATTGTCCTATCAGTCGCTGTTTATATAACCCTACCCACCAAGGGGCGTACTTTGTCTTCTTTAATTTGAAAGTTATAAGAGCTGCTTCTTCGAGTATTTTATTCTATTTCTTACCACTTGTTGCACTTGTTGTTGTTTGGTTAGTTTGTCAGTGCTTGTGATTGTCTTCTGTGTCATTCTCTTACTGTTTTTCAGATTGACTCTTAAAGTTTGAGTTCTGATTGCGATTCAGTTGTGTTTTATCGTTCAGCTGGTTTACAGGCTTTTTAACAGTGTATATCTTCTGGTCAATTTTCTGTTCGTCCTTCCGTTAAGGTAGTGCTAAATGAAGGGTGTTGATAGATGTGTATTGAAGCAGGCGATATCTGCTTTAGAACTTGATCTTCGCACGTAACAGCACTATTTAGTGGTATTTATGTTGCACACTTTCAAGATCGTGTAACTGTAATACAATCCCTCAAAGAAACCCGCAAAGGATCCTGGAGGGCTCAAAATTTTGATTTCAGCGGCCCTAACTACTCAATTATAATGCTGCCTTGCTACGCTCGCTCAGGCTCGCTTCGCTGCGACAGCAATAAATAGTACTTAGTGGCATAGCAGAGAATGTGTGAGAATGCGCTAGCAGGGGGTTTCCCATAAAAATAACTAGATGATGTTTTTAAAATGTATTCACGTAAAACCAGCATCGAAATCATGCTCCAAAATATAAAGTAACATAACGTGTATAAGTAAGTTAAAATAAACATGTTTGCATTCATCCTACAACAAATTGAGGACTTATTCTACTTTCTCAATAATAATCTATTACATAACTAGCTGGATGGTGAAATAGGGAGGTGTGGGCATTGCTCGCCCAGAAAAGTTTGCATTTTAAAATCTCGCCAAAGCGATTTTCAGCGTTCAGAGGACGTTATTATAAAAATGTCAGAGAAAAAAATAACCTCGCTAGCAGGGTGGCCTTAAATAACATGCATATGTCTTGGGGTTAATTTTTGTGGAAATAGATTTCAAGGCGCGACAAATTAAATTTCGACCCCAAAAATTCCAAAACAAAACACCTAGACAACACCCCTCCAATAGGGTAAGACTCTCACAAAACCTGATCCGGTTCCTCTCTCTGAGACAAATATAGAATAGCATGTGTGGAATAACCCTTTTCTTTTGCTTTTAAAGCTAGCTATTTATCGAGCTTCTGCTTCACTTCAATTCCTCGAGATATATTTGGATTTTTAAAATATATTTCTTTATAGGTCTTGTAGCTAGACTACTAGATCGAGCCTAAAAATGGGTGTTCAGTGCATCGCAAGGCGTACAGCCCACAAAATACGCACCTGGCCAGCGTCCCCATAACTGTCCCAAAAACTATATATATCCGGGGGGAAGGGGGGTAATTTATCCAGTTTCTGACGGGGAGGTTCCGCTGGTACCTCAAAACCCTGACACTATTCAGGACAGTAATATCTCGAAAACCCATACAATATATTCAAGAGACATTAGTAAAATATAGATCCTATCCATCCCGTAGAGATTTCAGTATGTCAATATTATTCAATTTGAATTGAGGTTTTATTAGATTAAATATTAACACCATGTTTAATTGTATACGCTATTTAAGACGTGAAGGCAAAAAACCCGGGGTGGGGGGTACTCCCTTCAGGTTCATATGACAACTTCCCATACATATCCAGTGTACCCAAATCGATTCCAGCGGTGGAGAAATAAGTTTTCCATTGAAATCTAGTCGACAAAAAATAAAGCTTTATTGGAGTTCCTGTGGTAGGACGTCACGAATCTTTTATAGGGGTGGCGCAACCGGGGACGCCGGAGGAGAAGGAGGGGCACAAAGGGAAGGGGGCTGTAGGCGGGTCCCCATTTTTATCTTTTTGTAAGTTTGTTTGTATTAAAAGTTTTAAAATACATCATGAACCCATACGCTCGAAATATCTCCGTCCTTTTTAGTCATAGTTACATACGAAGCAAGCGTTTACGAGCAAAACAAGTAGCGAACATTATTACATAGAATGAAATATATTGTTATGTTTATAATCATCAGGGGCCGCGCCACGTATTTTGGATTGGGGGGGGGGGGGGGGGGTGTGATCGCCAAAGCCGAAGTTATATCTACCCCAGAAAAGTTTGAAAATATAACTCTCGAGGAATTGCGATTTCCAGCGTTCTGAGAAGCATTGAGAACACAAAAAGCATCAAATATTTGCATTTCCAAATAAATTTTCAACAAGTACCAAAATGGCGTAGCCTGCGTAGCCAGGCTAAAATGGCGCGGCCCTGATCTCCCACCCGCGGTCCGGGCTCTGTTTACGAGATCCGGACAATGCTTATAAGGAAACTCGCCCCAGGCCCTAGGTTTCGCGGGCCGGCATACAAGACTTTCAGGAAAAGTCAAAATATGGCGTCCATTCTGCAGCAGCCAGGATAATCAATCAAAATGGCGACTAGTGAAGAAGGATTGACTAAAACAGACACAAACCAACATATATCCGACGTATTTCAAGGCTCTGAACCTGGGGCAGCGTAAGTACTGATCATGTTGCTAGTGTCAAATGTAGAAATTGATTGGAAATTCTCGTATTCAGATTAAGCTTTAATTAAGACGTTCTTTGGCCATATTTTCGTGTAGATTGATGATCATAGAACATATTTTCCATTGACGAAGTATTCCATCCGTGTATATAATGAACTCCAGGCTGTTCAAGCTGATAGGCGTTAAACATTTAAGAAATAACTGCAGAATTATCCATCATTGTCTTATAATTCTGAAAAATTCAAAAATCAAGAATATTGAAAATTAGGCTTACGCACCTGCATTGTGTTTGTCTCTTATATGTTTGTTGGACGTGATTTGAGTTGTTTTTGAGGGATGAAATTCCTCTTTCCAGAATTCAAAAAGGGACTGGGGCTGAGTTAAAATATTACACAAATTAAAATAGTAATCCTCAGCCATCCCAGCTTATTGATTGATTGATGTTTGATCATCGATGACTTTGTATTTTGCTCTTTTATTAGATGAAATTGTATTTGGTAATGCAGAGACTGAACAGCCAGAATCATTGCCAAAATGTCATGTCAGAATATTTACAATCGCTATATTGGCTTTGTATAACTATCAATTGATCATGGATTGCCTGATACCATGAAGCAATAGTACTGGTCAATTTGCTAATAATTGTTATCAATTGATTTCGATGTATTGTTTGATTGTTAATGACCAATTGCTATTGATTAAGTACTTTGGGAAACAAGAAATATCATACTATTTTTAGTACTATCACCAAGTTTCAACTTGTATGGATTAATATGTACTGAGTGGCAATTTTTAAAAATTTGCAAGAAAATACAGGATGTATGCTGTTTGATGACAGCTTCCCCAATTGTTCCCAAAACCATACACTCTCTCTACTTTTGAACATTTTTTGCAGTGAGGGAACTTGAACCATGAGCAAATCCTCTAAAAAGTAGGAATGAGCTCAAATGTACTGAGGTATCAAAATGAAAATGGTTTCAATTCAATTCACTCAATAGATACATGTACATGTCAAAAAAAAGTTTCAAAAAGGCACAAAGTGTTCACAGTTCAAGTGCCCGCCCTGTAAGGGCTAAAAAAGCACAAAGTGTTCACAGTTCAAGTGCCCGCCCTGTAAGGGCTAAAAAAGCACAAAGTGTTCACAGTTCAAGTGCCCGCCCTGTAAGGGCTAAAAAAGCACAAAGTGTTCACAGTTCAAGTGCCCGCCCTGTAAGGGCTAAAAATCAGTCAGTAGTTTGTTGAAACTTGGTAAACTTCATAATTTTAATGCAATCTTTCATGTACTAGTGAGATTTGTTTTTTGATTAGACTCATATTTATAGATTTGTATCAAATTACATCATAATATTGCACCACCTAAAGATAATTACAAGGCAGAAGAGCCCCATTTGCACTCTTCTTCATGCTAACCTTGATTATTCAAAACAAAAAGGCCTATTTGACTGGAAAAGTGGTCAACGTGTCCGTAAATTAATGTCATTAAATATATATCACTTTCTCAGACCCTTTGGTGAGAAAAAAGTCCATGAATAAAAATTTGATATTTTCAGCACATATTGACATTTCTGTCGTGACAAGTTGCTCACCAGCGGTTGCTCAGACTCCAACTACCATTTAGTGGTACCGAAGTGAATGTCTGCTCATGTATGTTATTTGTTGAATGTGTTTTATGATTGGCTTCTAGGGCAAATCATGAGCCTTTATTTGAAGTGCCATCAGAGGAAGAACTTGATGTCTCATTTGATGCATCAGAAGATACTTGTACCAAGGATAATAGTAAAGGAAGAATATCCAGCTTTAGCAGCAGCCATGGATCAATAGAGAGTACTGCAGAACAGACTAACATTGACTATACCATTCCTGAAGAAACACAAGATGACATTAAAGATGTCAGTGAAAAGCTTGAGAATATTGACTTACAGGACAGAACAGCTAACTGTGAAGGTATAAACCACTTTGTGACAATTAACCATCAGTCTTTCTGCAATTGCACTACAGTCTTGCAGCCTGATCAATGTAATAGTAATCACCACAGAAGAGTAGAGATGTACACATTTAAATCTGTACTTGACCATCTCACTCTGTATTTTTGAAAAAGGTTGTGTATAAATAATATATTAAAGCTCAGCCAATCAAACACATTAACCCTTTCGCTCCTGGAGATTTTTGGCGTTTTTAGGCGTTTTTTGACACATACAAACTTTTAGCTCGTCCAGAGCAGTTTGTTTTTGGCTTCGATCAAGATTCCTGTGTTTTTGTGTTACCGGGGAGGCATGAAGCTGGCAAACAGGTTTAACACGTTAGAAACAGGTTTTCAGTCTAATCAGAACTTTGACGAATTCGCATCATTCGTGATTTCGTCGTTGTTTTTTGCTATTATTTTGCCTCTAAACGCTTCTGGAAAAGCATCATTAAGCTTTCTAGTTGTGATGAGTCTACTGTTTGAAAGAAATCAAGCTGGTGAGATGATTTCCAGTTAAAATTCGTGTTTTTTTCGCACTCGTGAATTTTGGTGACCGTTGAAGAAATCATCACTTCAAGACTGTTTTAGAGGCAAAATCTCGGACTGCCGCGGCTATTTTTGCAAGTTGTGGTGATAGAAGAACACAACAAGCCTGAAAATTCGGCAGAATTCCGAGGTAGCGTTAGACTTATAAAAAAAACTTGAAATGGGGGGAGGCTATGACGGCTGCCGAAAATTTGGTTGATTTCCCAGAATGCATTGCAGTGGTATTTTTGTCGAAACACGTATAGTTCGAAATAGGCATGTTCGTAGGGATTTAGCGCTGTAAGTAGAATGAAATAAAACTTGAAAAACTTGCATACGCCTAGTAGAAGGACTGAATTTTCCTAGGATATGAAACTTTTTGCTTGAAGACAAGGTTTTTTGCCAAAAAACTCGACCTGCAAAATGTGTGATTTTCAACATCTGAAAATAGCGAAAAAACGTGATTTTCCTGCTTTTGAAAGTTTGAACTGTATGTTTTTGCCCAAATTGCTAGTTTCTTCAACCTGAATGATACTTAAAAGTTAGCCACATTTCTAGTGTTTGCTTTGAATGGTGATTTATGGCATTAATGACTTAATTCAGGAGGATATGATTTTTTAAAGCAAGGTAGTTCTCTACGGCCGGTTTTGGCCGGTACAGGAGCGAAAGGGTTAAACAATAAAATGATGCATTCCGATTGGCTGAGCTTTAACATAATTATTTATTGATTTAAATGGTCAAGTACATATAAATTTAAATGGTGCAATCAATATTCATTTGATGTTATTTAGCCCTTTCACTCCTGGAGATTTTTGGCAATTTTAGGCATTTTTTGAGGAGTACAAACTTTCAGTTTGCCCAGAGCAGTTTGTTTTTGACTTCGATGAAGATTCCTGTGTTTTTTGAGTTACTGGGAAGGCATGAAGCTGGTAATCAGGTTTAACACATTTGAAACTGGTTTTCAGTCTAATCAGAACTTTGATGACGTCGCATCATTTGTGATTTCGTCGTTGTTTATTGCTATTTTTTTTGCCTCTAAATGCTTCTGGAAAAGCATCATTAAGCTTTCTAGTTGTGATGAGTCTACTGTTTGAAAGAAATCAAGCAGGTGAGATGATTTCCTGTGAAAATTTGTGTTTTTTTCGCACTTGTGAATTGTGGTGACCACTGAAGAAATCATCGCTTCAAGACTGTTTTAGAGGCAAATTCTCGGAGTGCCGTGGCTTTTTTTTGCAAGTTTTGGCGATAGAAGAACACAACAAGCCTGAAATTTTGGCAGAATTCTGAGGTAGTGTTAGACTACTTTTTGCTTGAAGAGAAGTATTTTAGCTAAAAAAATCGACCTGCAAAATGTGTGATTTTCAACATCTGAAAATAGGGAAAAAACATGATTTTTTGCTTTTTAAAGTTTGAACTGTATATTTTTGCCCAAATTGCTAGGTTAGTCAACCTGAATGGTTCTTAAAAGCTAACCACATTTCTAGTGCTTGCTTTGAATAGTGATTTATGGCATAAATGACTTCATTCAGGAAGATATTATTTTTTAAAGCAAGGTAGTTGTTTATGGCTGGTTTTGGCCGGCACAGGAGCGAAAGAATTAATAAGTGTAGGGGTTTCATTATCTTTTTGAATATGTAATTGAAGTAGGCGTCTGTGTCCCAAACATTTTAGGGGGTCTGGGGGCATATTTATTAAGTTAGACACAAAATAACTGCCAGTAAGAGGTCAAATAGGTGACCCTATGCTGCCAGTAGACGCCTATTACTGAAACCCCTGATAATTGTGAAGATTAATTAAACAATATAATGAACATATAAACTAGTCATTAAATCAATGTATCTGCTCACCAACCATCAAGAGGAGCCTTTCTTTTCACTCTTTAAAACCATTCTTTATCCTCCAATGTATGTAACATATTAGAAGCAAGAAAAACAAGAGCTGAAAGTATGTTAGCACAACAAAGAGAAAATATAGAAGGTTGGTGTCTTGTGACATTATTTTGATGTTTGTTGTCTGCCAATCAGAATCCTAATCCTAATCCTACTGCCAATCAGTATAAACTGCAGTTTTGATAACATTGATATTATAACTATCAATATATATGTTACCCACTAATAATGGATATGTACATTGTGTTTGTATAGGTAATGAGATGGTTTCGAGTTCAATTTGGAATTAATTTGCACGAGTTTGTTTTTCAAAGAGTTCGTAATTGCATGAGCCCATAGGGCGAAACCATCGAAACCATCTCATTACCTATACAAACACAATGTATATATCGATAGTATACTTGCAAAAAATTCATCCATTTTGTTGATTTTTTAAAACATTTGGTTCAGATTTTGATTCAAATTTGAATGAGCGTGTGCCGGTGATGATGTCGTCATCTAGCGCGCAAGCTGAAAATTGAAAACTTTTCAATGGCATCTCGCTCAGTTTTTTGCAAATTTCTTTAGTATTTTTGTAAAATTTCAAACTTTTTGCACATAGAAATGTTTAAAAAATTCAAATTATTCTCTAGACAGTAAAAAATTCCAAAAACATTTAGTTTGAGGGGGTATTTTGTCTTTTGAATCAAGTTGTAATTTGCACTGGTATTACAAGTTTCTGCACAGGTGTTACAGCTTTCTGCACTGGTGTTACAGCTTTCTGCACTGGTGTTATGCCTCAACTGCACTGCTCTCGACCAATCAGAATCGAGGATTTTTTGCAAGTATATTATTAATTATAATAGCATTATACCAGTATAAGTAATGAGTTTCAGAGCACATGTCTCAGCCAATCAGAGCATGTGTTGTATCTCAAATAACTGCCACTAATGTATTGTCATGTTGTAGATGTGAATGATCCTCAGTGGATAGAGCACATGTCTCAGCCAATCAGAGCATGTGTTGTATCTCAAATAACTGGCACTAATGTATTGTCATGTTGTAGATGTGAATGATCCTCAGTGGATAGAGCACATGTCTCAGCCAATCAGAGCATGTGTTGTATCTCAAATAACTGCCACTAATGTATTGTCATGTTGTAGATGTGAATGATCCTCAGTGGATAGAGCACATGTCTCAGCCAATCAGAGCATGTGTTGTATCTCAAATAACTGCCACTAATGTATTGTCATGTTGTAGATGTGAATGATCCTCAGTGGATAGAGCACAAGAAGCATGTGTTTGTATTCAGTGATGCTGGTAAACCTATCTACTCCAGGTACAGTATTGTAGTGATGCTGATAAACCTATCTACTCCAGGTACAGTATTGTAGTGATATCTAAGTACTCCAGGTACAGTGTTGTAGTGATATCTACTCTAGGTACAGTGTTGTAGTGATATCTAAGTACTCCAGGTACAGTATTGTAGTGATATCTACTCTAGGTACAGTATTGTAGTGATATCTACTCTAGGTACAGTATTGTAGTGATATCTACTCTAGGTACAGTATTGTAGTGATATCTACTCTAGGTACATTATATTGTAGTGATATCTACTCCAGGTACAGTATTGTAGTGATATCTACTCCAGGTACAGTATTGTAGTGATATCTACTCTAGGTACAGTATTGTAGTGATATCTACTCCAGGTACAGTGTTGTAGTGATATCTACTCTAGATACAGTATTGTAGTGATATCTACTCCAGGTACAGTGTTGTAGTGATATCTACTCCAGGTACAGTATTGTAGTGATATCTACTCTAGGTACAGTATTGTAGTGATATCTACTCCAGGTACAGTATTGTAGTGATATCTACTCTAGGTACAGTATTGTAGTGATATCTACTCTAGGTACAGTATTGTAGTGATATCTAAGTACTCCAGGTACAGTATTGTAGTGATATCTACTCCAGGTACAGTGTTGTAGTGATATCTACTCTAGGTACAGTATTGTAGTGATATCTACTCCAGGTACAGTATTGTAGTGATATCTACTCTAGGTACAGTATTGTAGTGATATCTACTCTAGGTACAGTATTATAGTGATATCTACTCTAGGTACAGTGTTGTAGTGATATCTACTCCAGGTACAGTATTGTAGTGATATCTACTCTAGGTACAGTATTGTAGTGATATCTAAGTACTCCAGATACAGTATTGTAGTGATATCTACCCTAGGTACAGTATTGTAGTGGTGCCGGTAAACCTATCTACTCTAGGTACAGTATTGTTGTGATCATTCATTGTCATAACTGTGTATAGGTGGAATACATATGGATATATATAGATGTACTTTTATCTGAATAGGATAACCCAATCAATACACTACAATAGCTTTGTTATCTTAAGAGGCCCTATAGCACTAAAGACTAACGGAATTTTTGCAAAGATTTATAAAAATTCAAATATTTGTACTCAATTTGGATTAATAAAAGAAATAAAACTTAAAAACATTTCCAATACCTAAAACTTACAGTAAACTTGAACCACAAACTAGTTATAACTATTTGTTATTAATAATGCATCCATTATAATAAGAAAAAATGGCTAAACTGGTTTGTATGGTGTATTTTGTAGGTATGGAAATGAAGACAAATTGGGAACACTAATGGGTGTTATGCAAGCCATTGTATCATTTGTTGAAGATGATGCCAATCAAATCAGGTAAATCTACATAGTGCTCATATCACTTCATGTCTAACACCTTTAAAATTAAAGAGACAATCCACATACCACAAATAGTAGGTTTGTACATCTAATAATAGCGTATTTCACATACCATTAATAGTAGGTTTGTACTAATAATAGAGTATTTCACATACCATTAATAGTAGGTTTGTACTAATAATAGAGTATTTCACATACCATTAATAGTAGGTTTGTACTAATAATAGAGTATTTCACATACCATTAATAGTAGGTTTGTACTAATAATAGAGTATTTCACATACCATTAATAGTAGGTTTGTACATCTAATAATAGAGTATTTCACATACCATTAATAGTAGGTTTGTACTAATAATAGAGTATTTCACATACCATTAATAGTAGGTTTGTACTAATAATAGCGTATTTCACATACCATTAATAGTAGGTTTGTACTAATAATAGAGTATTTCACATACCATTAATAGTAGGTTTGTACTAATAATAGAGTATTTCACATATACTATTAATAGTAGGTTTGTACTAATAATAGCGTATTTCACATACCATTAATAGTAGGTTTGTACTAATAATAGCGTATTTCACATACCATTAATAGTAGGTTTGTTCATCTAATAATAGCGTATTTCACATACCATTAATAGTAGGTTTGTACTAATAATAGCGTATTTCACATACCATTAATAGTAGGTTTGTACTAATAATAGAGTATTTCACATACCATTAATAGTAGGTTTGTACTAATAATAGAGTATTTCACATATACTATTAATAGTAGGTTTGTACTAATAATAGCGTATTTCACATACCATTAATAGTAGGTTTGTACTAATAATAGCGTATTTCACATACCATTAATAGTAGGTTTGTTCATCTAATAATAGCGTATTTCACATACCATTAATAGTAGGTTTGTACTAATAATAGCGTATTTCACATACCATTAATAGTAGGCTTGTACTAATAATAGCGTATTTCACATACCATTGATAGTAGGTTTGTACTAATAATAGCGTATTTCACATATACCATTAATAGTAGGTTTGTACTAATAATAGAGTATTTCACATACCATTAATAGTAGGTTTGTACTAATAATAGCGTATTTCACATACCATTAATAGTAGGTTTGTACTAATAATAGCGTATTTCACATACCATTAATAGTAGGTTTGTACTAATAATAGCATATTTCACATACCATTGCTAGGTGTATTATAGCGGGGTCGCATAAGATTGTGTTTCTAGTGCGAGGACATGTTGTCCTTGTTGCTGTTGCCAGGACAAAGGAATCAGCTAATCAGGTATTAAATACAATTCAATTGTTACTAATAATATTTTGATGTGAACACATACAATTCAATTGTTAATAATCATTACTCGGGCTTCCGTAGGAAGGCACAAGGTATAAAGGCCGGAACACACTAGGCGACAAGTCACAGCGACTTGTCCCTGCGACATGTCGCAGCGACAATTTCCTCCCTAACATTTTTTGACGAAAATTGTTGTTGTTGCGACAGAATTTTGTTGCTGCGACTTGCCGCATGAAATCCAACCGGTTGGGATTGCTGAACCAGTGCACAATGAGGCGAGATGTCGCGGGGACAAGTCGCTGCGACTTGTCGCGTAGTGTGTGCCGGCCTTAAAACACCATTTGTTCATGTTATTTTATTTTTTTCATCTACAAAAAGCAGGTCAGGAATGCCTGGGACAATGTTCACTTGATCTATTCACACAGTATTCTGTAGTTGTTTTCGCTGTTCCTTTGCTATGTTGTTATGACCTTTTTGGCTAATGCACAAATTATAATTTTTTTTATAATTATAATATCATTCACAAGTCAGTTTGATCTAATTGAGCTACTCAGTTAAATTTTCGAAATCTTCATGGAATTTGCTGTTTTTAAGCAGGAATCATGGATCATTGTAAGTGAAACAACTATTATTTTAGATTACCAAGATATATAAGCTGACTCTGACAACATAACTTGGTATTACGGAACAAGCACATGACTGCAAAAAGTTTATAAGTATCCACAAAAACAACGTACCAAGGACAGTGAGACATAGCAGAAAAAAAATTATTTAACAGTTGTGATTTGTTAAGAACAAAAGAGACACACACTACTTTGATGTCGATTGAAGTGAACACTATCAAGTGATTGAACAACCCAATTATGGCATTAAAAAAGAACAGATATAATATACATTGCATTGTTTGTCAAAAGGTGAATAGGAAGACCCATTTGCAATTGCTGCAGCAATAAAATTTAACAGCTAAGACGAACTATACATGGTATATTGTACATGGTCTACTACAGCCCTGCACTACGATTATTATCTTGAGCAGATTTCTTGATGTCCAGTGTGTGCATAATTGTTTTTATAGTGTATATATTTCAGTTTTTAAATGTTTAAAATGGGAATTGGGCAATTCACAAGTTTATGGCGAAAGATTTTGCAAACTTCAGATATCTGTATCTTTTATAAAAACATTAGAATGCCTGAAAAGTTTTGTTTTGGCCGAATAGATCAACATGGTTATACTCCAGTGGTCATGATCCAGTGCTAATAATCCGGCGAAAAATCTATCTGTTTATTTTTTGTTCTTGACAATATGTTTTCAAAAATACCAAAAAACAAAATTTTTATTTTCGGCTAACATGTATTATTGGAATCAAACGAAATTTCACATCTGTTTATTAATATATATGTACTTAGTACATATATTAATAAACAGATGGTTATTGTTTTTTAAAGGTTAGAATAAAGAGCTTGTCAATATTTATCACTGTTATCTTGTGCTATTTACCTGTTGACAACTTTTTATTTCTTCACAAATGAAATGCTTGCTTGGATTGCATTTGACAAGCAGACAACTTCAAAATGAAGATACAGAAACAGCGTAAAAAGTTTACAATCTCAACGTTTTGGAAGGGCTGTATTAATAATAGAGTTTTAATTTTTTTGCGTATTAAAATAGATCAGAAAAGCCCAAGTTCACGCAGCTATGCGTCTAGTTTTAATGTAAACATGTGATACCAGGGCTTCTTAACTAGTCTTCTACTCACTGGTTCACATTGAAGTTAATTATAAGTCTTTTGTTTATTGTTTTGTAGCTTGTCCTGCAGTTGTCATATACATACAATCAAATCCTTAGTGTCCTGACCTATTCCCAGTTATCAAAGATAATGACGCAGCGTAGGAATTATGACTTAAGACGACTACTTTCAGGTACATGACTTGTATACTATTTTTATATTTTCATTGTAGATGGATATTGTTAGTAGTTATTATTGGATTTGTTTTTTATATTTTTAGTGCACTGATTACAAAACAGGTTACTGTTGTGTGATACTTGCTTGTTCTATGTCAGTGTTGTTGATTACAGACAATTCTCACTGTTGAATTTCACTGTACATATTGATGGCTAGAGTGATGTGACAGTATATTGATAGCTAGAGTGATGTGACAGTATATTGATGACTAGAGTGATGTGACAGTATATTGATGACTAGTAAGAGTGATTTCACAGTACATATTGATGACTAGAGTGATGTGACAGGGAACATATTCATGGCTAGAGTGATTTGACAGTGAACCTTTTTATTTTATGCTGCTCAGCAATTATTGCCTTTCATTGCTGATGTTTTCATTGTTTATTTATTCTCATTAGGCACAGAGAAATTTATAGATAATTTACTGAACTTAATGGATCATGAGCCCAGCTTTCTACTGGGATCTGTAAGTAGAAGTCTGTTATAAAACATTTAGGAATGTGATAAGGAAAAAGAAAGGTAGAGGAAGGGAATTAAATGGATGAGTGTATGAATGAGTTGGTTAAGGAAGAACAGAATTAATATCAGTTTGAATAAATGAAATAATTTGATTGATGTATCCTGGGTGAATAAAATGTCGAGGTCTGGCCCACACGCATAGACGGACATTTTCATGTCCAGAATTTTTTTTTTGTGGTCATCTTTCATCAACATGTACATGATTTATTTGTTAGTAGTGCCCTAAGCCTAGCTAACCCTTGTACTTATAATAAATGAAAGTGGATTGCGGGTTGGATTAGTAAATTTATGGATAACAAACTGGTTGATCTAACATGAATAGCTGTTATTATGGTACAAATAGGTTCGATGTCTGCCATTAGCCAGTTCAGTAAGAGAAACAATAGGACAAAGTATGCTACAATCAAGAGTAGAGGTATTGACAACAGTTGTATATTCCTTACATATTAAATAAGTCCTACAAATACTAGTGCATAGTGGACGTTTCTTTAGAAATGACAGCATGTGTTTTCCCATAGTACGTTGTTCCAATTTCATGTGCCTACTTTGTTTGTGAAAACAAACAGTGATTTGACTCTGTGTGTTTGTTTGTGTAGGATATGGTGTTTGCTATTCTTGTTGCAAAGAACCAGCTTGTTACGTTGGTCAGGCCCAAGAAATACAGCCTACACCCATCAGGTACTGTCCACAGACACAACTGTGTTACGGTTAAAACATGGCAAGGCTCATTATTAATTTGCTTATTTGAATAATTGAGCCTTTATTGGTTGTCACTAAAAAAAAAACAATTGGAATATATTTTGAAATGATTGATTGGAGCAAATCAACAGGCCATATCCATATATGGAGAACATATACAGGAACCCTAATGTTAAAGCAGATACTCAAACATGTTGTTTATTTGGTACAAAGAATATTTAGTTCTATATGGAAAAATATTTTTACAGGCTCTAAAGAGCTTCAAAACACATACTATAAATCTATTAGCGACTATAATTCACTAGATGTTTTTGAATCATCTGATACGGGTAGACACTTTCTCATGGTTGTATATTTAAAATACATTTGCAACTCGCAAAATCCATTTTATCAGATACAAATGCTGCGTCACATGTGATGTCAAAAGCAGTTGAATTGATTATCTTGACATCAGCTATTTAGGTAGTTGGGAACCTTTGATATTGTGCATCTTGCCCGCACATGTGAAATCAAATAAAATTTCTCATGTTAGATCCAAAATATGGTAATTGTTAAACTTTATTGTTAAGAATACAACAGATTAACATCCCATATTTACCTCAAAAGTAGATAGTGCATACTCCCCCACATATAAAACATTTGAAACTATCCATGAGTTTCTACAACTTATAGCGCTCCAAAAATAACATGGTGACCCCAAATGATTTTTAAATTTGGAATAAAACAAACTTTAAAAATTGTTGAATAAGAAGTATATACGTATATATGAGTAAGACATTGTCATTTTGATTTTTGTGATGAAGTGTATAATTTGAAAGAGTATTAATTTAAACCTTCCTTAAAATCTCTGTAATATATCACACTCAATGTCTTTTCCAAGGAATAAATTCATGACTTAGCAAAGGGAGCATTCTGCTAGACTCTTAAAAAGCAGATCCACTTCTTTTGGTTGAAATAGGACAAAAATAGGCATTGTACCAGCCCCCACAGTTCCAGAACAAGCATGGTGACACCTATTTTTTTATTCCATTTGTGTTTTTCGACATGTGTTGGTCTTTAAGTATAAAAAGTTTAAAAAAACATGTATGTGAAGAGTGTTGTCCCCAACTACCTGAAATAGCTCCATTGCCAAAAAGGAATAATCGCTGCATGTTCTCATTTTTCAGACCTTCATTTAATATTCAATTTGGTGAATGCTTCAACATCTTTTCAAACTGCGGAGTCCTGGACACCAATTTGTCTGCCAAGATTTGATAACAGGTATTGCCATGCATGTATCACTAATTTCCCACATATGCTGGGATCCCGGTAGGTTGCGGGAAAAATTTTCAAATTGTGCGGGAATTCAAGGACAAATTGTGCGGAAAAAATGGTCGATTTTGCGGTAAAATGTGCGGGATTGCGCAATAATAATTTAAGTATAAAAACGTTTTTTCGTATTTCTGTAGAAAATTAGCCTTTCTACAAAGTCTTGGGCAGAGAATAAGTGTTTAATCAAGTATACCTCTAATTACAAAGTTTATATCTTGACTCCAGAGCGAGATTATCGTTCGTAATAAAGTCGCGAGAGCGTATGACACAAGTTTGGAACGCCTTGCGTTTTTTTATTAGAGCACAGTCTCTCTCAATTGAATGGACGCCATTTTGTTTTTGACGAACGAGTTTTGAAAATTTCACTTCGAGTGAGTGGAATTTTGACGAAAAAGTTAGAAAAAAGGACCTGAAATCACCAGATTAACTTCTTAAAGTGACATTTATTAAAATAAGTGCATAAATTATGCCATATTTTTCTGAATTGTGCGGGTTTTGAGCAAATTTCCTCAATTGTGCGGAATTGTGCGGGAAGTACCTCATTGTGCGGACCCGCAACCGTGCAACATACCGGGATCCCAGCATATGACTATATGGCTATAATAGAATACTGAAGTTTGATATCACATAAAAGTGAAAGTTTGAATTAAGAGGTTTTGATTCCTGATTTGTATAGAATTTATGTCTGGGAAGAAGCCCACATTTTAATTTTCATGAAAATTGGGTAGTTTCATATTAAAATATACGTAAAAGTATATCTTCCTGCAAAACTTAAAATCAAAAAAAGTTTTTGCTGCAAAGATACCAATTTTTCAATGTACAAAATTTTTAGTAAGAATGTATGGAGACGCCATGTTGGTGAACAACATTGGTACACCAAGGTGGCCGACAATATCTCAGATTTCAAAATAGCTATCAAATGCAAACAAAACTGTCATGTAAGTTAAAATAACCATAAAATAAATGATTCCAATCAAAATTAGGGGTAATTACAAATCGTTTTTTTATCGTGTGTAAACAAATGTGTGACAAAGTTGTGTGTTGTGTTTACCAACCGATATCTCTACAACTGAAAGTGATTTAAATTTAAATCACGTTAGGTCCTGACAAACATAATACCAGATATCTGCAATTAGTATTTCAAGTTTAAGTGTTTTGATGATGTTGCATGAAACCTAAGAATAGTGGCCGAGATATGACCAGCTGAATATATAATTACGGCA
This sequence comes from Diadumene lineata, assembly GCA_918843875.1. Taxonomy (NCBI): domain Eukaryota; kingdom Metazoa; phylum Cnidaria; class Anthozoa; order Actiniaria; family Diadumenidae; genus Diadumene; species Diadumene lineata. The sequence goes on from OU974084.1 coordinate 70,908, forward strand.
TACATTTCTCTACATTTTTGCCTTGGTTATAAAAGTTTGGAACGAAGACAAAAAATACAGAGAAATGTGTGGTGTAATTTTATATTCAGCTGGTCATATCTCAGCCACTATTGAACTGATTTTGATGAAACTTTCAATTTGAGCCTCAATATCCAATAAATCATAAAATTATTATTTATGACATCATCACTTTGGTATTCTGTTTGTTTGGTTGGCTATTGACTAGCTGTGTGTATTACTAATATCTAATAAATGCTCATAATCCTATTTATCCATTTACTAGCTAATAGAAAGAGTGTTTGTGTTATTACAGTGGATACCTATATGCCCACATATCCTATTTACAAGATGATTGCCCAGCCTGTTTATTACTGTTATCGACGGATAGAAATGCTTTCTTTGAATTGGCTAAAACAAAGCAAAGTATTCTAGAGGTAAGTCCAACAACTGCCAAACTCGCCATTGCCACTGGTGTTATGTTTTAAATATAGTTCTTGCTGTAGCTGCTGTAAACAAAACTTTGTTTTTGCCACTGCTTTAAATTTTCAAGTCATGATGTTGTAAGTTATTAATGTTGCTGCTACTTACAGTTACATGGCATTCAATTTTTGTTACCAAGAAAACATACAATAGAATCCCACATCTCAATCAAAAATCACACGCTGATTCACTATCGAGGAGATGAATTTAGCGTGGAATTCACCATTACACAGGTAGTCCATACGCTTTCCATTTCACACCTATAAAAAAAAACTTTTGATTGAGATATGGGATTCAAGAAAAATTCAATTCCTTATTAGTGAATTCCACATTGAATTTCACTCGAAAAAACGATATCGCACTCATCACTTCGCAATTTGTGCGATATCGTTTTTCTCGTGAAATTCAATGTGGAATTCCCTTGTCATCCATTGAATTTTCCTAAAAAATTAACTATGTTATCTCTTCACAGAGATTAGAAAAGTATAAATGTTTAGAAGCAATAACAGAAGCTGTTGCGACAAGAAGCTATAGTACAGGTAACTATGGTAACAGCAAGATATTGTAAACTCTGGTGGTGGGTGTGAGATCTATTTTACATTGATATATCTAATGTACACTGGTTCTATTGCTAGATTGATAATTTATTGTGTATTTTAAATTGATATATCTAATGTGCACTGGTTCTATTGCTAGATTGATAATTTATTGTGTATTTTAGATTGATATATCTAATGTGCACTGGTTCTATTGCTAGATTGCTAATTTATTGTGTATTTTAGATTGATATATCTAAAAGTGCGTCACTGGTTTTATTGCTATATTATGCTAATTGAATGTGTACACTATGTGTTATTTATTGTCAGATCAAGTGGGGATCCCTGAACTCTATTATTTCATTGTGTACACTATGTGTTATTTGTTGTCAGATCAAGTGGGAATCCCTGAACTCTATTATTTCATTGTGTACACTATGTGTTATTTGTTGTCAGATCAAGTGGGAATCCCTGAACTCTATTATTTCATTGTGTACACTATGTGTTATTTATTGTCAGATCAAGTGGGAATCCCTGAACTCTATCATTTCATTTATAAATCAAAGAGTACAGCTCAATACACATCACCAGAACTACAAGCACCATACATAGAACAGCAAGAACAGGAGAGGTACTATTCTATCATTACACATAGTTAACCCTAAAGCACCATACATAGAACAGCAAGAACAGGAGAGGTACTAGTCTATCATTATACATAGTTAACCCTAAAACACCATACATAGAACAGCAAGAACAGGAGAGGTACTAGTCTATCATTATACATAGTTAACCCTAAAACACCATACATAGAACAGCAAGAACAGGAGAGGTACTAGTCTATCATTATACATAGTTAACCCTAAAACACCATACATAGAGCAGCAAGAACATGAGAGGTACTAGTCTATCATTACACATAGTTAACCCTAAAGCACCATACATAGAACAGCAAGATCAGGGGAGGTACTAGTCTATCATTACACATAGTTAACCCTAAAGCACCATATATAGAACAGCAAGAACAGGAGAGGTACTATTCTATCATTACACATAGTTAACCCTAAAGCACCATACATAGAACAGCAAGAACAGGAGAGGTACTAGTCTATCATTATACATAGTTAACCCTAAAACACCATACATAGAACAGCAAGAACAGGAGAGGTACTAGTCTATCATTATACATAGTTAACCCTAAAACACCATACATAGAACAGCAAGAACAGGAGAGGTACTAGTCTATCATTACACATAGTTAACCCTAACACACCATACATAGAACAGCAAGAACAGGAGAGGTACTAGTCTATCATTACGCATAGTTAACCCTAAAGCACCATACATAGAACAGCAAGAACAGGAGAGGTACTAGTCTATCATTACACATAGTTAACCCTAACACACCATACATAGAACAGCAAGAACAGGGGAGGTACTAGTCTATCATTACACATAGTTAACCCTAAAACACCATACATAGAACAGCAAGAACAGAAGAGGTATTGTTATGGTGCATATTCTTTGGTTATGTGTGTCTTACATCTGTAATAATTCTGTCATGTTATTTGGTTAGGTTGTTTGGTCTTTATCTATATCTTCATCACCGAATTCATTCATCTGCAAGACCTTTAAAGATACTGTGTCATGTTGGAACAAGCGAAATGTTGCTGGGTTGGGTTACGTCAGGATTTGAGCTTTACGCTGCATTTAGTCCATTAGTGTCTAAGCCAGTAGCTATTAATGCCATTAACAAGCTATTAAGATGGATCAAGGTATGGATAGAAAACTTGTTATATATTTCTCCTGTACATTTTGATTATTGAACTGAGTGAAAATGTATGTGTATACTAGGTATTCAGTTTTGAGGTAGAGCAAAGTTTCTATATTTGATAGGACATTAGTGATTAATAGTAAGTTTTCCATTTCTGTGCGTTCGTGTATCCTTCCACTCATTCATGCACATATCTATTATTAAGACGAGGTTGCAGGATCCTGCTGTATTTAGAAATCTGCTTGAAATTTCGATGTTTCAAGATAAGTTATGACGAATTCTGTATCAATATTCACAGATGCCTTCACTGTAGTTGTTCCTCTAGATCATGTATCGTAGATCATGCATTATTTATTAATTCGATAATGTTAAATAATGCACTTGATGTTTTGAAGATATAGATGGAAGCTTTGAAGTTACAATGTGATAATGATAAACTTTAAAATCCTCGCATGATAGTCATAAAGCCGATATTTCCAACTCTTTGAGAGTTCTATTATTAAATTGTTACGTAAATTCAGTTGATCTCATCAAAACTCAATCGCCGGTTTATCTTTGTTTCGAAATATGTTGTAGAACATAAGTTCCAAACAATGGAATACTTAACGCTTCCGGTTTCCATTACTCAAATTATCTATTAACATTTAACTATTAAAACAATATTCTTGACGATTTCCTGTTATTGAGCCATCCATCCATTCACCCATGCTTTTTAGATGTAATATTAATTATGATGATATATTGGATTAGAATTTTTCAGAGGCTTCATGATGAGTTTAAAGATAGAAAATACTGTACTAGAAAATAATTGTTTAAAAAAACGGCGTTAATAAAAGACGGATACCACGCGGATACCGCGGATACCACGGATACCAAAGCGGATACCGCGGATACCAAAATAAAATATGAAAAATAACATAAAAACATGACATTCTGTCATTTAGGGATGGATTGGAGACGTACCTTCAACATTGAAAGCTATTTGGGGCGAGTTTAATTCTTTATGTCGGCATTTTAGAAGATTAGGGGGACAAATCGTTTATTACGGCGCAGGGTGCATGGGGCGGCGTTTTTAGAGAGGAGGTGGACATTTTTTCTAAACATCGACGACTTGGTTGTACGATTTGCCCTTAACAATACTACCAGGTAACATGATAGTAGATTAGCTTAATGTAAAATCCAAATCAAATGTATAAAAAACACCCCAAAAAGACGAGTGCAGCAAGGCGAGTTTATCGTTATACACAGCGGTTGATAGGACCAGTGTTAGTTGATTTAACCAGACCGTAGTCGTCGGACCCGGGTCGTCGGAGTGTCGGATAACCAAGTTATGTTATGTTCAATACCGCGTTTATACCAGGGTTTATAGAACGTTTTGCCAGTTCCATCTTAATTGTCCAGTGAAATAACCATCAATACACAGATCAATTTCATTTTTTTCGATTTTTGTCAAGGCCATAAATTTGAGCCGTATATAATAATTTTAATTTATACATCTGCCAAAATCTATTGTTTGTCACGCTTCATAAGCCAACTGGTCTATCAAATGTTGTTAGCGTCTGTTACATCCGGAATATTCTTCCGGATGTAACACAGGCTACTGCTGATCCACATAAATTTGCTACCCTTTTGTGTCTTATGGAGAATGAATTTAAAAAAATATTAGCGTTAAATTTAATGATCATACAATCCTTTGGTCGTAAATTTGCTGGAAATAACACTGATGAATTATTCTAATAGCAGATTCAAAATAGGTTCTCAAATCTGTTGCATCCCTTCTCTCTTTTGGGTGCTTACACCAGCGCGAGAGTTACGCTAATACGTTACGCTAATATCATGTTACCTGGTAGTCATCAAACAACCGCCTGTTGGTGCATCGCTCATAGTGAAACAATATGTACCATTTTATTTGAGAGGGGGAAATCTGATTTTTTAGGTCATATTTCACAGGCTTATGAGAATTACTCATTGTGCTTATTTACCGTTTTCGAATTTTTGCTAATTTCAATTAAACTAAATTCTCATTGACCTTGATTTTTAACATTACAGGTATTACTCATTTCCGTATTTATTCTTCAACACATCAAAGCTCTGTCTTCAAGCTCTCATCGCTTTAACGGTAATTTGATCCGACTCTTTCTTAAACATTCTACTTACATTATTAAACTATCTAATCTCATTACATACATTATAATTATCAAATCCCTCTAAAAAAAAATATTTTTTTTTCAAAAATTGTGATATGTCCTACAATATTTTTTCGGTTAAATAAAGTTGTGTTTTAATGTTTAGAAAATATACCCCCTCTTTTGAGAGTTTTTAAAAAAATGTCCCCGCCCCTCTCTAGAAACTTCGCCCCCTCCACCCTGCACCGTAATATACGATCTGTCCCAAAGGAAAGCGTTTGTCCCCCTAATCTTCAAAAATGGCGACATAAAGAGATAAACGCGCCCCAAATAGCTTTCAATGTTGAAGGTACGTCTCCAATCCATCCTTAAATGACAGAATATCATGTTTTTATGTTATTTTCATATTTTATTTTGGTATCCGTGGTATCCGCTGTGGTATCCGTGGTATCCGCGGTATCCGCGTGGTATCCGTCTTTTATTAATGCCGTTAAAAAAAAACTTTATACCTAGCTCATTTGCATCGCTGCCTCGCAGATTGGCACGACCCTTAGTGTTTGCACTCTACCATCAAATCTGATTATTTATATCTAACCCCCTAACTATCCATTAGTATTGAAAATAAATAAATAAATATATTTGGATTTTGAGCCATCCAATGGTGCTTCTAGTAATCTATCTAATTAGATATTTATCCATCAAAAGGTTTTACGTCAATCGTTTACACTCGATTGGTGTGGACGAAAGGCTTTACTAATTCACTAGACGTAACTGCACATGCTTGTTTACGTGAGGGATAGAATTGAAAAAAATTGCTCCTAGCTAAACAGTTTAATCTAAATGACCTGGCTTTCATATATAATTTGCTCCTAGCTTAACAGTTTAATCTAAATGGTATTGAATGTTTGTTATAGTTTGTTGAATGTACACAATGGGCTAATGAAGGTTTGAAAACGTTAATGAATCTGCGCTCAGTTATGCATGATTGTCCATCTCTATGCTAAATATCTTATATCTCTATGCTAAATATCTTATATCTCTAAATATCTAAGCGTTAATGAACGTTCGTTCGCGCTAAAGACAATGCTGTTTTGCTTGATTGAAAGTTCCTTCGCGGTTAATGAACAGCAAAAGGTGTACATGAACTGATGTTGATTTGATCCCGTCCGCCGACCATGATCCTTTGCATATAAACGCTAGATTGTTGAAGAGTGTTTTGATGTGACGTCATAGTGAATTAGGCCAGCCAATTAGTCATGAAATTCTTTGCCTTACTGTAAGTTCTTCTTGTTCTTGTTTTCAGAAAGAAGAAGAGAGACTATTTATATTGAATTCCCAAGTGTTCTGAATGAATATTAGCATATATTGAATCAGTCATGGACTTAGGCCTAGTGGCATTCCACATCATGTAATTACACAAAAATCGACCGCCTGGTTATCTGTTTGTAATCAATAACCCGTGGATACGAACCTAAAATTTAACATCCTGTCAAGCTAAAATTTTCATGATTTAGAGCACCTTTCACATACGAACCATTTCAGCCTGAATTTTTTTCTTGTAAATTAAATATAGTATTGTGGGTGTTATACTGTATATACAAAGCATATTGTTTCATGTTTATAATCTTTACCAATCTTTACTTGACCAATTAAATCGGGTCTTTTTATTATTGCCTTGAGTGACAGTACAAATTAAGAACCTAGACAGTCGGAAGTGTTGAACATCATTTATATAAGAACCTGTTTAGCATGACTTGGAAAAATCAAGGTTCTTATACACGGGTTATTACTGTATTAAACTACTTTTTTTTATGACACAACAATATTCAGTGTGTATAGCTCTTTTGTTCTAGGTAAGCTAACCGTAGAGGCCGGTACACACGAGGGAGCTTGCTCCTGCAACACGCTCCCGCAACATGCTCCCGAGCAAAGCAAAAAATATGTTACGCAACAAATGTTTTGCTCCCGGGTTTTGCTCCCTCGTATTAAAACCGGTACACACGAGGGAGCTTGCTCCTGAAACACACTTTTGCAACATATTTGCTCCCTGGTTTTGCTCCCTCATATCAAATTGGTTTGATATGAGGGAGCAAAACCAGGGAGCAAAAGTTTTGTTGCGCAACACATTTTTTCGCATGAAATCGTTGGTACACACGAGGGAGCTTGCTCCGGGAGCATGTTGCGGGAGTGTGTTGCGGGAACAAGCTCCCTCGTGTGTACCGGGCTGTATATATCAGTGTCGATTTGACGTCGACTTCTCGTTGTATCGAAAGCGAAGACCCTCGAAAGCAAAGACCTAAGACCCTGGAAAACCTAAGACCCTATTAATTTCTACGTTTTTCGCGATAATTCTTTCAAATAACAATAAATAAATACATTTCCTCACCAAACAAAGTTTATCTGTTGTTTTATTTCCTCAAATTCATTGAGCAATGTGAACTAGCGATATGATATCTTTAAGGCCGGTACACACGAGGGAGCTTGCTCCCGCAACACGCTCCCGCGACATGCTCCCGAGCAAAGCTCCCTCGTCTGTACCAACGATTTTACGCGAAAAATATGTTGCTCAACAAAACTTTTGCTCGCCTCATATCAAAAGTGTAAAGGCCGGTACACACTAGGCGACAAGTCGCAGCGACAATTTCCCCACGTGTGTACTAGGCATTTTTGGCGGAAATTGTTGTCGCCGCGACAGAATTTTGTCGCTGCGACTTGCCGCATGAAATCCAACCGGTTGGATTTCGTGCGACCAGTCGCAGCGTCAAAATCAGATGTATTGGTGACAAATATTGAACCGGTGCACACTGAGGCGAAATGTCGCGGGGACAAGTCGCTGCGACTTGTCGCCTAGTGTGTGCCGGCCTTAAAAGAGCTTGTATTAAACCTTGATCAAGACGAAGCACTTTGCAAGTCTAGCTAAATAAGGTAAGGAGACTGTTCCATTTGATTCAAATCGATAATTCGATCACCATCGGCTATTAGAAGCAGTACGTAGATCAGACAAACACTGCAGAATACCACTTGGCCGGCAACTTTCATAGAAATCATTTCAACACACAACTTCAACAAAACACTAATGCTTAAGGGTCCTGACTACTTTAGAACAACAACGACGCTTGAAACCTGTGCCCGCGAGCAATTTACCGCTGAGAACGCCGCGCGCGCGCCAAATTCCGCCAAATTAAAAGACAACATAAGAATAACACAAGGAGCCTTCGAAAATTATACTTCATCCAGCCAAAATCCTCATTTTTTGCGCGGGACTCTATAATTTTCTTCTTTTTTTCTGAAAGACTTTGTAAAAATCTTTCTTTTGGCAAGATTTGAAAAAATCCTGATGACTTTTCAACATTACACGCGATGGTAAGTGGTTTATGGTTTCACTTTTCAAAGCGATTTTAAGTCAAAGACGAAAACAAAACTGTAAATTTTGACAAAATTTTAAAATATATATAAATTATTTCCCCATATTTGTGTAAAATAATGTCTGGTTGAGGTTGTCTGTAAAAACTACGTCAATAGCTTTATTAGTTTTCGAGAAATAAATTTTTTTGTGAAAAATGCATTTTTCGTCATTTGTTCTTCAAAAATCTCAAAACATGGTTCCGTTCAAAAATTATTATCTCGAAAACGGGCTCGGGACCATATAGCTTTCTATCCATTTTCCGATTAATTGATAAATTCTCTATAATATATCTTTCTAAGAAAAAATCGTGATGACTTTTTGCTTAAGTAATCAGGACCCTTAAATATGTGTCAGTACGATAGTCACTACCGTTATCGTTGAAGTGCATCTCCAAATGGAAACTGGTTCAAACTCTCTTTTATAAACAAACTCGCATTTTGACTGCCCTAAATCAGTTAAAAAAAATCATAAATAAAAATATAATATATAGAAATAAGAACAATTTTCTCTTCCTATCATCAACCGGTTGGATTTCGTGCGACCAGGCGAACCAGTGCACACCTAGGCGACATATCGCGGGGACAAGTCGACTAGTGTGTGCTAAGACAACAGCCCCTTATTTTACAACTGAGCTGCGACTGCCGCGAGACACTGATTTACCTGGATTCAGACTTTTCAATTACATAATGCAATTTATCCATGTTTGGATTTTCTTTGAAAGCCAAACTATTTAAAAAAGACGTAGCGGTACTCTTTGAAAATTTACAAAGATGCTATTTATAAGTATGATAATAATTACGATATCAACAATGGCCATACAATTTGCCCTATACGGCGCTAAAAGATCGAGACTACTCTCAAACTAACTCGAAGCACATGCCATGTTCTATTTTATAATGTTTTCGCCTTCTGAATATTTCATTACCAGTCTCCCTTCAAAACCACAAGGTTTTCCTTGAAACAGAGTTAAACCAGTTACGTCATGGTCGTGGGTTTTAGTTTCTTTGTCAACAAAGAACCAAAGAAGAATCTAATTTAGAACCTTGCGGAACTCTTTGACGGATTTCCTGTGATTTGCATGACCGAATCAAAACAATGTTGAAGTATTCAGAAATATGTGATATTGTGCTATAAAAGAGCTTGTATTAAACCTTGATCAAGACGAAGCACTTTGCAAGTCTAGCTAAATAAGGTAAGGAGACTGTTCCATTTGATTCAAATCGATAATTCGATCACCATCGGCTATTAGAAGCAGTACGTAGATCAGACAAACACTGCAGAATACCACTTGGCCGGCAACTTTCATAGAAATCATTTCAACACACAACGTCAACAAAACACTAATGCTTAAATATGTGTCAGTACGATAGTCACTACCGTTATCGTTGAAGTGCATCTCCAAATGGAAACTGGTTCAAACTCTCTTTTATAAACAAACTCGCATTTTGACTGCCCTAAATCAGTTAAAAAAAATCATAAATAAAAATATAATATATAGAAATAAGAACAATTTTCTCTTCCTATCATCAACAATAATTAATTCAACCCAAAATCTGCATGAAAATATCGATTTTTCTAAGAAAATGTTTTGATTGACGGCAGTGGCAAAATGGAGTTTGTAAAAGAGACTTTGAACTTCGGAGGTTGCACTACAACGATAACGGTAGTAGTCAACTGATTAAATACGAACACGATTGTCTATCAAAATTATTTTCCATACAGACTAGTGGATTGATGGACTGGTGGATTGATGGACTAGTGGATTGACAGACTAGAGCATTGACAGACTAGTGGATTGATGGACTGGTGGATTGATGGACTAGTGGATTGATGGACTAGTGGATTGATGGACTAGTGGATTGATGGACTAGTGGATTGATGGACTAGTGGATTGATGGACTGGTGGATTGATGGACTAGTAGATTGACGCACCAGTGGATTGACAGACTAGTGCATTGACAGACTAGAGCATTGACAGACTAGTAGAATGATGAACTGGTGGATTGACGCACTAGTGGATTGATGGACTGGTGGATTGATGGACTGGTGGATTGACAAACTAGTGGATTGACAAACTAGTGGATTGATGGACTTGTGGATTGATGGACTGTTGGATTGATGGACTTGAGGATTGTTGGACTAGAGGATTGATGGACTTGTGGATTGATAGACTGTTGTTTGATTTACTTTGGACTGATTGATTGAGTTTATTCAAAAAGATTTCATTGAAAGATTTATAATATACATGTTTATTTCAGATGACATCCCCAACCAAAAGAGCAATCTTGATATGTCCATCATATTCTTCTTTGCCAGAGAAATATTGGCTGTCTGGTACAGTTCTGGATATTCAGGCTGTAAAGAATGTCATCATCACTAAATGTGGCTTTGAAGAGAATAATGTCACGGTAAGATTATCTTTACTTACAAATTGGTGCGAAGCCCTGGCAAACTTACCACAAAATATCAGAGATTTGATTTGGATTTGGCTTAGATTTCACTTCAAAAGAGTACTGCCTTGCTTCCAAGATGTTGTATTTAAATAACAAAACTTTTGAGTCGTCGACACAAGTGACTTAGACCAATCTAATATGCTGTAATAACGTGGGCCGATCAAATCGGCCCTTGGCAAGACTAGGTATTGTTCCGCAGGTTGATTTAATCGGCCCTTAATTGGTAAGAATAGGGTGAAGGTTTTGACAAATGTGTAAAACAGAGAGAGTGGGTGAGCTAAGGCCGGTGTCAGTATCTTGTACTTACTAAACACAAGAAGAGAGGTTACTAACCCTAACCCCACACCTAACCATATCAGAAATACAGTGTAACCCCCGGGAGGGGGGGTACTCCCTTCAGATCTGGGTAGGGGTGTTCCGCTGGGATCTTCAAGGGTTACCCTGTTTATGACAAAAAATACCTAACTTCCATACCCTGTTTATGACAAATTACAATTGTTTACGAACATTGTATGATTTGTATAAATATATCAATTCAGACACATGTGCTGCTCTTATCTTTTATTAAAAGTCAACGATCTTATTCCTGTCGATTTCATGAATGCAAAATAATTTCTCTCATTTTTTACACCCTGTGTATGACAGGAAGTTTGGATTAAATCGGCAATAGAGTAGAATTGGATACCCTGTTCATGACCCTAAGGTAGAAAAACCATACCCTGTTCAGCGGATCATCCCGATATAGTCAATATAGGGTAGTACCCCCCCCCCCCCCCCCCCCCGGGTGTAACCCAAACCATATGTTAATAAACTTGGGAATTTACCATGCAGGCTAGTGAATATAAACATTTGGTAATTATATACCGGCCGCTAGTGCAATTATATTTATTAACATTTGGTAATTGACCAGGCTAGTGCAATATAATAAACATTTGGTAATTAACCATGCAGGCTAGTGCAATATTAATATTTGGTAATTGACCAGGCTAGTGCAATATTAACATTTGGTAATTAACCAGGCTAGTGCAATATTAATATTTGGTAATTGACCAGGCTAGTGCAATATTAAGATTTGGTAATTGACCAGGCTTAAGTGCAATATTAACATTTGGTAATTGACCAGGCTATTGCAATATAAACATTTGGTTATTAACCATGCAGGCTAGTGCAATATTAACATTTGGTTATAATTAACCAGGCTAGTGCAATATTAACATTTGGTAATTAACCACTGGCTAGTGCAATATTAACATTTGGTAATTAACCACTGGCTAGTGCAATATTAACATTTGGTAATTAACCACTGGCTAGTGCAATATAAACATTTGGTAATTAACCAGGCTAGTGCAATATTAACATTTGGTAATTAACCACTGGCTAGTGCAATATTAACATTTGGTAATTGACCACTGGCTAGTGCAATATTAACATTTGGTAATTAACCACTGGCTAGTGCAATATTAACATTTGGTAATTAACCACTGGCTAGTGCAATATAAACATTTGGTAATTAACCAGGCTAGTGCAATATTAACATTTGGTAATTAACCACTGGCTAGTGCAATATTAACATTTGGTAATTAACCAGGCTAGTGCAATATTAACATTTGGTAATTAACCAGGCTAGTGCAATTATAGTAAACATTTGGTAATTAACCAGGCTAGTGCAATATTTAAAACATTTGGGAACTAACTGGGCTAGTGGAACATCTCGTAATTGTTTTTTAGATACTTCAAAATGACAAAGCCACCAAAGATAACATCACCACAACACTGCAGGAATTTACCTGTAATAGGGATGATGTTGTTTTTGTCTACTACTCTGGTCATGGTGTGTTTATGGAAGATTCAAAAGATGAAGGTCTCTTCCCAACTGTTAAGACTTGGCCTCTTGAAGTAAGATTTATGCATGGGTATATTTTGTTGTTTGCTTATTAAATTTTATAAACTCTCAAGTACATGTGAGTCTCGACAACAGCTGATTCAAGTCTATATAATTTATATACTGTGGTCAAATTCAAAGGCACTAAGGCGAATGAGTCCTAGTAGTCAATCAGATTGGATCCGATTGGCATATTTTAATTAATTGTATACCGGTCAGCTTTCTTAAGACAAGGCTTTTTCTTTTTCCAGCGTACAGCAAACCATCTATAATGGCAACGAAAAACAATGAAAAAATCAAAAAACATCCCCCAAAATTGCTCCAAACCAATTTTTTTGCTGTACCATTGATATTGATTTTTTTCGTTCCAGTATTTTCAGTTCTTTCAAAGCTCAGGGTGTCCACAAAGGCGGATGAACAAAAACAATAATAAAGAAAATAACATCCTATACTATATGATGCATGAAAAGCTTATCAATAATATTGTTGAATGACTACAATAACAACTGTTTTCTATCAAATGGTGCCTTGTGTAAAGCTTTTAAACGGTTTTTGCATCGATGGCTTCTGGCAGTACTGAAAAGGGCTCATAAGTGAAAAAGACAAAAATTTAAATTCTCAAACAATTTTTAATCCAGGATTGAGAGGAAAAATTTATAGCCGGCTCCAAGGCCCCACGGAGAAATAACAAACAAGGGAGGCCTGCAATGCCGCCTTACATTCTCTGTAAGTCGAGGAAGACTATGGACTAAGTATCCATTGCATCCTGTCATCCAATCAATATGCATCCAATTTTTCATTGTTTTTGGTTATTACAGTTTACTGTTGGAAAAAAGAAAAAGACTTGTCAAACATTTACACAATTACTCAAATAATCGATCTAATGCAACTATCCGGGCGCAGTCCAATGTGACTTTTATACCTGCCTAAGGTTAATCATGAATACTTTCAGTAACTTTCTCAAAGTTTGTAAAGATATGTTCTATACGTTATACCACAGGCAATCCTAGGATGCCAATTATGTTCAACACAGCAAGACAGGTGCTCCAGACAATAATATGTATAGGGTTGTTTAATAAAAAAAATGTATTCTGTTTGTATGGCACTCGGCTTAGAAAGCATAGAAGGGATATTTTTGAAAGATTTCTCTTTTTTTGGGTATGTATGCAGCCATACAACGCTATCATATATATTATATTTGTGTGTTGCAGGGGTATCTTGAAGAAATCTGCATCACTGGCCAAGATTTTGTGCCTTTCTTCAACAAGCTGTCCCAGAAGAATGCGCACTGTACAATGATATTTGACTGTTGTCATTCTGGCCAATTGTATCGCGTTACTGAATTCAAGGAGACTAACTTGAAACCAAGACAGGTAATTTTATTAGTCAGTCAGTCAGTAAGTAAGTAAGTCAATCAGTCAGTAAGTCAAACAGTCAGTCAGTCAGTAAGTAAGTTAGTCAATCAGTCAGTAGGTCAGTCAGTCAGTAAGTCGATCAGTCCATATCAGTCTATAAGTCAATCAGTCCGTCAGTCAGTCAGTCAGGCAGGCAGGCAGTCAATCAGGCAGTCATAAAGGTGCATAGTAGTCAAACAGGCAGTTGTATAGCTATGAAGTCAACAGTTAACTAATTAGTCCATTAATCAAGTTATTTACTGTGTATCTCTAATTGTGTTTATAACTTCCAAATAATGTAGTTTATTGCAACACGCAAGCCTGATGGTGCAGGTGGTGAGATAATTAAACAGTTTACCAAAGCTAACCGAGGTGGATGGAGTCCAAAGGATAAAGATCGCTTCTATTATATAGCTGCATGTACTCCGACCCAGGTAGCTTTGGAAGAGATCAACAAAGGAGGTAGACTCACAATGGCTCTTGTGAATGTTCTAAATAGTTTGGAGTCTCCTCAGACTGTGTCATATGATGCTCTCTTTAGGTAAGGATCAAGTGTTAGTATTGAACATCTGTTCTTCATATATAGTGGTCATGCAGGCTGTATAATATCACCAGTAATCTGTTTACATTTCAATAGGCTTATTCAGAGATTTATAAAATTCATGAATAATTAATGAACCCAGAACAATAGAAAATCACTACCAACACAGGCTACGGACATTATGGAGAGGTCAAAAACAATATGGAGACAAAATCTTACCACTCTTACTCTAAGGATTACCAGGTCTCAGCCAATCAAATTTGTTCCTTCTTAAGCGGATTTTCATTGCAGTAACATTACCATAATCAACCAATCACACGATAGACTAGCAGTAAGAATTACCTTGGCCAGTAATGTTACCAAACACACGTACCATATGTTCACCAAAATCGTCTTAAAACTACACGAAAATGTGCTGAAAAATATTCCTTTGCATTCAATGAACAATAACTAGCTGAAACAAGTGGTTATTTACCCCACTTTACAAAAACTAAAATTCACTGCAAACTTTTGGCCATGACATGTCATTTCCGTTTTATCTGACATGTTATTCACGCAATAAAAAAATGCACACTTTAGAGAATTTAGCGATAAGTATGTTCGTCCATCATTGCATGTTTTAAAATCAGTTGAATGCAAACTCGTTTTCTTCGTGAAACTGACAAATTCCTCGATAAAGGAATTTAAAAAATACGTTCCGCCGTCTCTTCTTCTCGTAACACTTCTAAATCGATTTTCGCGCTAATAGCCAAATTCTACTACACTTATAAACCTGCAAGTGAGTGTTATTTCATAAACTAACCTGCTGCCATCTTCATCAGCCATTGCTGTCTTTTAGTTTCAGTATTTCAAATCGAACTCCATGCACAGTCTTCACGCGCGAACATGCCAAATTCATTTTGTTTGAAGTCACCACATGAATATATTTCTGGAACATTTTGGTTGTTTTTCCTCCCATTTCATTCAAGTTGCTGTTGAGCACTTCAGGTTTACAATGCAAAACAATCTACCCGTAAAAATATTTAGCTGATATTATAATTACAAGTCTAAGAGCCTTGTGAACATCGTCAACAATTACATAACCCCGCTATTCGACTGCACTGCTTGCTGTAATACGTAATGTATCAATCAATGTGTCAGTAACATTACCAACTCATGACTGAAATTATACACAACTCTTTGACCGATTGAAGTTTCGTGATAAAGTTGAATTTGGTCTCTCGACAAGATCAGCACTCGCATTTTCTTTTCTTTGTGAAATATACATAGACTTACGATATTTTAACACGTTCTTGAACTGAAAATTTCGCGCCAAAAATTGACTGACCTGTGTTTGGGCATTCTCGCAAAAATAAAGTGGTCACAATGAATAACATTTGCTTGTTAATATATCTAACTTTTAGTCTACCGTGAGGCATTGCAAAATATGTTTTTAACGAGACACCTCGAGATGGAATGTCTAGAAAGCTGCAAACTTGAGAGAAGCCATTAAAATGCTGCAAATTAATTTGCATATTGAACGCAAATTTTTCGTTATAAAACTCTTCAAATGCTTTTTTTTCGAGAAAATAATTAAGAAAAGTATTTCATAAAATTTCACGTGAAGGAAAATCTAAAACTACACCAAAACTATGGAAGTTTTGAAGGGAATTACTATTTCATTATTTGCTCAAGCTCTGAATAGCTAGCCTGTCACTTTGAAAACATTACGGCTTTTTTCATCCTTATGTTACTATGATGTCGTATGTTGCTTATAAGTGACTCGTCTGTAGTTTTAGACAAGACCGCCATGGGCTTATGATCTGGCTAGATGCAGTGTTGTACGTATTTTGAGTTGCTACTGACAGCTATCTCAAGTGCGCGCCATATCATGGTAATATTACTGGCCGGCGTGTTTGTCAAATTCCATTGCGTTTCACCATTGCATCTAAGATTTAAACAGTCTCAAAATATGTCAATTTCTGTCGCTCAAATAAATCCATTGAAAATTTGAGTAAAACTGTAATAATTTTTGAAAGAAGAAGAATCGATTCACGGACTTCACGAGGTCGCCTCTACAAGCCGATCGTTTCAATTGATAGACGTCTACTTGACATACTGATGAGATAATCGGTCTGTGCGTACCCATGAGTCGAGGATATCGCTGTCGTTACTGAAATCAAACGACCTAGATTTGTCTAGAAAATCAAATATCAAGCGCTTTTGGTGAGATAGGCTCAGTCGAACATTCGGCGCTTTTGGTGAGATAGGCTCAGTCGAACATTCGGCAAACAATGCAAGTCGAGGTCTAAAATAGACTAAATGACGGGAAGTCCAAAATTTTGCAAAAATATGAATATCAATATAAGAAAAGTATTTCATTAAATTTCATGTGAATGAAAGTCTAAAACTACACCAAAACTATGGAAGTTTTGAAGGGAATTACTGTTTCATCATTTGCTCAAGCTCTGAATAGCTAGCCTGTCACTTTGAAAACATTACGGCTTTTTTCATCCTCATGTTACTATGATGTCGTATGTTGCTTGTAATACGGGACCTTTCGGGGCGACTAGCTCAAATGAATGGTAGAGACGAGGTACTTCTTCAAAGAGTTTTATTTAACAGCTTTCTAGAGTTAAACCCCCTAAACACGGTTCAACTCTAATTCTCTATCTATATTGTTACAATTTTGTACAGCTATTTTTATAGCTGATAAATCTAAATCCAATTAACATGATTGATGTCACAATATTCGATATTAACTAAGAATTTTCGAGAGGCGTTGTCTTAATGATTTTGAACAAGTTCTTATATGAAAATAGTAAAATCTGGAAAATAGTTCCTGGACAATTAAAATGCAATTCACAAGAAAGCGTTTACGGATAAACGGTATTAAAGTACATTTTAAGTGCACGATAGAATTAATATCAACAGGGTGCATAATAGCCAAAATCGTCACGAAACAAGTACAAGCATGTACAATCATGACCAAAGTATTACATAATTGTCAATGTTTGTCAAGGTCAATTTGACTGTACTTTGAACTTATGATATACTGATTCGCTCTAGGCAAAAGTTTGTTTGCTTAACTACAAATTCTGTCATCAACTACAGGAAACAAGTGCGAATGCGTTTGTTCGTCCAGGTAAAAATTGTCAGGCCGGGCCGAAACATCAAAAACACCGCTGGGAAGGTTTGGAGGCTTCCAAACCATCACAAATGTCAAAAACTGACAGGTTTACCCATTAGAACCCAGCACGATAACAGTGATAAGCACGTAAACAGTGCGAGCTCAGTGTATTGAGGTCAAGGAACATTTCTTTTTCCACGGCTCATTTATATAATAACTATTTTAACTATTATGGTTCGCAAATGATGTATGATGGAACGTATGACAGTCAAAATGACCAGCCTTTAATAAGACCGGTACGATAATAACAGGCTTGTGATTGACGTTTGCGGTTAAGTGACTTATTGTTCGGCCTCATAGTGCGGATGTACATAATTCGAGTATTTTTGACCCAAACAAAACTTGGTATCATTCTTGTTTGGGCCGAACAAACTTTGTCTGTCAAGTGCGAATCGGCCCTTACTGGAAAACGTGACGCAAGCGACGCTGCCTTGTGAATCGTATCTGCAATATATTAACTAAATAATCAATAGCTGTTGAAATGTTGTTCAATAAAAATACTAGAAAAATGAATAAAAGATATTTGGATAAATTGTGTCTGGTAACACTTTTATGTGATTCGTCTGTAGTTTTAGACAAGACCGCCATGGGCTTACGACCTGGCTAGATGCAGTGTTGTACGTATTTTGAGTTGCTACTGACAGCTATCTCACTGTGCGCGCCATATCCATGGTAATATTACTAAATGCCGATAATATGATCTCGCCGGCAATTCACTTGACCGGCGTGTTTGTGAAATTTCATTGCGCTTCACCACTGTATCTAAGATTTAAACAGTCTCAAAATATGGCAATTTATGTCGCTCAAATAAATCCATTGAAAATTGGAGTAAAACTGTAATGTTCTACTATTCACAGACATGTGGTCAAACAATTTTCTTCAGCAATGATTTTGGTGTTAGTTTTAGACTTTCATTTACATGAAATTTAATGAAATACTTTTCTTATATTGATATTCATATTTTTGCAAAATTTTGGACTTCCCCTCATTTAGTCTATTTCAGACCTCGACTTGCATTGTTTATGTTCGACTGAGCCTATCTCACCAAAAGCGCTTGATTGATTTTCTAGGCAAATCTAGGTCGTTTGATTTCAGTAACGACAGCGATATCCTCGACTCATGGGTACGCACAGACCGATTATCTCATCAGTATGTCAAGTAGACGTCTATCAATTGAAACGATCGGCTTGTAGAGGCGACCTCGTGAAGTCCGTGAATCGATTCTTCTTCTTTCAAAAATTATTACAGTTTTACTCAAATTTTCAATGGATTTATTTGAGCGACAGAAATCGACATATTTTGAGACTGTTTAAATCTTAGATGCAATGGTGAAACGCAATGGAATTTGACAAACACGCCGGTTTGTATCGAAAGCGAAGACCCTCGAAAACGAAGACCGAAGACCCACGAAAAACGAAGACCCCCATTATTTTGACGTATTATGCGCTATTTTGTCTTTTAATGGTTAAAATACCGTTCGCCGATACGTACCTTCTATTCTGAGCATGAAAGGATAGGGTCTTCGTTTTCGTTTTTGTCGAAAGCGAAGACCCAAAAACGAAGACCCCCATTATTTTGACGTATTATGCGCTATTTTGTCTTTTAATGGTTAAAATACCGTTCGCCGATACGTACCTTCTATTCTGAGCATGAAAGGATAGGGTCTTCGTTTTCGTTTTTGTCGAAAGCGAAGACCCAAAAACGAAGACCCCCATTATTTTGACGTATTATGCGCTATTTTGTCTTTTAATGGTTAAAATACCGTTCGCCGATACGTACCTTCTATTCTGAGCATGAAAGGATAGGGTCTTCGTTTTCACAAACGAGGGAATGAATTTGTGCTTTAGTGTAGGTAATTTGAAGGCCATTGTCAAATAATGCTGTCTACATGCTGGCGATGAAGAACCAAATGACTATATAGGTGTATCAGGTTACGTTTTTGTTTGCTTTTGCATAATAATTACTATAATTTTAATTAAATTAGCAAATAAGAAGTCTTCAACACCACAGTACTTCCTGGCAGACTTCCTGGATAATTCTTTCAAAGGAGCTTTGAGTAGCAATTTTTTCAAATGTCATATAATCAATTTCAAAGAAAGGTACGTATCGGCGAACGGTATTTTAACCATTAATAGACAAAATAGCGCATAATACGTCAAAATAATGGGGGTCTTCGTTTTTGGGTCTTCGCTTTCGACAAAAACGAAAACGAAGACCCTATCCTTTCATGCTCAGAATAGAAGGTACGTATCGGCGAACGGTATTTTAACCATTAAAAGACAAAATAGCGCATAATACGTCAAAATAATGGGGGTCTTCGTTTTTGGGTCTTCGCTTTCGACAAAAACGAAAACGAAGACCCTATCCTTTCATGCTCAGAATAGAAGGTACGTATCGGCGAACGGTATTTTAACCATTAATAGACAAAATAGCGCATAATACGTCAAAATAATGGGGGTCTTCGTTTTTCGTGGGTCTTCGGTCTTCGTTTTCGAGGGTCTTCGCTTTCGATACAACCCAAACACGCCGGCCAGTAATATTACCATGATATGGCGCGCACTTGAGATAGCTGTCAGTAGCAACTCAAAATACGTACAACACTGCATCTAGCCAGATCATAAGCCCATGGCGGTCTTGTCTAAAACTACAGACGAGTCACTTATAAGCAACATACGACATCATAGTAACATAAGGATGAAAAAAGCCGTAATGTTTTCAAAGTGACAGGCTAGCTATTCAGAGCTTGAGCAAATAATGAAATAGTAATTCCCTTCAAAACTTCCATAGTTTTGGTGTAGTTTTAGATTTTCCTTCACGTGAAATTTTATGAAATACTTTTCTTAATTATTTTCTCGAAAAAAAAGCATTTGAAGAGTTTTATAACGAAAAATTTGCGTTCAATATGCAAATTAATTTGCAGCATTTTAATGGCTTCTCTCAAGTTTGCAGCTTTCTAGACATTCCATCTCGAGGTGTCTCGTTAAAAACATATTTTGCAATGCCTCACGGTAGACTAAAAGTTAGATATATTAACAAGCAAATGTTAACAAACACAGGTCAGTCAATTTTTGGCGCGAAATTTTCAGTTCAAGAACGTGTTAAAACATCGTAAGTCTATGTAAATTTCACAAAGAAAAGAAAATGCGAGTGCTGATCTTGTCGAGAGACCAAATTCAACTTTATCACGAAACTTCAATCGGTCAAAGAGTTGTGTATAATTTCAGTCATGAGTTGGTAATGTTACTGACACATTGATTGATACATTACGTATTACAGCAAGCAGTACAGTCGAATAGCGGGGTTATGTAATTGTTGACGATGTTCACAAGGCTCTTAGACTTGTAATTATAATATCAGCTAAATATTTTTACGGGTAGATTGTTTTGCATTGTAAACCTGAAGTGCTCAACAGCAACTTGAATGAAATGGGAGGAAAAACAACCAAAATGTTCCAGAAATATATTCATGTGGTGACTTCAAACTAAATGAATTTGGCATGTTCGCGCGTGAAGACCGTGCATGGAGTTTGATTTGAAATACTGAAACTAAAAGACAGCAATGGCTGATGAAGATGGCAGCAGGTTAGTTTATGAAATAACACTCACTTGCAGGTTTGTAAGTGTAGTAGAATTTGGCTATTAGCGCGAAAATCGATTTAGAAGTGTTACGAGAAGAAGAGACGGCGGAACGTATTTTTTAAATTCCTTTATCGAGGAATTTGTCAGTTTCACGAAGAAAACGAGTTTGCATTCAACTGATTTTAAAACATGCAATGATGGACGAACATACTTATCGCTAAATTCTCTAAAGCGTGCAATTTTTTATTGCGTGAATAACATGTCAGATAAAACGGAAATGACATGTCATAGCCAAAAGTTTGCAGTGAATTTTAGTTTTTGTAAAGTGGGATAAATAACCACTTGTTTCAGCTAGTTATTGTTCATTGAATGCAAAGGAATATTTTTCAGCACATTTTCGTGTAGTTTTAAGACGATTTTCGTGAACATATGGTACGTGTGTTTGGTAACATTACTGGCCAAGGTATTGCTTACTGCTATTCTATCGTGTGATTGGTTGATTATGGTAATGTTACTGCAATGAAAATCCGCTTAAGAAGGAACGAATTTGATTGGCTGAGACCTGGTAATCCTTAGAGTAAGGTCGCGGTCACACTTGCGCTAGAGCTCTGTGCTAAGAGGATTATCTCCATGACTACAGCATGCTTGTAGTGTGACCGCTCTAGCACGACCATGAAATTTGTGATTGGAATTTGATGCTATCGTCTCCTTTTTCAAAAGCACCGAAGCACATTTCTAGCTTGCAAAAACTGCGCTTCAGCGCTGCTAGGTAAACATTATGTGACAGATATGTCAAACATTTTGCGTTTTTCTACCAAAACAGAAAACCACATGAATATCATTCATTCCGTTCTTGAATGCGAGTTGAACGAACATGTTTCCCAACAACTCCTTCCACGGCCAATATTTATATAATCAGTTACCAGGATTCCATTTCAATCCACAACTTTGGAATTATCTCCTCAAACCAGTGTTGTGGACGCGGAATCATCGTTTGTGATTGCAAAGTACTATCCACTATATTAAAAAACCGATTCAAGCAATTTTCTTCCGCTACGCTGTAGTTGAGATAAAACTAGTCTTTTTCGTCTACGAATCCGACCTTGGAGACGGCGACGAGTACATTTACGCCATAAAATAACAGTATGCATACGGAGAGAATATGTTCGTCCATTGCTCAAAAAAGCGGGGGAAATATCACGATGAATGGAGGTAAAAGGTGATGAAAGACATAGTGTCAACTAATCAATTCGCAGCCTCTCCCAGACTCCCTGTAGTTCACCAAGCACATGCCAGAGCTAATGCAATTAGCATCATGCTTGAAGTTCGCTTCTAGCGCAAGTGTGACCGCGACCTAAGAGTGGTAAGATTTTGTCTCCATATTGTTTTTGACCTCTCCATAATGTCCGTAGCCTGTGTTTACCATGAAGGCATCTCTATACTTTATATAAGGTATATTCATATACCTTATGCAAATCAGGACGATTTCTGTATAAAGTATAGAGATGCCTTCATGGTAGTGATTTTCTATTGTTCTGGGTTCATTAATTAGCTTGAAATATCTCGTCCAAATTAAATCTAATTTCAAAAACATGACTCTAGAATAGCTGCATTAATCTAGACATATTTTATAAGTAACATACAATATTCGTGCGAATCTGCATGGAATATAAAATTCCAAACAAATTGGCCACTCATATTGTATATATTACCTAACATATAGTGGTCAGTCTGCCTAATATCATCATTAATCAGTTTACATTTCAATAGACTTATTCAGAGAGAATTTAGGTCACATGGATGGTCTTTAAACCAAACGCCACAATATGAATCAGCCAATGTGGATACAGTACTGTTTGGCAACTCCAAAGGTAGCTATATTTAAAAGGCACTTTGAATGATACATAATATTTATACAATACTCTTGTTTAAAGAAATAGATAAATGATCATAATTGATAATAGGATTTGGTTTGATTGTATATATTAGTTACCAAGCAAGAGAAAGCCATTGAGATCAAAGAGGTTATTAATGATGATCAGGTTCTTGTTAATGCTGGATTTGTGCAAGGTCTAACTGCTGGAAAGTACATGGTATTTGATGTTACTGCTACAGCAGATAGTTTTCGAGCTGGTAAAGATTCTAAGGATTGGTTGGCCATAATAGATGTAAATGAAGGTGATATTGCAGGAGCAGAGGCACTGGGATTTGTCCTGGAAAAAAACCCTGACAAAACAATTTCTGTAAGTTTAATCTCTCTATTGTGTGGTTCATCAGTGTATAGATCTGTCTATTGTGTGGTTCATCAGTGTATAGATCTGTCTATTGTGTGGTTCATCAGTGTATAGATCTGTCTATTGTGTGGTTCATCAGTGTATAGATCTGTCTATTGTGTGGTTCATCAGTGTATAGATCTGTCTATTGTGTGGTTCATCAGTGTATAGATCTGTCTATTGTGTGGTTCATCAGTGTATAGATCTCTCTATTGTGTGGTTCATCAGTGTATAGATCTGTCTATTGTGTGGTTCATCAGTGTATAGATCTGTCTATTGTGTGGTTCATCAGTGTATAGATCTGTATTTAATATTCCACACTTCTGTGATTTCATGATGATCAATAATACAGTAACAATTTTCAAGGTTATATTAATGCTAAACTGGTTCTTGTATAATTGGTGCTTAATTATAAATTAAAGAACAAATTTTAGCCTAGTGGAAATCGTATAATATTATCCACTTATAAGTTCTGATGTGCGGATTTACTAGCTGTGTCTCATTTCATTCCACACTATTTTCTAGGATATATAATTTTTGATTCAGTAATGCCATTATAATAACCATAACAGACAGTCAAGTTGTATCTCTCTCTCTTACCTCTCTTTGAATGCAGTTCAACGCTAGCCCCTTCTCCTGCTGATAGTTTTTTTATATATGCAGTATAGAGATTGTAATTATAGACTAGTTCATCTATATCCCTGCTGTCGAGGCTCAAGGTGAACAAGAGCATTAAATCTGATAATTAACAATGAAAAAACTAACTATATTTTAGGCAACATTTCCCAAAAAGATTATGCAATTGTATGGATTCCACAAAATGAATAGTGAAACGAACTACCAAGAAAAATCATACTTAATTGTCATACATTAAATCTATACAATATGAACGGCCAATCTGTATGGAATGTACAGTGTCATTAGCTGCAGGCAATTCATTTAATTTAATTCATTTACTATATATTACCTATTAATATGAAATTTCTAGATCAATGCCTCTATATTCTAAGAATTTTGAAGTTAAACTTAATTTGAGGAATAAGTACTTTTTGGTTAACCATTTAGTAGAAAAACTAATTGAAATTGACAATCATCAAGATAACGCCAATATGCTAATAGGTAATGTTGCCGTGATAGCAATGAAACCTTGTCTAATAATTATATTACAATTAGTTTTTTCGTAATTTGGTTGAGATATTTAAAGCCAAGCCTTATGTAAATCGGAACAAATTCTATATCAGACATACAGATGCAATTCACAGTAGTGATTTTGTATTGTGCTGGGTTCATGAATTATTAATGAATTTTTTAAATTAATAAGAAAATAAAAAATACTGAATATATAAACACACAATCATGTGCTGTGTTTTTTCATATATCATCATCAAAACATACTTCTTTGTTATACTAGGTGGGATGTCTTGCTTGTCTCCATGCCCCTGACAGCATCAGAGAATCTGTTTATGTGAAGGCCCAAGAATCAGCCAGCCTTGTATCTTATCTCAAAGAAACAAACATGTTTAATGTATTAATACATGAACCATCTCAATCAGACAAAGGCAATGTTTACATCATCACACGTGAACAGATCAAAGAGTAAGTCAACTAATTGCTAACTAGCACTTCACCACTTATGGATTTCATAGGGTATCACTATTTAGTTGTTTGGCTACTGACAGGGTTTCATTGTTTAGGTTTGGTACTGACAGGGTTTCACTGCTTAGTGTGGGTACTGACAGGGTTTCACTGCCTAGTGTGGGTACTGACAGGGTTTCATTGCTTTAAGTGTGGGTACTGACAGGGTTTCACTGCTTAGTATGGCTACTGACAGGGTTCCATTGCTTAGTGTGGGTACTGACAGGGTTTCACTGCTTAGTGTGGGTACTGACAGGGTTTCACTGCTTTGTGTGGGTACTGACAGGGTTTCACTGCTTAGTGTGGGTACTGACAGGGTTTCACTGCTTAGTGTGGGTACTGACAGGGTTTCACTGCTTAGTGTGGGTACTGACAGGGTTTCATTGCTTAGTGTGGGTACTGACAGGGTTTCATTGCTTAGTATGGGTACTGACAGGGTTTCATTGCTTAGTGTGGCTACTGACAGGGTTTCATTGCTTAGAATGGGTACTGACAGGGTTTCATTGCTTAGTGTGGGTACTGACAAGGTTTCATTGCTTAGTATGGGTACTGACAGGGTTTCATTGCTTAGTGTGGGTACTGACAGGGTTTCACTGCTTAGTGTGGGTACTGACAGGGTTTCACTGCTTAGTATGGCTACTGACAGGGTTTCACTGCTTAGTGTGGGTACTGACAGGGTTTCATTGCTTAGTGTGGGTACTGACAGGGTTTCACTGCTTAGTATGGCTACTGACAGGGTTTCACTGCTTAGTGTGGGTACTGACAGGGTTTCATTGCTTAGTGTGGCTACTGACAGGGTTTCATTGCTTAGTGTGGGTACTGACAGGGTTTCATTGCTTAGTGTGGGTACTGACAGGGTTTCACTGCTTAGTATGGGTACTGACAGGGTTTCATTGCTTAGTGTGGCTACTGACAGGGTTTCATTGCTTAGTGTGGGTACTGACAGGGTTTCATTGCTTAGTGTGGGTACTGACAGGGTTTCACTGCTTAGTATGGGTACTGACAGGGTTTCACTGCTTAGTGTGGGTACTGACAGGGTTTCACTGCTTACTGTGGGTACTGACAGGGTTTCAATGCTTAGTATGGGTACTGACAGGGTTTCATTGACTAGTGTGGGTACTGACAGGGTTTCATTGCTTAGTATGGGTACTGACAGGGTTTCATTGCTTAGTGTGGGTACTGACAGGGTTTCACTGCTTAGTGTGGGTACTGACAGGGTTTCAATGCTTAGTATGGGTACTGACAGGGTTTCATTGCTTAGTGTGGGTACTGACAGGGTTTCACTGCTTAGTATGGGTACTGACAGGGTTTCATTGCTTAGTGTGGGTACTGACAGGGTTTCACCGCTTAGTGTGGGTACTGACAGGGTTTCACTGCTTAGTGTGGGTACTGACAGGGTTTCACTGCTTAGTATGGGTACTGACAGGGTTTCATTGCTTAGAATGGGTACTGACAGGGTTTCATTGCTTAGTATGGCTACTGACAGGGTTTCACTGCTTAGTGTGGGTACTGACAGGGTTTCAATGCTTAGTATGGGTACTGACAGGGTTTCATTGCATAGTATGGGTACTGACAGGGTTTCACTGCTTAGTATTGGTACTGACAGGGTTTCACTGCTTAGTATAGGTACTGACAGGGTTTCACTGCTTAGTGTGGGTACTGACAGGGTTTCACTGCTTAGTGTGGGTACTGACAGGGTTTCAATGCTTAGTATGGGTACTGACAGGGTTTCATTGCATAGTATGGGTACTGACAGGGTTTCATTGCTTAGTATGGGTACTGACAGGGTTTCATTGCTTAGTGTGGGTACTGACAGGGTTTCACTGCTTAGTGTGGGTACTGACAGGGTTTCAATGCTTAGTATGGGTACTGACAGGGTTTCACTGCTTAAGTGTGGATACTGACAGG
This sequence comes from Diadumene lineata, assembly GCA_918843875.1. NCBI lineage: Eukaryota > Metazoa > Cnidaria > Anthozoa > Actiniaria > Diadumenidae > Diadumene > Diadumene lineata. The sequence continues at coordinate 98,063 of OU974084.1, forward strand.
GTTTCGCTGCTTAGTATGGGTACTGACAGGGTTTCACTGCTTAGTATGGGTACTGACAGGGTTTCACTGCTTAGTATGGGTATTGACAGGGTTTCATTGCTTAGTGTGGGTACTGACAGGGTTTCACTGCTTAGTATGGTTACTGACAGGGTTTCACTGCTTTGTGTGGTTACTGACAGGGTTTCACTGCTTAAGTGAGGGTACTGACAGGGTTTCATTGCTTAGTATGGGTACTGACAGGGTTTCAGTGCTTAGTATGGGTACTGACAGGGTTTCACTGCTTTGTGTGGGTACTGACAGGATTTCACTGCTTATAAGTATAGGTACTGACAGGGTTTCACTGCTTTGTGTGGATACTGACAGGGTTTCACTGCTAAGTGTGGGTATTTACAGGGTTTCACTGCTTAGTGTGGGTACTGACAGGGTTTCACTGCTTTGTGTGGGTACTGACAGGGTTTCATTGCTTAGTGTGGGTACTGACAGGGTTTCACTGCTTAGTGTGGGTACTCACAATGTTTCATTGATTCCCAACAAGAAGGATTGCTTTTGTAACCATGGGGCCATTGATGTTTATCGAACTGAGAAAGTACAATTTGTCTCATTTATAGGAAGGAATGCTGGGTAACACTTGATCATCAAACAGGAAGGATGGTTCTTCCTCCAATTTTAGTAGGCAGTGAACGTGATAGTGTTGTAGCTGAGAACCTCTGTCGCTATCAGCGATATTATATTGGATTGCAAAGAGCTTCATCAGAATTACTTACCAATGAAAACTTACCATTTGATATATCATTCAAGGTCTATAAAGTTGAAAAAATACCAGGTATTTCCCATTTTAATAGGCAAAGAATAGCTTCTGATGGAGTTGAAAATGGAATAGACATCGGAACAGGTTAGTGAGATCCAAGAAACTGTTGCATTTTAGTTACTGCATTGCTTTCATTTGTTACTGTCTTGCATTTCATGGTGCCATCCTGTTCAATATAAAGGTAAAAACTAGTACAAAAAAACTAGCAAGGACTGCGTCGGTGTTTCTAAAGAAACAGTTGTAAATATAACGATAACTTGTACACCGTAGAATGATACAAGAAAACTGACGTTTCGGACGTTAGTCCTTCGTCGGAGTAATACCGGTCGGTATTATAAACAAAAATAAAGACAATTAGCATTCAGAGAACATTGTGAGGTGGCATCCATATATCATTATACTGATTGAATGACAGCACTGCAGAGAAAAATTGTTACACAAGCCTTTATATATGAAGAGATTTTTATCGTTCATACAGTCTATCACTTGCAGTCATTTGTCAGCCAGTCTGTCACAGCTTGTATAGCTTCAAATCAAAAGAGCATAACATTCATTAAGCTATATGTACTGTTTAATAAATGAGCAGGTTTAAAAGACCTGATAATCAAAACATGATCTGCGAGTTTATTAAACTACTTCAAAAACTACAGTACTTATATAAAGTGTCATCAATTAAGATCAATGCTGAAAAGATAAAAATCATAGAGACGGCCCGAAAAACTTATATCGAGCATGAGCAGTTGAGCTAGAAATGTACACAATTTGATCCCACATTTAAGGCTCACTGAACAGGAGTCTACTAGAAGACTACTAGCATCTTCAAAAGCTGGTGAAGGTATTTGATGACATATAATCTGAGATCTTTGCTAGACTTGTGAATCTTTATATCTGATGAAGTTATCCGTAGTAGTATTCTTTATATAAAGAAAACTAAAGAGGATGTATTTTATCAGACATAAAGTCTCTGCATGCACATGACCAAATAGGCTAATCCAATTGACATAATACTAAGCTCATTAATATTGTTTTCAGTTTTTTTTTTTAAATTTCATTATAGTTGTTGAAAAGCAGCCTACATTCAAGTCTCATCAGCAACATAATGGTAGACTAGTTAATGGGACAGGCGATGGGTTCGTATTCCAAGTCACCAACAACAACTCAAGGAAAGAAGATACTGTCCATATATGTATCATGCTGTATCAGTTTGATGGTGCCATCAAAGCTTTGTACCCACCTAAGACTGTAAGTAAAGTGGACAACAATTTAAACAAAAGTTGGAATCAAAAGCTTTGTAGATATAGTCTTGCAGCTGTTTTTGTATTTTTCCATAGTTGATTATCAGGGAGACCTATATCATGTGAGGGCATGTCATGTGTTAGTTTTGGGACTATATGATGTGAGGGCATGTCATGGGTTAGTTTTCGGACTATATGATGTGAGGGCATGTCATGGGTTAGTTTTCGGACTATATGATGTGAGGGCATGTCATGGGTTAGTTTTCGGACTATATGATGTGAGGGCATGTCATGGGTTAGTTTTCGGACTATATGATGTGAGGGCATGTCATGGATTAGTTTTAGGACTATGATGTGATGGCATCTCTTGGGTACATTAGTTTTGGGACTATACGATGTGAGGGCATCTCATGGGTACATTAGTTTTGGGACTATATGATGTGAGGCAGTGTCATGGGTTAGTGATGGTTGTGATGTGAGGCAGTGTCATGGGTTAGTGTTGGTTGTGATGTGAGGCAGTGTCATGGGTTAGTGTTGGTTGTTATGTGAGGCAGTGTCATGGGTTAGTGTTGGTTGTTATGTGAGGCAGTGTCATGGGTTAGTGTTGGGTGTTATGTGAGGGAGTGTCATGGGTTAGTGTTGGTTGTGATGTGAGGCAGTGTCATGGGTTAGTGTTGGGTGATATGTGAGGCAGTGTCATGGGTTAGTGTTGGGTATTATGTGAGGCAGTGTCATGGGTTAGTGTTGGTTGTGATGTGAGGGAGTGTCATGGGTTAGTGTTGGTTGTGATGTGAGGCAGTGTCATGGGTTAGTGTTGGTTGTGATGTGAGGCAGTGTCATGGGTTTAGTGTTGGTTGTGATGTGAGGCAGTGTCGTGGGTTAGTGTTGGTTGTGATGTGAGGGAGTGTCATGGGTTATTGTTGGTTGTGATGTATATTTGACTGCGTATCAATGTGATTTTGTTTTTAGGGTAAGACCGCTGAGCTGAGAGGAGCCGGTGATACAATAGAAAACGTATTTCGAGTGTTTATTCCAACGAATTCATTGCGAGTAATGGTTGAGCCAGATCAATCTAAAGGTGAACCTTCCAAAGGTGTTAATAAGCTGGTGTTGTATGCATCTAATCATGCAGTGGACTACACCCCATTGATACAGACGTCTATTGAATGTGACCCTGACATTATTGCTAGAGGAAACGAAGAAAAGGTAGGCTGAAGGATGACAATAATGGTGATTATTGACAAAAGGTCTCACTGTTGTAACAGTGAATTGATTATTGTTCACATATCAAGTATATATTATAAATACTAAGTAGACAAGTAGTGTGTAAGGGATGACTCGACCCCCTTTTTGGAGGTTCCTGAGGTTACCACTGAGGTTCCTTAGGTTACCACTGAGGTTCCTGAGGTTACCAATGAGGTTCCTTAGGTTACCACTGAGGTTCCTGAGGTTACCTCTGAGGTTCCTGAGGTTACCAATGAGGTTCCTGAGGTTACCACTGAGGTTCCTGAGGTTACCAATGAGGTTCCTGAGGTTACCAATGAGGTTCCTGAGGTTACCACTGAGGTTCCTGAGGTTACCACTGAGGTTCCTGAGGTTACCAATGAGGTTCCTGAGGTTCCACTGAGGTACCTTATTGTTATCCGGTTGTCAAGGGGACCACGTAATGTCACCGGACAAGTTCGGGCGAATCCCATTGTCAAGGGTTGACTATATAACGCGCGCGCGATTCGAAATTTTTATCACAAAACATTTCTTTTAACATAAAGTTCTTATAACTACAAAGAAGATACTGAAGAAAATAACAAGTTTATTGAAACTGGGCTCTAGAGGTTATCATGCTACCGTTAAGGAGTTCAACGGACAGATAAGATTCCACATCACAAATTATATTGACCTCGAAGGATTGAAAACTATACCAACAAAGTATGGAGTGGCCTTAATGACCGAAGAGTTTCAAGAATTGAAAACAGTCATGGATGATCTAAACGAAATGTTAGAAGTATTGATTGACACTAGTTCTATGACTACACAACCAGGAGATAAATCAGGCTACCTTGTAGACGTTGAACAATCAAGCAGTCAAAGTAATGAAACGAGTCAACAAACACCAAAGAATTGTAACACATCACAAGTGAATGAACCACCAAGAAAAAAGCTCAATATGAACAATGATGGAAAACTCTACTTTGTTCGATATAGATCGGAAAATGAACTAAAAAACACTTTCAAGGATAGAAAAAAATCAACTGTAATTTTTGTTGTTACGTGAAAACTTGTACTGTGAATAATTTTTCTCTTTTTACTGAAAATAAAATATTCGTTTGAAACAATTTTTGTCTTATTTAGTAATTTGCATTTATCGCGCTGTTTTATTAATTTATAAAATATTGATGGGGATACACCGATGAACTATAGTCCATTTATTCTTTTAAAAAATTGATCTCATCAAAGTTACATAAACAAATTGAAACATAGCAGTCCACGGTGCAAAGCTGTGGAAATATGTCGATGATACGACCTTATCGGAAATCGTTGAAAAAGGTAACCCTAGTCATGCACAACAGTTAGTGAATTCTATAGTAGACTAGACGAAAATCAACAAGTTCCAACTAAATAACGATAAATGTAAAGAACTGTGTATATCGTTTGCTAAGAAACGAGATGTCTTGCCACCGTTAGAGGTAGAAGGCAAAGTTCTTAAAGTGCACCTAAACACTACGAGTTTTTTATTTTAATCCATTCTTTAGAACATTTTAAACATTCTTTGAAACTTTGAACGTTTTTGGAAAAATATTTATGTTATTTTTTTAACAAAAAAGACGAAGAATACGCCTCGTACCCAGTCTCTTTTTGGGTGTGTCTACGATGATGTGTGACGTCATCCCAGGGCAATCTACGTTGCCTGGTAGCAGAACTACACTTATTTGGCATCTTGTGCCAAAAGAAAAGACGATTTATATAAAATAGTTGTATAGATTCACGATAGCGTTTGCAGTTCAGCGAGTTTGTCAAAGTGACCAGATTGTTTGTTGGCCTGGGATGACGTCACATGACGTCACAGACAAATCACGGCCATGGCACAATAAAAAGGCTAATTTATCAAACTTTGACAGGCCATAAAAAAATCGCTTTTTAATGAAAATAAAAATTTTTTTCACAGAAGCAATTTTAGCGACAAAAATTTTTAATTCACAAGTTTTCGTGATAGTGTTTAGAGGCACTTTAAGTTACTAGGAGTAACTATTAGTAATAATCTCACGTGTAATGCACATGTGTCAGAGGTTGTAAGTAGGGCTGTATTTATTTCCTAAAACAGTTAAAGCGTGCACGTGTTTCTAAAGATGATTTAAATTAGTTTTATGTTGCTTGCATAAGGTCTGTCTGTGACTATGCTATACCAGTGTTTCACTCATCACTTCCGGAGTACTTACTGAATGATTTAGAGCGTATACAAAAGAGGGCTTTCAAAACCATCTGCCCTGATCATTCCTACACAGAAGCACTAGCATTGTTTAATTTAGAACCATTAGTGGATCATCAAAAACACCTGTGTCGGTCTCTTTTTGGGCAAATCGTTAACGATAAGAATCATAGGCTATACAAGCTCCTTCAACCAGTGCATGAAAATAAATATAATCTTAGGCGTACACGCACTTTTGATTTAAGCTTCAAAACCAATAGAGCAAGAAATATCTTCATCAACCATCAATGCAGAGCTGCCGCCCCAACATAAATATTTGCCTCTGTCAATCCTAATATTATCTAATGAAAATTGTACCTGGCTATTTGTTAATTATTATTCATTATTGTATTACATATTTATTTATTTATTTAGTTATTTATATTTATATATTTATTTATCTTGTTGTAATACGCAATTCAGCCCTTGGGCTGCAATGTAATTCACTATTAAAACTATCTATCTGCTCTACAATTCACCATAAACACCGAACACAATTCACTCAACATTTGTTTACTGAGTCTGCGCGAAAAATATACAGATATACTTATAGTAACGAGAACTTGTATCATAATACGAAGGCAGTGGGTCTAACTTATAAGGACGCCACAGACAATAACAAATCCATTTCTTTACTGACTTTAATTTCATACTGTCAATATCATCATGTCTCTGTCCTGTCAAGACGAAAGTTTGCCCAGTACCGATGACAGTAATATGGAAGAAGAAGAGGAAGAGAATTTGAAAATATCAATAATTTTCTGACGAAGAGGATGAGGTTCTGTTTGAACACCTAAAATGGATTCACTATTTAAAAAAAGATTCTACTTACAAATCGTGAATGGAAACTCAGAAAAACTTGATGAACGTGGATGACTACGACTGGGAAGAGGCAACAGAAGCTGCCATAAACAAAAGAAAGTTTCTTCTGAACAAACTGTATCCAAAACAAAATGTTCCTCAAGAAACTGAAATCAATTACATCGAACTTACAGTCCTCACGGTCAAAGATTTTATTAGTAACACAACTCGAATGCAAACTTTTTTTTTCAAATAAAATAAAATATGTTGATTACAAAAGTGTTTCCATACATATATATATTTTAAATGCGTTATAAACTATCCATCTTTTCTTTCTTGATGTTTTCTATGTAGCAAGAAACGCTTTTCGTGTATTGTGTATTGTTTTGTACTAGATGCGTGTCCATATAAATATAAAAAGTTTAATCAAGATTCCATCTTCACCAAAAAGAAGAGATGACTGAGACAGAATGAATAGATCAAACGTGATTTATTACATTTATGTAAGTTTCAAACAGATATTTACAATAAATTCAATTAGGTCAATCGGTGTTCCATGCGTTCTTCACCTCTGCAGTTGAATTTTTGAAGAAGCTTATTGAAGAAGCTTTCGTCAACGTTTTTCGTCTTTGCTCCAATGTTAAGACTTCCATTGGTAAAAACTTGGATGATACTGTCTTGGTAATTATCCAATAGACCAGCATAAAGTTCAAATTGATAATAGTAGAGGTAGACTGTGGTTCTTGCAAGTTTATAAAGTTCTGATATGTGACTCTGCCACGATGGATGAATATTGATCTCTAGTATTCGAGCTACTTCTTGGGCAAGATCCCATACGCGATTGGAATCAACTACTTGTGTGGCATCATCGTAGTAATAATTCCATGCTTCTTCTTCATCGTTGGATAAAATCACACACCAGTGATCTTTCTGACTTCGCCAATGGTTTTCACAACCCTCGCATTCAAGAGAATTCCAAATAGCTGAATTACAGCGAGCAGCATACAATAAGTTTAGTAGACTGGTGATCAGTTCCAACAGAAGTTTGCTTTCAGTGGTTTCAACTTCGTCAATTATAACATTTCTATCTTGCTTGAAATGTTTCAGTAATAAAAACTTCCAAATTGCGTGCGTTATATAGTCAACCCTTGACAATAAGGTTCGTCGAACTTGTCCGGTGACGTCACGTGCTCACATTGACAACCGGATAACAATAGGGAACCTCATTGGTAACCTCAGGAACCTCAGTGGTAACCTCAGGAACTTTATTGGTAACCTCAGGAGCCTCATTGGTAACCTCAGGAACCTCATTGGTAACCTCAGGAACCTCAGTGGTAGCCTCAAAACACTACTTAGGCATTCGTGGTAGCTGGAGATAAGTATGATGTTGGTTGTAGTATGAAAACATATAAGCAAATTGCAGAAACTATTATTGTGTATGCGACTTGCAACCCAATAAAGGACTGAACTTTAGTCTAAATATATAAGTTCTAGTTTTAGAAATATGAAATTAAGTTATTTGGAGAATATTACGCTTCTGAATTTTGACATGATTCTATAGCAAATTTTTGAAAATAAATTTAAAAAAAAAACTGTTTTCCAGGATTTCCTCATAATTTGTACTTATTTTGTTTATTGCATAATTTGCATAAATCAATACTGATCGCCACAAAAGTCTCAAGATATCCTCCACAACTATTAAAACATGTTAAACAATGTTTTTACTTATTTTGTTTATTGCATAATTTGCATAAATCAATACTGATTGCCACAAAAGTCTCAAGATATCCTCCACAACTATTAAGCAACTGTGTATCAAAATAGGCCTTTTGAGAAACTGTCTCCAAATACCTTAAGCGTAATTGCGCAGTGATCGGTCATGCGCGCTCTCCTTGTCGGGGGAATAAGGTTGTTCAGGCGCCCGGCGGGGGGACTCCGGAGATAAATGATCGAGGATGCTCGTCGGAATTTTTCCAAATAATTTTACTAAAAGATACCAAAATCACGAGTTTCAGTGGCTTTCAACCCCTAAAAGATACCAAAAAGTACGAATTTGGCAAATTTCATATTTTTAAACCCTAAAAGATACCAAATCGTGGATTTGTACCCCTAAAAGATACGACGAGTATCCCTGATCGTTTATTCTCGGGGTCCCCCCCCCCCCAGGGTTCAGGCGTGAGGTTGGTATGATGTTATGCAAAGGTGTTGGTGCATGTATGGTGCTACGACGCTCAAACAGACCGTATATCACCATCATTTCTCCTCCAGCTCGTCACGATGCTAGTATAAACGATTCATCCTACGTGTTTGTAAAAATGTCATTGACATAGTATTGATATTTGTTTTGTTTGCAGAGTCCATTAAGCGGCTTGGATGCCTTTTTGAAGGTTAACAAGAGGTGCATTCCAGATGGTGAACTACAAGAACAGATAGCATTTCACATCCAACAAGAAGAGATCGTTGTAGTCAAATGATTTACACATGATGTGCTTTTTAATCGACATTTTTTACAATTTTATTAAACGTTTTAAAGCCGCACCAAAACCTTGAAGGATATATTCAAATTGCAATTAGTTTATTAGTTGAAGTTCTCGTACTATTTAGCTTTTAACGACCAAAATACAAATTTTCCCAAGGATTTCAAATGTTCAATAAGTATTTCATGTCTATTTAGCGTCTTAGTAGTTGTTAGTATTGCACTGAAGTATATCGTCCGTGATTGATACGATGTTTTACTTTTTAATACTATATATATATTTATATATATAGTGATTTTTCATACCTTGAACGTATTAAACATTATGACATCTTATAGTGTCTTCATTTATTTGTGTGTGACGTGTGAGGTTTCAGTACATTTCACTTTATATAATAGGATAAACCGCGCGCTTTGATTGGTCGAGAGCCGTGTGTTATTAGAGAACAGATGACATTACAACGGATATTTCGAACGTTTTTTTTTTTCGTTTAAATTATTACATAAAAGAAAAAGATTCCATTTTACGGAAGACGTCAGAATGTGGCGAGAACAACTCGCGTACTCGACTACGTCTCGTGCGTACTTTTTTGTTCTCTACCCGGCATTTCGACGTCATCTGTGCATCTATAAGAGTACAGACGAACGGAAAATGGAATCTATTTCTTTAATTGTCAAAATGTAATATATGTTTTAATAAAAATAAATAAAATATTTTATATATAATAATCAACTTTCATTTAAAGGAGAAAAACATTAGTCAATAGAACTCCCAGGTTTTGGACCTAAAGATCTTCTATTGAATAAATCTACAGTTGATGTCAGTGAAGGCAGAATACGAGTGTGGCTAGATGCAAACCGTGTTTTGTAATTGTACCTGTCACTGACATTCATTAACTAAATAGTCAAAGATCGAAGAAGCTTTCCCACTGAAAAACGAGTAGTGAAAATAAGCGATTAGAATTTTTTTATTTTTTTATTTCCCGATGTGGTTTTCTAGCCTGTGTACATCACCACTCCCTCTCCACTTACGGGAAAAAAATTGAAAAAAAATCTCCCCTATTTTTCCCCGTAGGCCAGGGGGAGGGGCTATCGTTTTCGAACACGCGTACTTTCACTTGTTTGAAATTGCCTAGACATGGACTTCCTTTGGTCTACCTTGAAACAATTTTTGGGTTTCCTGTATCGACGTCACGTGACAGGGGCAGTGTTCGAGTGCAGGAAGTAAAGACAGTGTAAAGGTTTCTACTCGTCGTATATATAATCTAGTACAGCAATGTGGCGAGCTACAGTAGGGCAGAATGTATCTACAACAGCAAGTGGTGATGACGATGACTGGGAAACCGATCCTGACTTCGTAGTAAGTGAATAATCCAACTATCACTCGTAAAGTTGGGAAACTATGCTGAAATTGAAAACATGCTAATTCCTTTAGACTATATCCGGTCAGTTGCATTATCGGAAATGTTGTATTTCTTATTTTGACTTGAATAATGTGTAGTTCTTTGTGTGGTGTTGAATCATACTGACAGTAAATTCATATTGTCAATTAACAGGTTACGATTAGAAGCTTGTTAATTGTGACATTTCGAAACGGGTATTTAACGATACCAAAACATGAGTCATAAATTACAACTCCTTTGGCTGCAATTACAGAAATAATGGATCAATAATTGACATCTCATCTTAACATTCGTGTCGATCACGTACTGTATTGATTACATGTTGTGTGCTTTGATTGTTTAGATCACGATTGTAAAGCTAGATGTTTTAGTATAAGAATATATATGAACAGTAGAAGTCATATCAACATATGATCCATTTTGACCAGTGAGCTACAAGAAAACATGTTAAACAATGTATTTACTTATTTTATTTATTGCAACATGTACATTATTTTAGAATAGTGTCTCATAATGTCGTTATTATTTAGAAATATGCTCCAATAAATCCCGGAAATATATTAATTATAAAATATATATTCATTAATAAAATCGATGGATTAATATAGATTAATATTGGTAATCACATGATGAAATGTCCTAATTACATCAATTATCATCAATTACTATGGATCATGAATAACCATGAAATTTGATTGATTTCGATCAATAATACCCACCATTGGTGATTACTAGTTGATAAAAGGTCACATAATCTTAGGACATCATTTGATTATCGATTTTTGATATTAATTGATGAATTGATTGAAATTGATTTTCATTGATGATCGGTTTTTAGGGGATTTAGTTGCGTTATTGTATGTGCTATATAATATACTGCAATCATTTATTGTATGTACTATATAATATACTGCAATCATTTATTGTATGTACTATATAATATACTGCAATCATTTATTGTAGAATGATGTATCAGAGCAAGAACAGCGATGGGGAGCAAAGACAGTTGAAGGCTCAGGACATCAAGAGTCCTTGAAGTAAGTTAATGAACAAGTAGTTGAGGTATTTGAACTATATTTAAGCAATAAAAGATGGATTTTTGTGATTTATCTGCAAAATTATGAGCACATGCTGACCAATCAGAAAGCATGTTAGAATGTTTTGAAACTAATCACATTTTATTTATCAAGAACGTGCTCCTAAAAGTGTTCACTCGCTCATCTTATTCCACTTGAATACATGTGTAGCCAATTTGAATTTCAATTCTCAAAACTGCTCATTTTACATTTGTGTAAATGGTGTTGTATTTATTTATGCGTATAAAGTGATTCAACTCCTCCTTTGTGATGGGTTTGCTCTATCATTGTCATATTCTGTTTGTTTTAGTATAAAGGATCTCCGCCAACAAGTTGAACAGGATCACCAGAAATTTAAACAAGGTAAGTGCCTAATGCTTGTTGTGATACCTTCTTTTTTCAGTGATACTTCTGTTATTATTCAGTGGAGTCGTAATTAAATACATGTTTCTACAAGTAAGCTTCCCAGATGATAATGATAGCTAGAACCTTCTACAAACCTAATCAGATAATATTGACTAGTGCTGCCGCAAGGTTATTTCATCTGCATGTTGTATCATATCAACTATGTTTTTGGTAGATAATTTTCATATAGTAAAAGACACATTAGATGGATTTTTCCACTGATAATGCCCTTATCATTTACTGAGATGGTGTTATTGTCTATTGCAGATGAAATGCAATCTGGGTATCCTTTATTATGAAACAGTGTTTTATTGACATCTACTGTAGCTGTGATGATATGAAAAGTGCACCTGCAATCACACATGATATCAAAACCAGCCAATCAGAGCACAGGATTCCCATGATATCAATCATACATAACATCAAAACCAGCCAATCAGAGCATAGGATTCCCATGATATCAATCATACATAACATCAAAATCAGCCAATCAGAGCACAGGATTCCCATGATATCAATCATACATAACATCAAAATCAGCCAATCAGAGCACAGGATTCCCATGATATCAATCATTCATAACATCAAAACCAGCCAATCAGAGCACAGGATTCCCATGATATCAATCATACATAATATCAAAACCAGCCAATCAGAGCACAGGATTCCCATGATATCAATCATACATAACATCAAAACCAGCCAATCAGAGCACAGGATTCCCATGATATCAATCATACATAACATCAAAACCAGCCAATCAGAGCACAGGATTCCCATGATATCAATCATACATAACATCAAAACCAGCCAATCAGAGCACAGGATTCCCATGATATCAATCATACATAACATCAAAACCAGCCAATCAGAGCACAGGATTCCCATGATATCAATCATACATAACATCAAAACCAGCCAATCAGAGCACAGGCCATTCCTGATATGATATAAGAATTGCATGAGGAAGAATGTTCTATAGTCTTGGGCATATTACACTGAATGCTCTTTTTGCCATATATACCAAATATAGATTCTTGGATCTTTTTGCCATATATACCAAATATAGATTCTTGGATCTTTTTGCCATATATACCAAATATAGATTCTTGGATCTTTTTGCCATATATACCAAATATAGATTCTTGGATCTTTTTGCCATATATACCAAATATAGATTCTTGGATCTTTTTGCCATATATACCAAATGAAGGGTTCAAAGCGAAAACGGCCTAAGTGCCTTTTAGGATAATTTTTTCGAATTTTCGAATTTTCACCAAATCAATCCAAAAAAGGCATCTGACGATCTAATTTGGTCTAAAAACAAACATCTTCTATTTTTTTCCGAAGAAATTGTCCGAAAAAGGACATTTTTGGCGATTTTAGGCATTTTTTGAGTCGTACAAACTTTAAGCTCGTCCAGGGTGGTTTCTTTTTGACTTCGATCAAGACTCCTGTGTTTTTGTGTTACTGGGGAGGCATGAAACTGGTAAACATGTTGAACACGTTTGAAACTGGTTTTCAGTCTATTCAGGACTTCGAATGCTTCATCTATGTTTGATGCATTTTATTTCAAAATCTCACGGATCATTGATAATCATGTTCCACTTGTGCAATTAAGTAATAGATCAATCAAGCAATTAGCCAAACCTTGGATCACAAAAGGAATTCGAAAATCGATTACTGAAAAAAATAGACTTTACAAAAAGTTCATAAAAACCCAATCCGCATACCATCAAGAGAAATACAAACAGTATAAAAATAGACTCACTAACATAATCAAGCTTAGCAAAAAATCCTACTACAGTGACTATTTTACTAGAAATAGTTCAGATACAAAAAGCATTTGGAAGGGTATAAGATCCATAATTTCTCTCAAACCTCTGGGCAATTCCATTCCTTCAAAATTACTTCTCGAAGATGTAGAACTTAAAGATAGTAAACTCATAGCGAATGCTTTTAACAATTTCTTCACTAATGTAGGACCAAATCTCGCTAATGTTATTCCTGACACTAACGTCTCCCCGATGTCTTACATGCCAAACAATTCATCTAACCAACTGATCCTGGAGAAAGTCAGCGCTAAAGAAATTTCTGATATTATACAAAAATTGAATCCTTCTAAATCAACAGGCCCGTTCAGTATTCCAACAAAAATTCTCTTGGTAATAAAAGATCTTATTTTGAACCCTTTACAAACTATATTCAACCTTTCTTTCGAAAGTGGTATTGTTCCCACCAAATTTAAGATCGCAAATGTGATTCCAATACATAAAAGTGGTTCTGAACTCAGTGTTAATAACTATAGACCAATTTCTCTTTTATCGGTGTTCAGTCGAATTCTAGAGAAATTAATGCTTACTAGACTACTTAAATTCTGTGATATCAATGGAATCTTTTATAATAAGCAATTTGGTTTTCGACAAAAGCACACAACGTTACACTCGATAATTTCCATTACTGATCTGGTTCAAAAATCTATTGATAATATTGGCTCTTACTCATGTGGTTTATATCTCGATCTAAGCAAAGCTTTTGATGTGGTCAACCATAAAATTTTATTAAAAAAACTTTTCCACTATGGCTTGAGGGACAACGTTTATGATTGGTTTCATTCCTACCTTACTGGAAGAAGCCAATATGTATCAATAGGAGATATAGATTCTGATATTTTGAATATTTCCACAGGAGTACCTCAGGGGTCCGTGCTAGGAACAATCTTATTTTTATTATATATTAACGACTTTCATTTATCGTCTAATGTACTAAACTTTCACCTATTTGCTGATGATGCAAATCTCTTTCTTTCTAACAAAAAACTTGACGCTCTTGAGTCTACCCTTAACACTGAACTTAAACATGTACAAATTAAACATGGTTGCAAGCTAACAAACTTTCTTTAAATGTCGAAAAATCAAATTATGTCCTTTTCCGTCCTCCACAAAAGAAAATCCCCTTTAAGTTGAAATTATACCTAAATAATAATATTCTCAACCAAGTAACTAGTATAAAATATCTAGGCATCTTTTTCGATGAAAATTTAAACTGGAAACCACATGTTCTCCATGTTTGTAGCAAAATTAAACGTGGTCTGGGAATACTTTCCAAACTACGACATTTTCTCCCTACTAAAATACTTATAAGTCTATACTACTCATTGATTTACCCTTATCTTATTTACGGGGTAGTGGCATGGGGAAATACATATGAAACAACAGTCAATCCACTATTTATCCTCCAGAAAAGAGCTGTCAGGCTTATAACTTTTTCGAATTTTATAGAACATTCCAACCCGCTTTTTATTCGTCTAAATATTTTAAAATTCTGTGACATTGTGAAATTTCAAACTGCAATTTTCATGTATGACTATCACCACGGTAATCTTCCAGAAGTTTTTGATTCTTTCTTTTCAAGAGTCAATCGCAGACATAACTATAATACTAGACTCGCAGCTACAGCTAGCTATTCCTTACCATTTGCAAGAACTAATTATGGTCTGTTCAATATAAGATTTGTTGCTACCAAATATTGGAATTCTTTGAATGAAGATTTAAAGAACTCCAATAAAGAAAATTTTAAAAAGAACCTCCGAAAAGAAATTATTCTATCTTATAAGCAATCAGTTCAAGTATAGCATTTTTGCTACTTTTCTTTTATGAGCTCTACTTTACCTTTTTTCTTAGTTACTTTCCACTTTTCTGTTTTTTTACCTTGTCGTATGACCCAAATAATGTGAATTGTAAATTGTATAGCTAACTGCGTTGATCAGTTTACCTGTTGCTGTTAGCTTGTGCCTCACATTCAGTAAATATAAATTATGTAAATATGTAAACAAGTTAAGAATGGCACTTAATAAACTATTGATTGATTGATTGATTGATTGATTGATTGATCGACGAAGGCGCATCATTTGCGATTTTGTCGTTGTTTTTTGCTATTATTTTGCCTCTAAACGCTTCTGGAAAAGCATTATTAAGCTTTCTAGTTGTGATGAGTCTACTGTTTGAAAGAAATCAAGCAGGTGAGATGATTTCCAATGAAAATTCGTGTTTTTTTCGCACTCTTGAATTTTGGTGACCGTTGAAGAAATCATCGCTTCAAGGCTGTTTTAGAGGGAAATTCTGGGACTGCCTCGGCTTCTTTTGCAAGTTTTGGTGATAGAAGAACACAACAAGCCTAAAATTGCTGCAGAATTCCGAGGTAGCGTTAGACTTATAAAAAAAACTTGAAATGGCGGGATGCTATGTCGGCTGCTGAAAATCTTGTTGATTTCCCAGAATGCATTGCAGTGGTATTTTTGTTGAAACACGTGTAGTTCGAAATAGGCATGTTCGTAGTGCTTTAGCGGTGTAAATAGAATGAAGTAAAACTAGAAAAACTTGCATAAGATTAGAAGAAGGACTGAATTTTCTTAGAATATTAAACTTTTTGCTCGAAGGCCAAGTTTTTAGCCAAGAAATACATACATATTAATAGGTTTATTTGTCCCCATGAACACTGATGTCGAGATTAGTAAATAGCGCTTATTAAACAAACAAACAAACAAAAAAACAAAAAAATAGAATTAGCATAAAATAGCACTATTTAGTGGTATTTATTTAGTGCGCGCACTCTAAGATTTGTACTTATGCATATATTCCCTCAGGTATTTTTATCGTCCTATACAAATTTGTGCTTTTCACGCAAGAGTGAACGGTTGTCAAGCAAAGCGAAAGCGTAACTACGGGCTGAATTTCACCTTTTTCAGACAATTTCTTCGGAAAAAATAGAAGATGTTTGTTTTTAGACCAAATTAGATCGTCAGATGCCTTTTTTGGATTGATTTGGTGAAAATTCGAAAATTCGAAAAAATTATCCTAAAAGGCACTTATGCCATTTTCGCTTTGAACCCTTCAAATATAGATTCTTGGATCTTTTTGCCATATATACCAAATATAGATTCTTGGATCTTTTTTGCCATATATACCAAATATTGATTCTTGGATCTTTTTGCCATATATACCAAATATAGATTCTTGGATCTTTTTGCCATATATACCAAATATAGATTCTTGGATCTTTTTGCCATATATACCAAATATAGATTCTTGGATCTTGAATGCAAAGATAGGGTGGTATTTGCAAAAAAACTGAGATGTCTCAATCAAACTTAGAGCAGTTTCAATCTTCCAAACATTCAGGAGGTCCTATGATAAGTCTATCAAATGAATTCATTCCTTAATATTTTATCAGGCCTAAAGCCTCTTATGGCTATGGAGGAAAGTTTGGTGTCCAACAAGATAGACAAGATAAGGTGAAATAGTAACATAAATAGTACCAAATACCTAATATACTTTATTCATTTAATACATTCATTATTTTTTGTTGTAGAGTACTGTAGGCTTTGATTATGAAGCAAAACTCTCCAAACATGCATCGCAACAAGGTATACAATCAATCAATTTACAAGATAGTGGTATTGGTGATGGCCAATAGTGATAGTTTTGGAAATGGTGGCAGTGATGATGTTATTGATTATAGTGATGTTGGTGGTGGTGATTGTAGTGGTGATGATAGTAGTCCGGAGGATTAGACAGGGCTGTCAACTCTCCCGGATAACCCGGGAGTCTCCAGATTTTGGGACAAATCTCCCGGTCTCAAGATTTCAGTGCCAAATCTCCCGGGTAAATGCGAAAAATCGATTTTCCTGTTTATTTAACGTGATTTCCTCTTTATAGAAGGTAAATATACGCTGGAATCTGTAGATTATGAATAGAAAGATGCGTAGAACGTGTAGGGTTAAGCACCAAATTTTCAGGAAATAAAGCCTTTACCATGTAGATCGATATTCGATTAAGACCCACTTCGGATCTTAACCCTGAAGGCGGAAAATAAGGGGGGGGAAAAGCGGTCAGCGGTCAAATTTGCGGGCTCATTTTTAAATGTTAAAAATTGATAAAAAACGCATATTTTCGAAGGAAAACTTTAATCTTCAATTAAATAGGTGAGAAATGACCAAAATGTAAAAAAAAAAATAGAATAAACGAATATAATTATGAAGTTTTCCTTCGAAAATATGTGATTTTTATCAATTTTTAACATTTAAAAATGAGCCCGCAATTTTGACCGCTGACCACTTTTTTTGCCCCTTCTTTTCTGCCTTCAGGGTTAAGATCCAAAGTGGGTCTTAATCGAATATCGACCTACATGGTAAAGGCTTTATTTCCTGAAAATTTGGTGCTTTTATCATAAAAGCAAACAATCTGACCTATATATTATTAGTATATATTAGGTAATATGATCTGAGTTTAATTTGGAATTAATTTGTGCAACTTTGTTTTAAAAAGAGATCATAATTGCAGTTTGACTCTTTAAAAAACAAAAGAGTACAAATTGATCCAAATTGAACAAGGAATTATCTAATGATAAATAAAAATTGAGTTATCATTTGTCTCACAATGCTAGTCTTGTTGTAAAAACGGGATGTTTCGACTGCATATAGTCATCATCAGGCAAAATGCATAGAATGGGATTACGCAACACTTTATACTCATCTATTCCCTTAAGAGTGCATTTTGATGGTGCCCCTGGGTTTTCAATGCCACTATTAAATTTAAAGTTGGTGGAGTGGAGTCTGATCTGTATGAGAATACCAATGTTGTTGTAAGATAATTTCAAGTAAATTGTTGTACGTACTAGGTTTCATATTAGTAATAAAATCTTTGTTTCGACTACGTAAAAAATTACATAATAACCGAGCTTTCTGAGAATATCCTCCATCGCCCAATCAGCTTTGACCTAACATGCTAATAAAAACTGTCATAACATCGACTGGGACAACACAAAAGTGTTGGTGCAAGAGCAAAGGACTGGAAACAGAGAAAGGTTCTAGAGGTGTGGTTGAATGCAAAAAATAAGAATGCTGTATTCAACAGAAACAATGGACTTACTCTCCCTCAAAATTATTTAGCCTTAATTAATAAGTAATTATAGTGTTTTTATTTATTTATTTATTTATTTTTTATTATTATTCTAATTATTATTATTATCTTATTTCATTTATTTATTTATTATTATTATCAATTTTCTTATCATTTATTTATTTACTTTCTTACTTACTATTTATTTACTTTCTTATATTTCTTTCTTTTTTTATTCATTTATTTGTTTGTTTGTTATCATCTTTTCTTTTTGTTTCAATTATTACTTAATACCTTAATAATCATTTGTTTCTTTAGTTCGGCATGGGCATATTTTGTGCTTGCACAGATTTAACCGTTTTACTTTCATTGTTGTTTTTATCTTAGTTACAGTGCTCTATAAATTTGAATTTATCTCGCTCTCAATTTTATTATTTTAGGTCTTGACTAGTAATAATATTGTTAGTTCTGTCATGCAAGCATTTAACCTTACCACGTTTTACAGACTGGGAGTGGCATGGTGTGAAATTATCCAAGGAATTATCTTCTTGCCTTTTAATGATATTCTTGGTGGAAAAATCAATGGTTTTACCAATTGGTGATCAAAATATGGTGGTTAAGATGATGGTAGTTGTGCTGTAGTAATGATACTTTGTGGGATGGGGATGTGCATCATTTAATTCATTTTGAATATCATCAGATTACTCCAAGGGTTTTGGTGGTAAGTTTGGCGTACAGAAAGACCGTGTAGACAAGGTGGGTTGTATGACATCATGTATTGCTGCAATATAGTGTTTATTAATTGTTTTGTACGTATTTGTTTCCAGTGTGCAGTCAACTATGACTATGAGGGCAAAACAGAAGCTCACAAGTCAGCAACAGGTAAACATTGTGTTTATTCTTGATCATTGAATGTAGTCTTATAACAATCAAGTATTTTGTATTTGACCATTCCCATGCTTGGCTTCTACTGTAATGTCTGTCATCATGTTTTAACAACAAACACTAATGTTTTTTTTAGATTACTCCAAGGGTTTTGGTGGTAAATATGGTGTTCAGAAGGACAGAGTAGATAAAGTAAGTATATTTAGGATGCAATTATCAGAGATAAGGAATTAATTGATACTCACATAACCATCACCACCACCATCATCACCAACACCACCATTATCACCAATGCCACCATCATCACCAACACCACCATCATCACCAACTCCACCATCATCACCAACATCATCACCAACACCACCATCACCACCATCATCACCAACACCACCATCATCACCAACACCACCACCATCGTCACCAACACCACCACCATCGTCACCAACTTCACCATCATCACCACCACCACCATCACCACCACCACCATCATCACCAACACCACCATCATCACCACCACCATCATCATCACCACCACCATCATCACCAATACCATCATCACCGACACCACCATCATCACCACCATCATCACCAACACCACCATCATGATCACCAGCATCACCAACACCACCATCATCATCACCACCGCCATCATCACCAATATCATCATCACCAACACCACCATCATCACCAATGCCACCATCATCATCAACATCATCACCATCACCACCATCAACAGCAATACCATCATCGCCAACTCCACCATCAACATCACCACCATTGCTATCATCACCAACTTCTTCATCACCATTATTGCCATCATTACCGTCTGTATAATCACCAAATACCTACATAGTTCTGCATCATACTCATGATCACAACAATGATTGTCTTGACTGCCATGTTGTGTATTTGATCACATGGACTACCATGATGCAATGATATTGTGTATTTGATCACATGGACTACCATGATGTAATGATATTGTGTATTTGATCACATGGACTACCATCATGTAATGATATTGTGTATTTGATCACATGGACTACCATGATGTAATGATATTGTGTATTTGATCACATGGACTACCATGATGTAATGATATTGTGTATTTGATCACATGGACTACCATGATGTAATGATATTGTGTATTTGATCACATGGACTACCATGATGTAATGATACTGTGTATTTGATCACATGGACTACCATCATGTAATGACATTGTGTATTTGATCACATGGACTACCATGATCATGTAATGATATTGTGTATTTGATCACATGGAATACCATGATGTAATGATATTGTGTATTTGATCACATGGACTACCATGATGTAATGATATTGTGTATTTGATCACATGGACTACCATGATGTAATGATACTGTGTATTTGATCACATGGACTACCATGATGTAATGATATTGTGTATTTGATCACATGGACTACCATGATGTAATGATACTGTGTATTTGATCACATGGACTACCATGATGTAATGATACTGTGTATTTGATCACATGGACTACCATGATGTAATGATACTGTGTATTTGATCACATGGACTACCATGATGTAATGACATTGTGTATTTGATCACATGGACTACCATGATGTAATGATACTGTGTATTTGATCACATGGACTACCATGATGTAATGATATTGTGCATTTGATCACATGGACTACCATGATGTAATGATATTGTGTATTTGATCACATGGACTACCATGATCATGTAATGATACTGTGTATTTGATCACATGGACTACCATCATGTAATGATACTGTGTATTTGATCACATGGACTACCATGATGTAATGATATTGTGTATTTGATCACATGGACTACCATGATGTAATGATACTGTGTATTTGATCACATGGACTACCATGATGTAATGATATTGTGTATTTGATCACATGGACTACCATGATGTAATGATATTGTGTATTTGATCACATGGACTACCACGATGTAATGACATTGTGTATTTGATCACATGGACTACCATGATCATGTAATGACATTGTGTATTTGATCACATGGACTACCATGATCATGTAATGATATTGTGTATTTGATCACATGGACTACCATGATGTAATGACATTGTGTATTTGATCACATGGACTACCATGATGTAATGATACTGTGTATTTGATCACATGGACTACCATGATGTAATGATATTGTGTATTTGATCACATGGACTACCATGATGTAATCATATTGTGTATTTGATCACATGGACTACCATGATGTAATGATATTGTGTATTTGATCACATGGACTACCATGATGTAATGATACTGTGTATTTGATCACATGGACTACCATGATCATGTAATGATATTGTGTATTTGATCACATGGACTACCATCATGTAATGATATTGTGTATTTGATCACATGGACTACCATGATGTAATGATACTGTGTATTTGATCACATGGGCTATCATGATGTAATGATACTGTGTATTTGATCACATGGACTACCATGATGTAATGATATTGTGTATTTGATCACATGGACTACCATGATGTAATGATATTGTGTATTTGATCACATGGAATACCATGATGTAATGATATTGTGTATTTGATCACATGGACTACCATGATGTAATGATATTGTGTATTTGATCACATGGACTACCATGATGTAATGATACTGTGTATTTGATCACATGGACTACCATGATGTAATGATATTGTGCATTTGATCACATGGACTACCATGATGTAATGATATTGTGTATTTGATCACATGGACTACCATGATCATGTAATGATATTGTGTATTTGATCACATGGACTACCATGATGTAATGACATTGTGTATTTGATCACATGGACTACCATGATGTAATGATACTGTGTATTTGATCACATGGACTACCATGATGTAATGATATTGTGTATTTGATCACATGGACTACCATGATGTAATGATATTGTGTATTTGATCACATGGACTACCATGATGTAATGATACTGTGTATTTGATCACATGGACTACCATGATCATGTAATGATATTGTGTATTTGATCACATGGACTACCATCATGTAATGATATTGTGTATTTGATCACATGGACTACCATGATGTAATGATACTGTGTATTTGATCACATGGGCTATCATGATGTAATGATACTGTGTATTTGATCACATGGACTACCATGATGTAATGATATTGTGTATTTGATCACATGGACTACCATGATGTAATGATATTGTGTATTTGATCACATGGAATACCATGATGTAATGATATTGTGTATTTGATCACATGGACTACCATGATGTAATGATATTGTGTATTTGATCACATGGACTACCATGATGTAATGATACTGTGTATTTGATCACATGGACTACCATGATGTAATGATATTGTGCATTTGATCACATGGACTACCATGATGTAATGATATTGTGTATTTGATCACATGGACTACCATGATCATGTAATGATATTGTGTATTTGATCACATGGACTACCATGATGTAATGACATTGTGTATTTGATCACATGGACTACCATGATGTAATGATACTGTGTATTTGATCACATGGACTACCATGATGTAATGATATTGTGTATTTGATCACATGGACTACCATGATGTAATGATATTGTGTATTTGATCACATGGACTACCATGATGTAATGATATTGTGTATTTGATCACATGGACTACCATGATGTAATGATACTGTGTATTTGATCACATGGACTACCATGATCATGTAATGATATTGTGTATTTGATCACATGGACTACCATCATGTAATGATATTGTGTATTTGATCACATGGACTACCATGATGTAATGATATTGTGTATTTGATCACATGGACTACCATGATGTAATGATATTGTGTATTTGATCACATGGACTACCATGATGTAATGATATTGTGTATTTGATCACATGGACTACCATGATGTAATGATACTGTGTATTTGATCACATGGACTACCATGATCATGTAATGATATTGTGTATTTGATCACATGGACTACCATCATGTAATGATATTGTGTATTTGATCACATGGACTACCATGATGTAATGATACTGTGTATTTGATCACATGGGCTATCATGATGTAATGATACTGTGTATTTGATCACATGGACTACCATGATGTAATGATATTGTGTATTTGATCACATGGACTACCATGATGTAATGATATTGTGTATTTGATCACATGGACTACCATGATGTAATGATACTGTGTATTTGATCACATGGACTACCATCATGTAATGATATTGTGTATTTGATCACATGGACTACCATGATGTAATGATACTGTGTATTTGGTCACATGGACTACCATGATGTAATGATATTGTGTATTTGATCACATGGACTACCATCATGTAATGATATTGTGTATTTGATCACATGGACTACCATGATGTAATGATATTGTGTATTTGATCACATGGACTACCATGATGTAATGATATTGTGTATTTCATCACATGGACTACCATGATGTAATGATACTGTGTATTTGATCACATGGACTACCATCATGTAATGATATTGTGTATTTGATCACATGGACTACCATGATGTAATGATATTGTGTATTTGATCACATGGACTACCATGATGTAATGATACTGTGTATTTGATCACATGGACTACCATCATGTAATGACATTGTGTATTTGATCACATGGACTACCATCATGTAATGATATTGTGTATTTGATCACATGGACTACCATGATGTAATGATATTGTGTATTTGATCACATGGACTACCATGATGTAATGACATTGTGTATTTGATCACATGGACTACCATGATCATGTAATGATATTGTGTATTTGATCACATGGACTACCATCATGTAATGATATTGTGTATTTGATCACATGGACTACCATGATGTAATGATATTGTGTATTTGATCACATGGACTACCATGATGTAATGACATTGTGTATTTGATCACATGGACTACCATGATCATGCAATGACATTGTGTATTTGATCACATGGACTACCATGATCATGTAATGATATTGTGTATTTGATCACATGGACTACCATGATGTAATGACATTGTGTATTTGATCACATGGACTACCATGATGTAATGATACTGTGTATTTGATCACATGGACTACCATCATGTAATGATATTGTGTATTTGATCACATGGACTACCATGATGTAATGATATTGTGTATTTGATCACATGGACTACCATGATGTAATGATATTGTGTATTTGATCACATGGACTACCATGATGTAATGATACTGTGTATTTGATCACATGGACTACCATGATCATGTAATGATATTGTGTATTTGATCACATGGACTACCATCATGTAATGATATTGTGTATTTGATCACATGGACTACCATGATGTAATGATACTGTGTATTTGATCACATGGGCTATCATGATGTAATGATACTGTGTATTTGATCACATGGACTACCATGATGTAATGATATTGTGTATTTGATCACATGGACTACCATGATGTAATGATATTGTGTATTTGATCACATGGACTACCATGATGTAATGATACTGTGTATTTGATCACATGGACTACCATCATGTAATGATATTGTGTATTTGATCACATGGACTACCATGATGTAATGATACTGTGTATTTGGTCACATGGACTACCATGATGTAATGATATTGTGTATTTGATCACATGGACTACCATCATGTAATGATATTGTGTATTTGATCACATGGACTACCATGATCATGTAATGATATTGTGTATTTGATCACATGGACTACCATGATGTAATGATATTGTGTATTTCATCACATGGACTACCATGATGTAATGATACTGTGTATTTGATCACATGGACTACCATCATGTAATGATATTGTGTATTTGATCACATGGACTACCATGATGTAATGATATTGTGTATTTGATCACATGGACTACCATGATGTAATGATACTGTGTATTTGATCACATGGACTACCATGATCATGTAATGATATTGTGTATTTGATCACATGGACTACCATCATGTAATGATATTGTGTATTTGATCACATGGACTACCATGATGTAATGATACTGTGTATTTGGTCACATGGACTACCATGATGTAATGATATTGTGTATTTGATCACATGGACTACCATCATGTAATGATATTGTGTATTTGATCACATGGACTACCATGATGTAATGATATTGTGTATTTGATCACATGGACTACCATGATGTAATGATATTGTGTATTTGATCACATGGACTACCATGATGTAATGATACTGTGTATTTGATCACATGGACTACCATCATGTAATGATATTGTGTATTTGATCACATGGACTACCATGATGTAATGATATTGTGTATTTGATCACATGGACTACCATGATGTAATGATACTGTGTATTTGATCACATGGACTACCATCATGTAATGACATTGTGTATTTGATCACATGGACTACCATCATGTAATGATATTGTGTATTTGATCACATGGACTACCATGATGTAATGATATTGTGTATTTGATCACATGGACTACCATGATGTAATGATATTGTGTATTTGATCACATGGACTACCATGATGTAATGATACTGTGTATTTGATCACATGGACTACCATCATGTAATGATATTGTGTATTTGATCACATGGACTACCATCATGTAATGATATTGTGTATTTGATCACATGGACTACCATGATGTAATGATATTGTGTATTTGATCACATGGACTACCATGATGTAATGATATTGTGTATTTGATCACATGGACTACCATGATGTAATGATACTGTGTATTTGATCACATGGACTACCATGATCATGTAATGATATTGTGTATTTGATCACATGGACTACCATCATGTAATGATATTGTGTATTTGATCACATGGACTACCATGATGTAATGATACTGTGTATTTGATCACATGGGCTATCATGATGTAATGATACTGTGTATTTGATCACATGGACTACCATGATGTAATGATATTGTGTATTTGATCACATGGACTACCGTGATGTAATGATATTGTGTATTTGATCACATGGACTACCATGATGTAATGATACTGTGTATTTGATCACATGGACTACCATCATGTAATGATATTGTGTATTTGATCACATGGACTACCATGATGTAATGAAACTGTGTATTTGGTCACATGGACTACCATGATGTAATGATATTGTGTATTTGATCACATGGACTACCATCATGTAATGATATTGTGTATTTGATCACATGGACTACCATCATGTAATGATATTGTGTATTTGATCACATGGACTACCATGATGTAATGATATTGTGTATTTCATCACATGGACTACCATCATGTAATGATACTGTGTATTTGATCACATGGACTACCATCATGTAATGATATTGTGTATTTGATCACATGGACTACCATGATGTAATGATATTGTGTATTTGATCACATGGACTACCATGATGTAATGATACTGTGTATTTGATCACATGGACTACCATCATGTAATGATATTGTGTATTTGATCACATGGACTACCATGATGTAATGATATTGTGTATTTGATCACATGGACTACCATCATGTATAGACATTGTGTATTTGATCACATGGACTACCATCATGTAATGATATTGTGTATTTGATCACATGGACTACCATGATGTAATGATACTGTGTATTTGATCACATGGACTACCATGATCATGTAATGATATTGTGTATTTGATCACATGGACTACCATCATGTAATGATATTGTGTATTTGATCACATGGACTACCATGATGTAATGATACTGTGTATTTGGTCACATGGACTACCATGATGTAATGATATTGTGTATTTGATCACATGGACTACCATCATGTAATGATATTGTGTATTTGATCACATGGACTACCATCATGTAATGATATTGTGTATTTGATCACATGGACTACCATGATGTAATGATATTGTGTATTTGATCACATGGACTACCATGATGTAATGATACTGTGTATTTGATCACATGGACTACCATCATGTAATGATATTGTGTATTTGATCACATGGACTACCATGATGTAATGATATTGTGTATTTGATCACATGGACTACCATGATGTAATGATACTGTGTATTTGATCACATGGACTACCATCATGTAATGACATTGTGTATTTGATCACATGGACTACCATCATGTAATGATATTGTGTATTTGATCACATGGACTACCATGATGTAATGATATTGTGTATTTGATCACATGGACTACCATGATGTAATGATATTGTGTATTTGATCACATGGACTACCATGATGTAATGATACTGTGTATTTGATCACATGGACTACCATGATGTAATGACATTGTGTATTTGATCACATGGACTACCATCATGTAATGATATTGTGTATTTGATCACATGGACTACCATGATGTAATGATATTGTGTATTTGATCACATGGACTACCATGATGTAATGATATTGTGTATTTGATCACATGGACTACCATGATGTAGTGATACTGTGTATTTGATCACATGGACTACCATGATGTAATGATATTGTGTATTTGATCACATGGACTACCATGATGTAATGATATTGTGTATTTGATCACATGGACTACCATGATGTAATGATACTGTGTATTTGATCACATGGACTACCATCATGTATAGACATTGTGTATTTGATCACATGGACTACCATCATGTAATGATATTTTTATTTGATCACATGGACTACCATGATGTAATGATACTGTGTATTTGATCACATGGACTACCATGATCATGTAATAATATTGTTTATTTGATCACATGGACTACCATCATGTAATGATATTGTGTATTTGATCACATGGACTACCATGATCATGTAATGACATTGTGTATTTGATCACATGGACTACCATGATGTAATGATACTGTGTATTTGATCACATGGACTACCATGATGTAATGATACTGTGTATTTGATCACATGGACTACCATGATGTAATGATATTGTGTATCTGATCACATGGACTACCATCATGTAATGATATTGTGTATTTGATCACATGGACTACTATCATGTAATGATATTGTGTATTTGATCACATGGACTACCATGATGTAATGATACTGTGTATTTGATCACATGGACTACCATCATGTAATGATATTGTGTATTTGATCACATGGACTACCATGATGTAATGATATTGTGTATTTGATCACATGGACTACCATGATGTAATGATATTGTGTATTTGATCACATGGACTACCATGATGTAATGATATTGTGTATTTGATCACATGGACTACCATGATGTAATGATACTGTGTATTTGATCACATGGACTACCATCATGTATAGACATTGTGTATTTGATCACATGGACTACCATCATGTAATGATATTGTGTATTTGATCACATGGACTACCATGATGTAATGATATTGTGTATTTGATCACATGGACTACCATGATGTAATGATACTGTGTTGTTCATTATAGTCTGCTGTTGGCTATGACTATGAAGGCAAAACAGAAGCTCACATATCAACTAAAGGTACAATGTTGTGCTGTTAGTATGTGTTGATTGGATCATTGCTGTATTTATATGCCGTGTAGTTCTTTTGGTATGTAGGAATGTGTTGATTGGATCATTGCTGTATTTATATGCCGTGTAGTTCTGTTGGTATGTAGGAATGTGTTGATTGGATCATTGCTGTATTTATATGCCGTGTAGTTCTGTTGGTATATAGGAATGTGTTGATTGGATCATTGCTGTATTTATATGCCGTTTAGTTCTGTTGGTATATAGGAATGTGTTGATTGGATCATTGCTGTATTTATATGCCGTGTAGTTCTCTTGGTATATAGGAATGTGTTGATTGGATCATTGCTGTATTTATATGCCGTTTAGTTCTGTTGGTATATAGGAATGTGTTGATTGGATCATTGCTGTATTTATATGCCGTGTAGTTCTGTTGGTATATAGGAATGTGTTGATTGAATCATTGCTGTATTCATATTTTGTTGTTATTATATCAGATTACTCCAAGGGCTTTGGTGGCAAATATGGCGTCCAGAAAGACCGTGTTGACAAGGTTGGCTCAACAGCATGAAGCGGAGTGCAAATCTATCTTTTTTGAGTGCTTCAGCAGTCTCGCAATTGCATCCATAACTCAATGCATTGACAGCGTGTGCAGTTATATCAATCAATCACAGCATGCATAAGATCCAATCTATTTGTATGAAAATAGAATTGATGACAGCGTGGGCTTGCATGCACCATCGTGATATGGTTCATAGAGCCAATTGTAGCTTGCATAACAACTTATCTATGTTATAAATTGGTTGTTTTTACTGAGTAAGTGTAGAGTAGTAATATTGTTTCTTCTTGTTGTCAGTGTGCTGAAGGGTATCAGTATGAAGGCAAAACAGAAGCACATGCATCAACTAAGGGTATGTACACACAACTAAGGGTATGTACACACACAATAACTAAGGGTATGTACACACAACAACTAAGGGTATGTACACACACAACAACTAAGGGTATGTACACACACAACAACTAAGGGTATGTACACACACAACAACTAAGGGTATGTACACACACAACAACTAAGGGTATGTACACACACTACAACTAAGGGTATGTACACACAACTAAGGGTATGTACACACACAATAACTAAGGGTATGTACACACAACAACTAAGGGTATGTACACACACAACAACTAAGGGTATGTACACACACAACAACTAAGGGTATGTACACACACAACAACTAAGGGTATGTACACACACAACAACTAAGGGTATGTACACACACTACAACTAAGGGTATGTACACACACAACAACTAAGGGTATGTACACACACAACAACTAAGGGTATGTACACACACAACAACTAAGGGTATGTACACACACAACAACTAAGGGTATGTACACACACAAAAACTAAGGGTATGTACACAGAACAACTAAGGGTATGTACACACACAACAACTAAGGGTATGTACACACACAACAACTAAGGGTATGTACACAGAACAACTAAGGGTATGTACACACACAACAACTAAGGGTATGTACACACACAACAACTAAGGGTATGTACACAGAACAACTAAGGGTATGTACACACACAACAACTAAGGGTATGTACACACACTACAACTAAGGGTATGTACACACACAACAACTAAGGGTATGTACACACACAACAACTAAGGGTATGTACACACACAACAACTAAGGGTATGTACACACACAACAACTAAGGGTATGTACACACACTACAACTAAGGGTATGTACACACACAACAACTAAGGGTATGTACACACACAACAACTAAGGGTATGTACACACACAACAACTAAGGGTATGTACACACACAACAACTAAGGGTATGTACACACACAACAACTAAGGGTATGTACACACACTACAACTAAGGGTATTTACACACAACAACTAAGGGTATGTACACACACAACAACTAAGGGTATGTACACACACTACAACTAAGTGTATGTACACACACTACAACTAAGGGTATGTACTCACACTACAACTAAGGGTATTTACACACACAACAACTAAGGGTATGTACACACACAACAACTAAGGGTATGTACACACACAACAACTAAGGGTATGTACACACACAACAACTAAGGGTATGTACACACACAACAACTAAGTGTATGTACACACACTACAACTAAGGGTATGTACACACACAACAACTAAGGGTATGTACACACACAACAACTAAGTGTATGTACACACACTACAACTAAGGGTATGTACACACACAACAACTAAGGGTATGTACACACACAACAACTAAGGGTATGTACACACACAACAACTAAGGGTATGTACACAGAACAACTAAGGGTATGTACACACAACAACTAAGGGTATGTACACACACAACAACTAAGGGTATGTACACACACAACAACTAAGGGTATGTACACACACAACAACTAAGTGTATGTACACACACTACAACTAAGGGTATGTACACACACAACAACTAAGGGTATGTACACACACAACAACTAAGGGTATGTACACACACAACAACTAAGTGTATGTACACACACTACAAGTAAGGGTATGTACACACACAACAACTAAGGGTATGTACACACACAACAACTAAGGGTATGTACACACACAACAACTAAGGGTATGCACACAGAACAACTAAGGGTATGTACACACAACAACTAAGGGTATGTACACACACAACAACTAAGGGTATGTACACACACAACAACTAAGGGTATGTACACACACAACAACTAAGGGTATGTACACACACAACAACTAAGGGTATGTACACACACAACAACTAAGGGTATGTACACACACTACAACTAAGGGTATGTACACACACAACAACTAAGGGTATGTACACACAGAACAACTAAGGGTATGTACACACACAACAACTAAGGGTATGTACACACACAACAACTAAGGGTATGTACACACACTACAACTAAGGGTATGTACACACACAACAACTAAGTGTATGTACACACACTACAACTAAGGGTATGTACACAGAACAACTAAGGGTATGTACACACACAACAACTAAGGGTATGTACACACACAACAACTAAGGGTATGTACACAGAACAACTAAGGGTATGTACACAGAACAACTAAGTGTATGTACACACACTACAGCTAAGGGTATGTACACACACAACAACTAAGGGTATGTACACACACAACAACTAAGGGTATGTACACCTAACAACTAAGGGTATCTACACACACAACAACTAAGGGTATGTACACACACAACAACTAAGGGTATGTACACACACAACAACTAAGGGTATGTACACCTAACAACTAAGGGTATGCACACACACAACAACTAAGGGTATGTATACACAACAACTAAGGGTTATCTACACACACAACAACTAAGGGTATGTACACACACAACAACTAAGGGTATGTACACACCTAACAACTAAGGGTATGTACACCTAACAACTAAGGGTATGTACACACACTACAACTAAGGGTATGTACACACACAATAACTAAGGGTATGTACAAACACAACAACTAAGGGTATGTACACACACTACAACTAAGGGTATGTACAAACACAACAACTATGGGTATGTACACACACAACAACTAAGAGTATGTACACACAACAACTAAGGGTATGTACAAACACAACAACTAAGGGTATGTACACCTAACAACTAAGGGTATGTACAAACACAACAACTAAGGGTATGTACAAACACAACAACTAAGGGTATGTACACACAATAACTAAGGGTATGTACACACCTAACAACTAAGAGTATGTAAAAACACAACAAGTAAGGGTATGTACAAATACAACAACTAACGGTATGAAGACATGCATGAGTGAATGAAGGTACAAATATAACGATGCACAGATAAAGACAAATCAACAATATCGATATCAAACGTCATTAGCATTATTGAAATTTGTATGTTTGTATGGCATGTAGTCTACTGGTTTGGTGATGACAGTACTAATGTGATTTTGTTGTTCACTACAGACTTCTCTAAGGGATTTGGTGGTAAATATGGTGTTCAAAAGGATAGAGTAGATCAGGTACAATACATCATACTGGTTTTTGATATAGTGTTATAGTATATATTATGGGACGACAGTAGACTGTGATACTAACGATAGATTGCTATTATTAGTCAGCAGTAGGCTGGGAATATGAAGGCAAAACAGATAAGCATGATTCGCAAAAGGGTAAGTCTCTTTCTTGCTGCAATATTAGTGCAGACCCAATATAATTACAAATTCACATTTTATTCATTTACTTTGAAAACTACAACAAGCTGTACAAGCTTTCACAATATTGGATGAGTCGCCTGTGTGCACAGGGATCCTACGCACCAGATATTCATGCATAACAGTTTATCAAAGTGACAAACAAATGAATGTATATATTAAAAAGAGTGAATTTTCTTTGTGATTATTGCATTGTCTTGGCTATGGAAGTGTTTTGATTGTACCTTATAGAAAGTATCCATATTTATTGTTTTTGACTTGTTGTATGTCAGATTACTCCAAGGGTTTTGGGGGCAAGTATGGCGTACAGACAGAACGGATGGATAAGGTAAGATATGTTGTTGTTCTTGAAATGACTTCAGGTGATGACGAGCAATTTCAGCCAGTAACTCTAACAAACTATGCAGAATGGATGACAGACTAAAACAGAAAAAGCACCTATGAAGCCTCATGTCTGGTTTATATGAACTATGCAGCTTAGTAAACCATGGTGTTGTGTTGTGTTACAGAGTGCAGGTAGCTATGACGACATGCAAGAAGTGAAATCAGAATATCATACAGCCAAGCCCAGAACAGGTAATATCAGTGAAACAACAAACACACTGAATAACACAGTCAACTATTACAACAGGACCTGATGTTTGCTTGTGATAACAAGGATAAAAACAACATAACCAATAAAGATGACAGCGATACAGCTGCAATAACAAAAACAACATGAACAACAGCAAATTACAATGACTGCAACACGCAAACAACAGTGTACATTCTACAAGTTTTTCATGGCAACCATTTTATTGATGATTGGCTTATTATTTTTATAATAATGTTTGATGTACATGTTTTGAACAGATTCTGGTTCTGCTGGGGGGCTGAGGGCAAAGTTTGAGAACATGGCAAAACAAGAAGAAGAGGTATAGATATTTGACACCTTTTTGCCATTGTAAGGGTGTTGTCAAATAAACTATTGTTTACGATTAAATATAAAAATTAGGTAAACCTAATAGCGGAGCTCCGATTTAATGAAATGAACTATTCATTCATTCAAACAGTCATTCACCACCAATTCTCAAAATTGTTAATAAAGCACGATAAAAAAGCAAACAAATAAATGAATGAATAAATCCATTTAAATAATCACGAAAAGACAATTAAAAAAAGAGAAGTGAGGGACAATTTTCTCATTTTTTGCTGTTATTTTCCTTTTAAATAATCAATTGAAATATTCAAATCTTCATGCATGCGACAACATTTTATTATACGCAAGAAATATGCACAAAAATGCGAAAAATATTCGACCGTATTTTGTTAGTAACAGTCAGCGGGCTTCCTTTATGTTGTTATGCATGGCAAAAATCGCACTTGTCAATTAAAATTGATTATCCAATGACAAACTAGAAAAGCACGGGAGTTGCGGGAATTATTACATACTGCTTTCATGTGGATGATGAAAAAAAAAGTTCATTATTAAAGGAAGATCGGCAAAATATGTAAACATACCGGCGCCACGTTTCTTGTCCTGTACTGTCAATTTTCCACTGAAATCTTCATCCTCAGTTCTGATTACAATAAGCTTGTTCATGTTTTTAAAATTTTAAAAGTGACAAAAAAACATTTTCACCGCCTCTAAAAAAGTTCACACAGTTCAACAGAACAGCGATGGCTATCTCGTGTTGATCGATCACACATTGTGCTAAATTTGCATTTCCATCCGCTTCCTGAACTGGCAGTCCTACTTTGTTGACAAACATCTTGTATGAAACGTTTTTTGTTTTGAATAGTTGATAAATCTGCAATGATCCTGAATCTCTCCGTGTTATGAATTACCCGTAAACATTGATGAATGAACAAGTGAAATGATCTTCGTGAGTTGTGTTTGTCTTGCCTTTCACCTCTTTTGAATTGCTGCAAATGCAGCGCATATTTATTTTGTTTTTGTTTTTATGAACTTTTTGTCTTTTGTATTATGTCTTCGGCCCGCGTGGAGCTCCGCTATCAATGGTATGTTGTCCTATAATTGTACGCAGTTGATCAGTTTATGTTATGTTACTTCAGGAGTCAAGGCGTAAAGCGGAAGAAGAGAGAGAACGACGTCAAGCTAAAGAACAAAGAGAACGAGAAGCAGCACAGAAAAGACAGGAAAGGGTATGACATCTTACACCAACTATAGTGATAGTGGTGGTAGTGGTGGTGGTGGTGGTGGAGTAATAGTTGTGGTGATGGTGGTAGTGACAGTGATGGTTGTGGTGATGGTGGTGGCGATGGTGATGGTGGTAGTGATGGTGATGGTGGTAGTGATAGTGATAGTGGTAGTGATAGTGGTAGTTATAGTGGTAGTTATAGTGATGGTGGTAGTAATAGTGGTGGTGATGGTGGTAGTGATGGTGGCGGTGGCGGTGGTGATAGTGATAGTGGTGGTTATAGTGGTAGTGATAGTGGTGGTTATAGTGGTAGTGATAGTGGTGGTGATAGTGATGGTGATAGTGGTAGTGATGGTGATAGTGATAGTGATAGTGATGGTTATAGTGGTAGTGATAGTGGTGGTGATAGTGGTGGCGATAGTGGTAGTGATACTGATAATTTTTGTTTGACAGGAAGCAGCCAACGAACAAGCAGAACGTGAGGAAGAAGAACAACGACAAGCAGAAGAGAATGCTCGCCTGCAACAAGAAGAGAAAGAACAAGCGGAAAGACAAGCCGAGGAAGATGCACGAAGAGAGGCCGAGGAGCAAGAGAGAAAAGAGGCCGAGGAAGCAGCAGCACATCAATACGCTCAGGAAGATGCAGAAGACTTGTATGATACCGCAGACCCTGCGACTGCAGAAGCACCTACAACCTCTACTGGAATGACAGTCATTGCACTGTATGACTATCAAGCAGGTTGGTTTACTACTTTCTCTCCCATTCTCTATTGAACCATTTCCCTTCCATTTGATTGAACTATTACGTTATTCCCTGTGATTACTGCCATTCTAGATTTCCACATCCAATTATTCAGCTGTTTTGTTTGTTTGTATTTTTGTTTGTTTGTATTTTTTTTTTTTTTTTTAATTTTGTCAAACATGCTAATATTTGGTGCTCCGGGCCTAGTATGGTAGATGTTTATGGTTAGTTCATCTTTCATTTTACTTCCTGATATATTGTCTTTTCTCTTCAGCTGGGGAGGACGAGATCTCTTTTGATCCCGATGACATCATCACCGACGTGGAAAAGATCGATGAAGGATGGTGGATGGGCACATTTAACGGCCAAAGAGGACTTTTCCCCGCCAACTTTGTCGAAGAACGATAAACAATCAAGGATTTATAGAGCTATTTTTAACTGGGCCTCGTCCACACTAAACGCATGAACTTGAAGACGCATTTGTTATTCGATTTGGCCTTCTGTCCACATAGACTCCCTCACAGTCGTTTATAGGCTTTGACAAACAAACCTTCTTACACCACAAACGTTTCTAGAGTTGAACGCAGTTATTGCGTGACAAACCATAACACCGACTGCGAAGGAGTCTAGTGTCCACACTAAAATGCTTGAAAACCGTACAATTTTCAACAACAGTTGCAATTTCAACTTCATCCGGCATACTGTGGCGATGGCACAACAACGTAACATTTAAAGATGATAATCCAAAAGAACAAAACATGTAAAACTGCTTTTCTCGAATAATACACATTTGTTATAAAATAACCACGTTTCCTCTCTTGGAGCTTGCTTGTATACTTGCATGCAAAATACGCCAAACCACATACAAAACCAGCTATGGTACGAAAAATCTAGTCAAAAGTAAATCCTAAACACGTAATTGATCTCATGGACTTAAAATGTCTGTCTTTTTGCATGAGCTATAGCCTTTGCTTTTAGTCCATTTTGAGAGGGTTTTGAGCATTTTGCATGAACTATAGCCTGTGCTTTTGGTCCATTTTGGCGCTTTCCGGAGAATTTTGCATGGACTATACGCTTTGCTTTTAGTCCATTTTGAGGCATTTTTGAGCATGTTGGATGTTTACTTTTGGTCCATTTTGCTTTTTGGGCGCATTTCTGAGTATTTTGCATGAGCTATAGCCTTTGCTTTTGCATGGTCCATTTGGGCGCATTTTTGAGCATTTTGCATGAACTATAGCCTTTGCTTTTGGTACATTTGCGCGCATTTTTGAGTATTTTGCATGAACTATACCCTTTGCATTTGGTCCATTTTGGCGCTTTACGGAGAATTTTGCATGGACTATACGCTTTGCTTTTAGTCCATGTTGAGGCATTTTTGAGCATTTTGGATGTTTACTTTTGGCCCATTTTGCTTTTTGGGCGCATTTCTGAGCATTTTGCATGAACTATAGCCTTTGCTTTTGCTCCATTTGGGCGCATTTCTGAGCATTTTGCATGAACGATAGCCTTTGCTTTTGCATAATCCATTTGGACGCATTTCTGGGCATTTTGCATGAACTATGCCTTTGCTTTTGGTTCATTTGGGCGCATTTCTGAGCATTTTGCATGAACTATAGACTTTGCTTTTAGTCCATTTGGGCGCATTTCTGGGCATTTTACATGAACTAAAGCCTTTGCGTTTGGTCCATTTTGAGGCAATTCTGGGCATTTTGCATGAACGATAGCCTTTGCTTTTGCATAATCCATTTGGACGCATTTCTGGGCATTTTGCATGAACTATGCCTTTGCTTTTGGTCCATTTGGGCGCATTTCTGAGCATTTTGCATGAACTATAGACTTTGCTTTTAGTCCATTTGGGCGCATTTCTGGGCATTTTACATGAACTAAAGCCTTTGCTTTTGGTCCATTTTGAGGCATTTTGCATGAACTATAGCCTTTAGCTTTTTGCGTTTTTGAGCATTTTGGATAAACTATAGACCTTGCTTTTGGTCCATTTTGAGGCATTTTTGAGCATTTTGCATGAACTATAGGCTTTGCTTTTAGTTTATTTTGAGGCATTTTTGAGCATTTTGCATGAACTATAGTCTTTGCATTTAGTCCATTTTGAGGCATTTTTGAGCATTTTGCTTGAACTATAGCCTTTGCATTTGGTCCATTTTGAGGCGCTTTTGAGCATTTTGGATAAACTATAGTCTTTGCATTTAGTCCATTTTGAGACATTTTTGAGCATTTTGCTTGAACTATAGCCTTTGCATTTGGTCCATTTTAAAGCATTTTTGAGCGTTTTGGATGAACTATAGCCTTTGCTTTTGGTCAATTTTGAGGCAGTTTTAGAGGTTTTGCACGATTGTTGACCATAATGCATGGACTAAGTCCATTGAAATGATTCAAAATACGCGATTTTTGACCATAATACATGGACTAAGTCCATTGAAATTATTCAAAATTTGCTTTGTTGTCTATAAATTGTACCCAGTTTGCTCAGAGAAAACAGTATAGTTGGGCCGAAGGTTAAGGGTTAGGTTAGGAACGTTAAACAATTTGTATTGACGAATTCGTCTTGTAATACATCAGAAACTTGAATAAATGTGAAATAATATCTCATTAGTTTTTTGTTCTAAGGTATGAACAATCTGCCTAACCATACAGTCTTAACCTTTGTAATATTTGAGCTATTCACCTCTCGGTTGTTAAATAAAGAACTAGGGCCGAATCGAAACATTAACTCTACAGCATCACAGATGGTGCGTCATATTCAGTGCAGTGACCAATTTTTATCGTGTCCATACATACATATAAATATGTCATGAGTGGCAAAAATAACTGAGAGTGTATGTGCTTTGAAGGAAGCTTCTCATAATTGTCCTCAAAACGATTTTTTTTTTGTTGATTGAAAAAAGACTTCTTAAAATATTTTAAAGGCCTAAAAAGTCCGTATTTGTTTAAACTTTCTAATAATCGGTAAAATTAATAATTTTTGTATGATGTTTTATATGGTGAGATCGGTGAGAGTTGTTTTTTGATTAGATAAGTATTCGTCCCCAGTCCATTTTTGAACACCGGAAAGGCGAACTGACTCGAAATAAAGGCTAATAAATAAGCGGATGTAATGGTTTGATTACTATTGGTCCTCTATCTATATTGCACTTTCTATCGATATAAGATTAGTAGAGTCATTGTGAATGTTTGAAATATGTGTACCATTGGTTGTCCAACTACATTGTCTTGCTATGGATGCTCGTTGATTGTTATTTTTTTCTGATAGAAAACCATTTCCCTCAGAGTAGAGACTGGGAGCGAATGATGATAGTCTGTGTGATCTATACTCTTCTCGGCTCAGGCTTCGACGGCGAACAATCTTTTCTAAAGCGTGTCTAAAGTCAGGTTTCATAAACGAATACAAGATAGGGTTGACTAGAGATCCTAGTGCGATCGTAAATGGCGAAATGTCTGATATAACTCGAGGTACAAACTCAGGCTTGTTAAAGACGAATGCTCCAGTATAAATGAATATAGGAAACCAGCTTAAGACTAGCATAAGAGCTGCAATGGCAAACACTTTGGCTATCTTAGCCTCGGTAGACACTTTCCTGCATCGTCTTTTTGACTCTTTCAGCTCATTTCGAGGTACTTCTGTCGATATACTGAGTTCTCTTTCTTTTTGAACACATTTCCGTACCGTCACAAATATCCGTATATTAGCGTACATTATAATAGTCAGCGGTAATACACCACAGAATATAAAAGTAAAGAATATATATACTTTATTAGCAGTAGTCTTGATATCACCCTTCCATGCTAACGCTGGTAGGATGGCTGTGATCACCGAGAATGCCCATATCAATGGCACAGATATCTTGAAGAACTTGGGTATTATAGTGCGATATGAGAAAGGTTTGACGACTGCAAGGTAGCGATCAAATGTTACTCCACAGATATTCCATATACCACTGAACAACACCAGCGCGTAGAGGATGTTGATAGCGACCCGTGATTGATGCTGCAACTCAGCATTATAATGTATTATTAATGTTATTCCGGTCAATATATCTGCTACAGCAAGAGATACAACAAAGCCATTGGTATACGATCTCATGCCTTTGATCTTATAAACAAGTATACATACAGCAG
Source organism: Diadumene lineata (assembly GCA_918843875.1). Classification (NCBI taxonomy): domain Eukaryota; kingdom Metazoa; phylum Cnidaria; class Anthozoa; order Actiniaria; family Diadumenidae; genus Diadumene; species Diadumene lineata. Next base: position 138,395 of record OU974084.1, read on the forward strand.
TGTTCGTAGACACCACCAAGAATGAGATAATACTCAATGGTATTACTACTTGAGGTGTGAAGGCATTCATATGGATGCTGATGGGATCCCTGTGCAAGACCAATAACACTCTTGGCACTCCTGTGTTAATCCAAAAAAAAAAAACACCTTTGTACTTCCTGTGGTAGACCAAGGAACACTGCTGGTCTTCCTGTGGTAGACCAAGGAACACTGCTGTTCTTCCTGTGGTAGACCAAGGAACACTGCTGTTCTTCCTGTGGTAGACCAAGGAACACTGCTGGTCTTCCTGTGGTAGGCCAAGGAACACTGCTGGTCTTCCTGTGGTAGGCCAAGGAACACTGCTGGTCTTCCTGTGGTAGACCAAGGAACACTGCTGTTCTTCCTGTGGTAGACCAAGGAACACTGCTGGTCTTCCTGCGGTAGACCAAGGAACACTGCTGTTCTTCCTGTGGTAGACCAAGGAACACTGCTGTTCTTCCTGTGGTAAACCAAGGAACACTGCTGGTCTTCCTGTGGTAGGCCAAGGAACACTGCTGGTCTTCCTGTGGTAGACTAAGGAGCACTGTTGGATTCCCTATAGACCAAAGAATAACATATGTTTAGAAATGACAAACGTGAAGTTTCTCATATAGTAGAAATAATACAGTTTTAACATGAGAACTCAGATAAAAAATGAAATCATATAAACTAAAATCAAATCAAATCAAATCAAATCATGTTTATTTCAATTTCAATTTACATTTGTTTTAAACCAGTGATCTGCAATTAGTGTAAACTATTCAGAGGCAGATCACTGGGTTATAAATATAGTATATGTATATACATATTGATAATTTATAATATCTACTAACACATATTAATAAATATTAATAATTAAGTGCTATATATATATGTAAATATATTCTTGCACATTGAAATTTATGAATAAAAAATACAAGGGAAAATACTATGACTATTAAGTTTGCATGTATATAAAGGAGGCGACGTAATTAGAAATAACACAAAAAATAGATTAATTAATTTATATGGTTTTTGAAAAGACGAGGTAGTTAATCAGAGAAAAAAAAATCCTATTAAACTAAGTGGACGTGAGATTCATTTTTGTTTGTTTTGAGGTCAAGAACACTTATTATGGTCATTCCGGAAAAGCTGTGTAACCCTTTCAACTCCTAAATAGCAATTCTCACTCTGAAGCATAGAAAAAAGATGGTTTCTAACGATTTTTTTAAAGGTAAATTTGGAACATTCTCTGACTGAACTGGGTATTGAGTTCCAAAGCTTAACACCAATTCTGGAAAAAGAATTGAGTTGCGTCTTAAGTCTTGAGGATTGTGTGTATAAATTGTTGGCAGATGCCGAATGTGTTTCATAGGTGTGGATGTTTTTGATTGAGGAGAACAATTTAACAATATTTTTTGGGCAGTTTTCATTGACAACATCATGAACTAGGTTGGCTACTGTCTGGCAATACATTAGATTCACAGGGGGAACATTGGATTTTATAAAAAGGGGAATTGCACTTTCCCTCTGTTTGGCAAAAAAAATAAATCTAATCACACGCTTTTGCAATAATAAAAGCTTATTAAGGTATGCGCTGGGGGCTTGTTCCCAGGCAATAATACCGTAATTTAAGTAAGGGTGTGTAAGTGACCAGTATAAAGTTAACAATGTTTTTTGAGGAACCGTATGCCGCAGTTTAGCAAACAGCCCAACTGTTTTACTGATTTTCAAACTGATATAGTCAATATGGTTTCTCCAGGATAGGCGACTGTCAATCAGTATTCCTAGATATTTTACATTCTCTTTTCTTTCTAAGTTGGTAAGCTGGCCTGTATCACTGTCAATTAACTTAATATTAATTTGAGTGTCAACCTTCTTTTGGTGGGGCCGAAAAATAACAAAGTTGGATTTTTTTATGTTTAATGTCAATTTATTTGCTATAAGCCAATTACATAGTTTAGTGAGTTCAGCGTTGATTGTAAGTTCCAATGTTTTTAAGTTTTTATGGGCATAAAGTAAGTTAGTGTCATCAGCAAAAAGGAAGAAGTTTAGTTTTTTAGATGAACTTGCAATATCATTAATATATAATAGAAAAAGTAAAGGTCCCAATACAGAACCTTGTGGAACGCCGTATGGATTTATTTCCTTCGTACTTACTGATCCATTTACTTCAGTAGTCTGAGTTCTATTTAGAAGATACGATTTAAACCAGTCATTTGTTATTCCCCGTATTCCATAAAGATAAAGTTTTTTTGAGAAGTATTGTATGATCGACTGTGTCAAATGCCTTCTTGAGGTCAATAAATACTGCGCATGAAAAAAGTTTGTTGTCCATATTGTTTTGTATTGCACTGATTATATCTAGAATTGCATGGCTTGTAGAGCAGCCAGCCCTAAAACCATACTGAGAGTCCTTAAGTATATTATTTTGATCTATATACTGTATTAAGCGATTATACATCAATTTTTCAAATAAGCGGTTAATATTTGATAATAGTGAAATAGGTCTATAATTTTTAGGGTCTGTTATATCGTCTGTTTTAAAAATAGGTTTAACTCTTGATATTTTGAGTTTAGAGGGATATTTACCGTGTAATATGGATATGTTAAATATTTCAGCTAAAGGTTTTTTTAGTAAGTGTTTAGCACATTTTAGTATGGTAACAGGGAATGAATAAAGTCCATATGATTTATTATAAGGTGTTTTAGTAATTTCTTGTTCAATTTCATCCTCTGTGATTGGAATGAAGAAGAATGAGTTGAGTTGGTTGACGTCTTTAAGGTAATCAGCAAAATGAATATTTGTGTCGGGAACTTTATCAGCTAGCTTTTGACCAATTGAAACAAAATGTTTGTTCATAATATTAGCAACCTTATTGGTATCTCTTGTGGCTGTATTAGTTATTGGATCATTCAAAACTGTGATTTGTTTTGTAGACTTTTTGTTATTATTAATTAATGTATTGATTCCTGTCCAGGTTTTTTTAATATTTTTACAATTTTCATCGAAAAAGTTATGAAAATATAGCTTTTTGCTTAATCTAATTAGATTTGTGAGTTTATTTCTATATATTTTATATAATTTATATGCATTATCATTTCCAGAAGTTAATAGTTTGTTTTTAATTTTGATCGATTGTTTAGTGCCTTTGGTAATCCAGGGTTTGGAAAAATTTCTTTTAGTGGATGTAGAAGGTGTTTTAAGTGGAGCATGTTTATTTACAAGTTTGTTGACCTTTTTGTAAAAATTAGTAAATATTTGATCAACATCACCATCCATGGAGAATTTCATATTGGCTAAATCTGATAAGAAACATTTCTCCGAGAAATTTGAGAAGGATCTGATTTTTTTATTTGATTTAGGAGATAAACCTGGTGGTCTTGTAATAATACAAAATTGTGTAAAATGGTCACTTATATCAGATATAATATTACCACTGACAATGTGCTCTTCAGGCCAATTTGTAAAGATGTTGTCAATTAAAGTAGCCGAGTTTCTATGTACTCTAGTTGGCTTGTCTATGGTTGGTAAAAAATGACAGCTTTGTAGAGATAGTAAAAAATCATGACTATAATGGCATGTTTCAGATTTAAGGAGGTCAAGGTTGAAGTCCCCAAGTATATACACTGGCTTTCCGTTGGAGTATTTCTCTAGAGCTTCGTCAAAATATGATAAGAAAGTGCTGGGAGAACTATGTTGTCTATAAATAATGGCACAAATAATATTTTTCTTTGATTCAAAATGAATCTCGATCCACATAGCTTGAAAAGCATCATTAGTTGTCCTTTCGATGACTGAATAATTTAGTTTGTTGCTTATGTACATTCCAACGCCTCCGAACAATAGGGGCGTCGGAACGTGTTCAAAATCAGCAGTAGTTGGAAAGCAAAGAGGAAAGGCTTAGGAAAAACAACGTTTGGATAACCAAAACAGGCCAGGTATGAGTTCTGGCTGGATCACTTATCTGCAAGACTAATAAACTGCACTTTAGTAAGAATTGACTCATTGTTTGCATGATGACGTCATCAACTACCAAAACACTTTACCCACTTTATGAAATACAACAATCAATATACAAATCTTTTTATTAATCTCAAAATGATTTTATGAGGATTTAAATATGACAGAGAATTCGCAAAGCATGTTGGTAGTTGTAACGTTAAATGGCAGGATATTGAAAATCGCTTAATAAATGAAATATCATACACAAAAGGGAATGAAATATCCAAAACGTTTTTCTCTGAAGAACGACAACACATCTTAAGAAAGAAATCATCAACCAACCGGAGAATAGAGCAAGAATTCAAAATGAACTCTTGCTAACTTCTGTCACTTAATTTAGCGGGATTTGTTATAACTAGTTATAACATCAACTCCTACAACGAGGATAAGTGATTTTAGTAAGTGGTCGTTGAATGTGTTAATCTAATCGCCGACGTGCATCAGAAGGATCATTCGTCTGTCTATGGTAGATATTATGTATTAGACCGATTGCTGTCTATGGTAGATATTATGTATTAGACCGATTGCTGTTTACTTTCGAAATAGCACAAAACGAATGCATGATGACAGCAATAGAAAGCTAAGAATTTCGCATAATTTGGTAGAATTAAAAACAAAAACGCCGGAACGCAAAAAAATGTCATAGAATCTCACACAAAGTTTTTTGTTTTATATTATTAACTTTTACATTCCAATAAATGAACAAAATTAGAACTCCTGCATTGGCTGTATTTTTGAATCTGTACTGTTTTTGTGTTAAGTCGTGCGAAGTGATACATTCGTTTAAGTACATGTAGACATAAGCTAAAAACAATTCAAACAAACCACTGTCAAAATTCGACAATTTTGATTTGATTTCAGGAACCATATTATACAAAAAAACTAAAATAATTAGTGAAAAATAATTACTTCGCAACTAAAAAAAGACGTACTTGCAATTTGGAATTGCTGACAAATAGTTCATATAAATTGTAAATACAGTTGAAAGGACGAAAGATAAAAATGATTTGAAATCAAGTGTATTCAACCACAATTCAATGTTGAGTGATTGAGTTTCAAAATATTGAATGACATGCTAACCGCAAGTCAAAACTGATTTGTTCAAAAACAACTTTCATATTTCTACCAGTTTTAAAAACCAAAACATCCCTTAACCTGCATATACTGTACCATTCAATTACCAGAACATAGCCAGCCATAATTGTAAACTTTTTAGTTAAGTTGTTGAGTAAAAAGATGTGTTGTACAATACATTGAGTTTCTTGTCATCACATAATATATTTGAAAACTAAAACTAACGGCGGAGAAAAATACATTTCAACAGAAACGGTACAAATAACTAAAGAAAAAACGTTATTCAAAATTAAGTCAATCTTGATATAAAAAGTGGTTGGTTTTTGCTGATTAAAACTGTGAATAAAACCTAGTTATGCTTCTATCTGTTGAAATTTTTATAAGTTAAATTGTCACCTTATGAAAGAAAGGTATTTGAGATGCGAGTTAGATTTTCCAAACTCTCACAAAATACAACTTCCATTTATTCTAAAATCTAAGTATATATGACTAGATAGCCTTACCCTGTACTGTGCTTGTCGGTGTAAAGTAGTTCACTTAGCTAACCACTCGATGTTACCTATATATAGGCAATATTTAAAGTGGAATAATTACAATAAATACGTACTGTCCTTAAGTAAACCTTATGGTCAAATCGCTAATAACCTAACCCTGTATTTGATTGAACGTATTTTCAATGAGATGACTTTCGCTTCAGCTGAAAACAGCTTTGCTTTAAACTAGAGAAGAGATTGACACTAGTTCTAGTAGTGTTATGATGACTTAGTGCTGCCGGGCTATATACTAGTTGGTCCTAGTTGCTTACGTACAAACCAACAATATCACACTGAGTAAAGAAACGATACGTGACACAGTACTCACTATAACCGTGGTCAACCTTCCCTCATGCAATATTTACATGTTCCACTGTAGGCAGATGGTCACGGTAAATGCTCTACATATTTAGTATTCATTGTATTAAGTCTAGATTCTCGTCACCTATTAGCAATACTTAGAATTACCGTTAGCATCTGTAAATTATTCAAGCTGATTGTTATACTTACAGATGTAAGTGATCCGCAATAATTGAATTGTTTTCTCGTACGTTAACATTAATAGTTGCATATATATAGCCTCTTCAAATCAAAGAAATAGCCAAAGGGATGATAAGAATGCAGGCATAAAATGTGCAAACAAACATACAAGCAACTAAACCAACCAACCGGCCAGCCAACCAGCCAACCAACCAACCAACCAACCAACCAACCAACCAACCAACCAACCAACCAACCAACCAACCAAACAACCAAACAACCAAACAACCAAACAACCAAACAACCAAACAACCAAACAACCAACCAGCCAACCAACAAACATGCAAGCAACTAAACCAACCAGCCAACAAACATGCAAGCAAGCCCACACTCTTTTCTGTTTTTGGGGTCTAGTATAATTTATATTTTAGCATATGTATCTTATTAAAAACCTTTCGTTTATTTTTATTCCAAAGAAGGGTCATAAAAGTTCTTATTATTGAGAGATCGGCGAACAAAAGAAAAAGAAAGCGAAGCTGAAATATCTAATTATTTTGAGCGCTTCCAAGTTCATCTAAAATAAAGACGCAAAACCCATTTAAGATAATAAGTTTAAGGTGGTTTTTAATGTTTTTAAAAGGCATATTTAATCTATCAGCTTGATATCATAAACTATCAATTGATACGCACAGCGTTGCTAGTCTTCCATTCTATAGGAATTATGGGACACCTTTACGTCATATCAACGCTGCACTCGGATTGGTTCGTATTACAAATGAATAAAATAAGTGCAAATAAAGGTTTTATTCCGAAAGGAAAATTGTCATGTATTGTATGATCAATCAAAGAAAGATTCTTAACATGAATAAATGTGAGGTTTACAGAAGTAGAATAATTTAGAATGTATAAATGCACGAATGAAAATGATGAAAGCAAAAACAACAACAACAACACACACACAAACAAATGAACAACAACAAATCATGTAAATGAAAACTATAAGAAATGACAAAGGTTACATAAAAATTGTCAGTTATTTACAAACCAAATACAAACACTGATTAAAAACCCACACGGAATCTTCTATTATACAAAGCCGATCACCAATTATTGCTCAGTAAATCTGGTTTGTGCTGATGACGACAATTAATAAATCTCACGCAGCAAATCGAGCAAAGCTAACACTGTTGCAATCACTTAGCTACGAGATAAGACACCTGGGTTATTACTATCATAAGTAGCTCAAACAGCTAGTACTCTACTGTACTGCGGTAATAGACGACATACTGTTAGGCCAAAGAATGCAATTTTTCAGTGCTTGCTAATTGATTTTATGTTAATGTAAAGAAATTGTTTAGGAATCAAAAAGGATTGTCAATCAGGGAAAAGGAATTTGCAAAATCAAAGAGACATGAATAAACACCGCCAATAAAACTAAATTTTACTTTGCCGATGAATGAGTGCAGTCTCTTTGATCTTGATTTTTGCGCGAAAATGTTAGTCAATCTCTCAGGGTTCCACTAGTGGATAGCACTGTCCAGGCGTTGTGCAGTCCTGGAGAAACAAGCTCAATCTCTTCTCGTCTCGTCTCGTCTCGTCTCGTCTCGTCTCGCCTCGCCTCGCCTCGCCTCGCCTCGCCTCGCCTCGCCTCTTCTCTTCTCTTCTCTTCTCTTCTCTTCTCTTCTCTTCTCTTCTCTTCTCTTCTCTTCTCTTCTCTTCATTCAATAATTAAATTTTAAAAATCAACAAAAGGAGATAAACATTTTTAAGGATGGCAAAAAAAAACCTTAAAACTAGATCCCAGCTCATTCATGCCGTGCTTCTACAAACGAACTACTTGATCTGGGATCCCAAATCACGTCAATAATATCTAGAACATTGATCTCAACCTTTCATAATATGCATTCATCCTAGGAAAAATTAAATAAATCAATCCAAGCGAGTTATATGATTTATATATGATTGTACGCTGAGCGTAAACACGATTGGTACACTAAACCGTCAAAGTAAAGTTAAAATGGCAGCTTCTTTATCTACGATAAGGTGGTACTGACGTTTATGACAACGCTAATCCTTTCGTCACAAACCGGACAGAGAGCGTTGGTAATAAAATCGACGTTAACATTGATTATTTTATTTCGTGCGTAACGCACAGAGTAAAGTGTTGTGGGCGCCTCAATAGGTATAGATAGAATTAATGGCTTATCGTTAAGTGGTTCATACACAAAATAGTATGGTAGAAATTAGTAAAGATCATTCAAGAGATAATGCAATCCATGAAAACAACGATTTCATCGATAAAGGACCTTAGCTAATCGTTGTCCGCACCGTGGCGTTTGGTTAACGCAAAGCTTTTTGTGCGAGAGGTTCTGTTCAATGTAGCTTATAAATTAGTTTCATATAAATACTAGTAAAAAGAGCAGTAGCAAAGAAGAAGAAAATACAGTGATCACACTGTACTGTAGGTCTAAACTTAAGCTTGTAAAGCCTGGCTATCTTAACGTTACAATTTCTAATGTTATTCTTTTACATAAAATCCTAGAAAAGTAAAGTTTTTATAATAATATTGTTATTCAAGAATAGTTAAAATGAGCAATGCTTTATTGATCTTAGTTGGTCACGTGACCTATAGACGTGAAAATACATTCTTTAAATAATGGGGTGGTTGTCTCACGATATGGGCTTTAAGGAGGGCACAAATTACTGGAAATTAAACATTTCTATTTATCTCCAAGATAAAAAGTGAAATAAGTCCATCCCATAGCAGTTTAAAAAGATTTCACAACCATTCGAGGTCACGTGACCACTGAAAAGGACCAAACTATCAAACATACCATGTTTGACTAAATAATAAATACCATCATCGCTGTAAATTCCTGAAATACATAAGAAAATGTTCTTTATTTAGTTCAGCTAAAATACGTGGTCCTTACATGCTGGAGAGGTTTGCCAGTTTATTTATCGTTATTGGCAGTTACTGACATAGAATAGAGTCATGTCTTATTTACATTGCTCTCACTTCAACTATATTGCGACATACAATAGTCGTGATTCTGTAGAACACTTCTAAAAAAACAAGCGAATTGAAATGATAATGACCTGACACACGGCTCCGATCCAAGCTAGAATTGACTGTTATCCATCCAATCACCACGATGACAGCCTATTACTGCCAGCTTAGTGCCAATACCGATCACATCAAATAAGCATGAAACAGTCTTTTTGTAAGTAATACAATGATACATCATCGTCGCAGATAATGCCCTGCCATTACTTACACTTGATTGAGTGAAAATCATCCACTGTGTGCGCAGGTTTGCACGATTTACGTGAAGTTTAAGGAGAATGCAATTTGACAGCTAAGTCTCTTGAAACACTGTGAAAACTGCAAACAAGTCACATTGATTCACAAAGAGAACGTGATTCAATTAGTGCAGTCAGTTTAAACAAGCCGTTACCATGTACAACCTCGTCACGTACTGCTCACATTGCCAACACTCCGGCCGTTAATCACCGAAGCCCACAGAAAATGTTTTTTTAGTATTGAAATAAACAATGCAAGAAATCTCGCAGCATGTTCGATCCCACTCATATACGTATATCTTAATAATTTCACTTGGTACGTTTCGCTTTTTACAAATTAGGAGAATCGTGAGCTGAAAGCTAGATTACAGCAGTGGATGGTCAGCGGTTTCATCATTTTCACATCTATAGAAAAACACGCGTCATTCCAGCCAAATGTAGTTACAGCCATTCGGTAGACAAATAGTCATGCAAAGGTTTTATCGGACGAAATTCGTTCATCGGCAAAAGGTAATATCTAGATACAACTTATCCTTATTGAACCACTATTTTGACAGTGCAAATAATTAAAAAAAAAACTCGAACAATTGAAATATTTCAGAAATGGGCTTTTTATCCAGTGAGAAGCGTCATTTGCTAGTTTGGGCTTAATTAGTGACCTGTCTATGGTTGTCCAAAGTACAATTTCAACATCCCTTAAATATTTGTCTGCCGTTTTCTTGATTCTATCTGAAACCCTAACCATAATCCATTATAGATCACGTGACTAACACAAAGTTTATGTCGGGATTTCCAATGGAATCCAAAAGAAGATGATTTCCATGAAGGTGTCTGAGGTTATATGAAGAGAAAAATGAGCTAAGGGAACTTATCATCGGACCCATCAGGAACGCCGCTAGTGCTATTTTTAGAAACCAGGCTATTTTAAGCAGTTACCAATCCCGCTAAAACCTTATTGTTAAGAGAAAGACGACTAGGGAACATGTTAATATATCCAGCATTGTTAATTTTTTTTTTTCTTTTCTTTTCTTTTTTTTTTCTTTTTTTTTTTTTGCAAATCTGAAATGCTCTTCTTTTTTTATCCTCTTATTTCCTCTTTCCACTTCCTGGTGTCGAGCAAACACTACTATTATTTGCATTGTTTCTCATCTCGCCGACAGAATTAAACAACAGTCCATTAAAGTTTATTTAGCCGCAGTGTGATTTCCAGATGGAAGAATTGAATGGTGACTTAATTGTGGTTAGCTGCGGTTGTAAGAGGATGGTCCCTCCCCGACAAGATTTACACACATGGGCTCGTTGGCAATTTGATCCTTGTTGGCAGGAGCGTCGTTGGTACAAATTGCAACCTTCCTTGTCGTGGGCGAGCCAACGTTCAAATTTCCAGCTGCTATTCGGGTTCGTGCTTGCTTTCTTCGTTGATTTATTCTCCTCCAGTCGAGCACCAAGTGATTCTCCGACTTACACCGTTGACATGTGACACTTTCTTTCCTTATAGTGTAGAGTCGACTATATCAAATCGCCCTGAGGAGGCAACGGTGGCCAGACATTTCCTAAATTACGTGTTCTAGTTATATACGGAGGTCCAGCGAAATTTTCGATTTGCCTCCTGAATTATTGTGCAATATCTCGTTGTAACGCGTGGTGTCTTGCGACATTAGTTGTCCTTCGTACACCGTCCATGCTTCTAACCACTGGTTGAAGGATTCGATCGTAGCAATCCGTTTGCCGTTTTCGTCAGCAGGCCCTGGTTGTTGTAGTAATGAATGAAGATCGATATATGATTACCTTGCGATGGTGGGGCACAACCCCTTTTTGTGTCGTCCATGCGAGCCCGTATTTGTTCTTGATCGACTTTAAGGGCTCCCACCTGTTCCGACAACTGACGAATGGCCATCAGTATCTGTGTGTCTTGAGTATTGGTTTTTGGGGAGAATCGTCGTCCAACTCGATCTGTGGTCCCTGCAATCTGTGGTCCCTGGCAATGCTTACTTGGTGTCCCCAACGAATGAAAGGCCTTGGATGTCTTACAACCTGACCACAGACCGTCCCTATTTCTTCTTGACATGGTTAAGCAAATTACACCTTTTGCTGTTCATTAAGAGAAATCAAGCAATCTATTATGCTAAACATCGGTCAATAAGGCGTTAGAACAATCTTTTGTACCTTGTTTCTAACCAATTGCGCAAAACGTCCATTCAATAGCAAAATATTCCTATTCATAAACATTCATTCAAATTCTTAGGAATTCATTTGCGTGCTAAAACAAACAAATTTGAAAAATAAATTTATAATAGTGCGAATATTGGTTCTTTTAAGTTCAAAAGACTATTCATTAAAACACAATAAATTGTTCAATTCCCTGAATATGATAGTGATTAACATTTGTGTGCACTAATTGCCGATCAATAAGATGAGAGAGTATTCATTTAAGTGTAACTGACAACTTTTAGTTTTTTTTGCAAAAACAATAGCATCATTAACAGGTTCATATAACAAAAACAAAAATTCAAATGGAAATAACAAAATTCGCACGATTTTAATAAAAAAAACTGTGATGTAATCTGTTTTATAGAAACATTAAAATTGTTTTGTAATGTCCATTTAGAATAGCTACCAAAAAGTATAAAACGGAACCGGGTTTTCTCATACACCGTGTATAGTCAGTATTCTACTCTGATAGCAATGCCGAATAGAAGAGGAATACCGCAAGAACAGAGGCAGAGAATTGTGCAAGCGTTTGAAGACGAACAAGAGGACTATCTTCTTTTAGCAGATACTTTAGGCGTTAATCGTTCAACAGACAAGGAAGAATCGAAGAGCTTCCTCGTATCGGATGGAACAACTTTCGAGTAGACGATGAAATGAGAGGAGTTCTTGAAGAGATAATTAACAAGAACACTCGCACAGATTAATCAGGAATTAAGGCGACGTCTTCCAGCGAAACCCCAAATTCATGACCGCACAGTTGCTAGAACACTTGATGGAATGTTGTTTGCTGTAAAACTTGTACGACCCCTCCCTGCAGAACGAAATTAAACCGACCCGATGTAATGGAGAGTAGATTGTGTTTTTATTGATGAGTGTGGTTATAACATCTGGACATCCCGTAGCCACGGAAGAGCTCGAGTGGGCGATAGGGCGTACAGACAAGTTTGTGGACAGGGAGGACGTAACATGACAGTGTGCCTTGCAATATCATCAATCACTGGATTGGTGTTCCATACTGCTTTTCTTGGAGGAATGACGCGTGATCGTTTTGACGACTTTCTGACGCAAACACGACTCAATCCTGATCCTGGTGATCCCTGTGATTTTAATTTATGATTGAGCTCGAGTACACAACAATCCAGCTGTTCCTGGCCCTGACACTGAATTGAGAAAAACTCCAAGCACTGATGGGGAATAGAGAGGAGGCAAGAAATCGTGGACTGACCTAAAGGAAAGAGTGGTCAGTGGTATCGGTTCATGCAGACATATATACCACGATGCTTAAATGGCGATAATATTGAAGGATAAAAGTATCAAAGAACAATTTAGTAAAAAACGTCCATATTATGTAATTTTCATTTGATTTTCTAATTCTGTTAAATCAACTTGTTAGTAATTCTATTGTTAGTGCAATAATTGTGATAGTTGTCAGTGTCACTTAAATGACAATCCATTCATTTTATTGATCTACAATCAATGTATGCAAATGTTAATAAATATAATTTTCACTGTATTGAACGTTTTTGTGTTTTAAAGAATAGTGTCTTGAAATTAATAGGGCCAACATTCACTCTATTGTAAGCACATTTTTCAAACTTGTCTGTTTTAGCACGCAAATGAATTCCCAGGAATTTAAATGAATGTTTATCAATATGGAAATTTTGTTTTTGAATAGACGTTTTAGTCAATTGGGTACAATTTGGTGCAAAAGAATGTACTTGCGCCTTATTGAAATATGTTTAGCACAATAGATTGCGTGATTTCTCTTAATGAACAGCAAAAGGTGTACTAGTTGAACCGAGCGAGTATGAAATGGATAAACGAAAAACACGAGAGCAAAACACGACCGATCGTGGAGACGCATAAACGGAGTGACACCGTACACTCTCGTGCCCTTACATTCCACATTAAACTATATTAATAATTAACTAATATCCCTTAATATGACCAATCAAGTTCCGTTCTTAAAATATCTCGGCGGCAATAAATAAACTTTACGACGATGTGTGCAAAGCTTAGTACAGGGAATAGGTTCTCTTAGCTCATTGTCTCTTGGTTATATTAACGTTAATCCAGATTATCTATATACTTTGTTCTTTACTGAGTTTTATCATCACCATCACCATCACCATCATCATCATCACCATCACCATCACCATCACCATCACCATCAACATCATCATCATCATCACGACCATCATCATCAACATTATTACCATATCATCATTTACTGTCATTTAAAAGGTCCAATGAAAAGTTAGGCTATCCAGAGAATGAGGAAATCGTCCTATGCCCAGGTCCATTATGAACTGCACAAAGCAAACTATACCTTTATCACTCATCAAGAATCTAAAATACTTTGGTCATGTTAATGCAGTTTTAATGCACATGTTTGGCGAAGATCAACGTGACTGAGTTCTTATATCATCGCCATAATCACTGCATAAACCATTCATGGTATCCATCAAAAAGGTCTTTTCGTATCAGCTCAATGATAAACCTTTACGTTTCGCATCAATATACATTCACCAGATCAATTCAAGATGCGGTCAAGAAAAAACGCCCCGATCGCTAATGTATTATTCTTCTTACAGTCATTCATTATGACAGATAAGAAAAAACTGCGTGGACGTAACGAGACTTTAAACTAACATTGATTACAAAGAAATATAGCGATATGTAATCTCCACAAAACAGAAACTAAGCAATACTATAAATAGACAAGAATTATATAAACTGAAAGTGCAAGTGTTGATTTTAGCCCTTGATTTCTTATTATTTATTCACAAATAACAGCAAATATCAAAACTGAAATTGATTCAAGATGATGCATTACATTGGAGCTCTCTCACGTATAATTAAAACCAGACGTTTGATAGAAAAGGATGTTTTTGTTTTTAGTGATATTTGTTTCAGTTAACCGAAAATAATACATGACCAATCAGGTAACTAAATGAAAACGATATTTCTTGACATACAACAATACAACTGCCAAAATGCAATACTAACATTTTCCCCGGGACATTTTCCGACTCACGAAACGTGTAAAAACATGCCGCAGTTTCGAACCAGTTGTTTGCACATTTTACTGAACTCGAAATCAATTACAATGATGAAGAATTCTCGAATATTTTTAACATCATGTTTATCGTAACTGATTCTGTCAAAGTCTCAACACTTGTTTTATATATCTTGCGGTTCTTCACGTTTTTAATCTCTCGAAGGAAAAGCCGGGTAGCCATCATCGTTCCAATATATAAAATCCATTTACGATTAAAATAGAATCTAACCGAAAATATCCAAGATTAGGTCTTCCAGAAGATTTGATCTTGTTTATTTTGACGGAGGCATTCATTTTGTTTGTTCAGAGAAGCTAATTGTAATATACTGTAATACAACACGAAATAAAGGATTGATTGCATGGCTACGTACTTATTGCTCACAAACTGGCTATTTTTCACTATTATGAATTAGAATAAGAGTCGAAGCACTCGTGAGTACTGAGTACTAACTCTGAACAGTCTTGTCAATATAGTTCTCTGGACTATCCAACTGTCTACTATATTTTCTGCTTATTAAGATTTGTTTTTATTTCTAGTCTACCAATCTTGTATTTGTTTCGAATTGGTTATTTTTCAAACAAATGTTTTTCTCGTTAATTTTGTATTTCAAAAGTCCTCAACTAATAAATGTAAAGATCAAGACAAAATATGAAAAAAAGTATTAATTGGAAATCCTCCCGATATATTGTGATCAGTCGTAAACTGAATCAAACCACATTTCCTGCAAGACCTTATTAATTTTTATCAATTATTATTCCCAATAATAGTCATTTTGTTTTTATTTCACAATTTTAACTTCTCTTCAATTACATAGTTTCCTGTGTTCTTGTTCAGTATCGCAAATATTTTGTTGAAAATAGTGTCTTGATTTGTTTTACAGCAACATGTAGTATTTTAACACTAGATACTTTCATATAGTAACCGATAAGATACAATTTGTTCAATATATAACCATTCAAAAATCTTACCTGGTTCAATTGTGCGTTGTTGCCGTCACGAGAGAGGCTTCAATTGTTTCCTGGTTTGTTCGTTCGTTAGTTTACAGAATGTGGCATGTTTATCTAGAATCAAATGATTTTAATTTAAAATGTGTGGCATATTTGTTCAGCGGTCATGTGATTTAAGACACGACCAATAAATACCCAACATAGTAGTTTATATATATGATGGCTTGTAGTGCAATAACAATCTCTAGTAGACACTGATTCAAATGTAACGTCCGGTCTCAATTCTGTATAGTGACATCTGCACAGGATGGTGGAATTGATGGCGATGATAATCGTGGTCATGATGATGATGGCGATGATAATCGTGGTCATGATGATGATGGCGATGATAATGGTGGTCATGATGATGATGGCGATGATAATGGTGGTCATGATGATGATGGCGATGATAATCGTGGTCATGATGATGATGGCGATGATAATGGTGGTCATGATGATGATGGCGATGATAATCGTGGTCATGGTGATGATGGCGATGATAATGGTGGTCATGATGATGATGGCGATGATAATGGTGGTCATGATAATGATGGCGATGATAATGTTGGTCATGATGATGAGGGCGATGATAATGGTGGTCATGATGATGATGGCGATGATAATGGTGGTCATGATGATGACGGCGATGATAATGGTGGTCATGATGAGGACGGCGATGATAATGGTGGTCATGATGATGACGGCGATGATAATGGTGGTCATGATGAGGACGGCGATGATAATGGTGGTCATGATGAGGATGGCGATGATAATGGTGGTCATGATGAGGATGGCGATGATAATGGTGGTCATGATCATGATGGCGATGATAATGGTGGTCATGATCATGATGGCGATGATAATGGTGGTCATGATCATGATGGCGATGATAATGGTGGTCATGATCATGATGGCGATGATAATCGCGGTCATGGTGATGATGGCGATGATGACGATGATCACGGTGATGACCGTGATGATGGCTATGATGGCGATGATGATGATAACAATATATATTAGAACTAAGGATAATATTACACAGCCGAAGATATACCGCGATTTTTTTTAAACATGAAGATAACCATAATTGGTATTTTCTTTCAGTAGAGATATCAAACCCTACTCCTATACCCCAATTCAATGCTGTCAAGGTCGTATCGATAACTTTAAGGGAAAGATGATATAATTCATCGTCTACTTAGAAAACACGATTGTATTTTTACACAAAATTAAAAATGATTGTATTAAAAACATATTATACAAATCTAAAAAGATTGTTTTAATACAATTATTTAGCTTATTTTTATCGATATTTGTATATACTAAATTTTAGATTTGTATAATTACATTTATTATACAACATTAATGAATTTGTAAAGTTTGCTTTCTTAAACCATAAGGAGCTATTATTTTACACATCATTATTACACGTGAAATTGTCACTGGTTTTCGGAATAATTCAAGGGACGGCCTATTTATATCTCAGCGATATCTCTATTATTGCTATTTCACTACAGACTGGCCCCAATTGAAGGGATATCTCTATTATTGCTATTTCACTACAGACTGGCCCCAATTGAAGGGATATCTCTATTATTGCTATGTCACTACAGACTGGCCCCAATTGAAGGGATATCTCTATTATTGCTATTTCACTACAGACTGGCCCCAATTGAAGGGATATCTCTATTATTGCTATGTCACTACAGACTGGCCCCAATTGAAGGGATATCTCTATTATTGCTATTTCACTACAGACTGGCCCCAATTGGAGGGATATCTCTATTATTGCTATTTCACTACAGACTGGCCCCAGTTGAAGGGATATCTCTATTATTGCTATTTCACTACAGACTGGCCCCAATTGGAGGGATATCTCTCTTATTGCTATGTCACTACAGACTGGCCCCAATTGAAGGGATATCTCTATTATTGCTATTTCACTACAGACTGGCCCCAATTGGAGGGATATCTCTATTATTGCTATGTCACTACAGACTGGCCCCAATTGAAGGGATATCTCTATTATTGCTATTTCACTACAGACTGGCCCCAATTGGAGGGATATCTCTATTATTGCTATTTCACTACAGACTGGCCCCAATTGAAGGGATATCTCTATTATTGCTATGTCACTACAGACTGGCCCCAATTGAAGGGATATCTCTATTATTGCTATTTCACTACAGACTGGCCCCAATTGAAGGGATATCTCTATTATTGCTATTTCACTACAGACTGGCCCCAATTGGAGGGATATCTCTCTTATTGCTATGTCACTACAGACTGGCCCCAATTGAAGGGATATCTCTATTATTGCTATTTCACTACAGACTGGCCCCAATTGGAGGGATATCTCTATTATTGCTATGTCACTACAGACTGGCCCCAATTGAAGGGATATCTCTATTATTGCTATTTCACTACAGACTGGCCCCAATTGGAGGGATATCTCTATTATTGCTATTTCACTACAGACTGGCCCCAATTGAAGGGATATTCTATTAGTATAAGTACACACATGCACCTGGGAAGGTAATGTCAACTTTGACAATAGTAAAACTCCGACAATGCCAAGACACACGTCAAGTTAAGATAAACTCAAGAACAATTGAGCCAATAACTATCTCGTGCTTAGAGCCATCAACTGTGCTACACGAACGACAAGTGTCTATAATAGTTTCACCCTTTTTCCTATTTATGCAGTGTTTATTTATGTTTTTCTTTCAATACCTCAAGTAGAATTAAGAGGAAAGAGTTGCATAGTTGTTTTTGGTGTTACCTTGAGTTCTGGCTTCCTATTCACGTCACCTCGTGCTTGCTTTATTTTTTACATTTTGTAACATTCACCAAAGATGCATCAATCTAAGTAACGGTTCTTTTCCAACGACAATGATCATCAAATACTGTCTGAATAAACTAAGTCAGTCAGTCAGTCAGTCAGTCAGTCATTATCCTGTAATGTCCCCGAATATGAAAATAGCCAACAGATTTTTATGATTGCGCGCAGCCTGTGGTCTCAAAAAGACGTCTAGACTTCCCTAAACAACCATAGAGAACACCAGTTGTTTCCAGTCCGATACTCGTTTGATCATTCCGAACGACATATGTAATATCAGGTATTTACATGATTTAAAACTAAAGGGGAAACAACTAGAGTAAAAGTGTATTGTCAAATATTAGGACTTGGATTAGCGTTTTATATTGTGGAGCCTGCGTTACTGGCGATCTGCGGTTAACGAATAGATAAAAAAAGCGAACAGATATTTCAACGGTTTGTTACGGTGAATCGGCTAAATTGATGTAATGTGACAAGCATCAAATAAAACAATTTGATTAAAAGTAATAAAAATCAAGGAATCAAAGGAGGGACCGCACCACAACCGATCAAATGATGAAATATCCCATAAGGTAGAGCGAAAGTCCAGCGTATATGGTACATTTGCACAGTGTATTCAAGGGAGTATATCACTCTTTTAACACGCTCACCTTTTGTAGAGTAAAATTGATGGTAATTTATGCATCGTGTTTGTGCAGCACAGATCTGAGCATGAACTTAATATTGAAAGTCAGTGATACAAATATTTATGAGCGTTCTTCAGTCAGTGTTTTTCAAAGAAACGAAATGTTTCCATATATAAATGAAATGATGGCTTGTCAAGTTTTCTCTCGTACGTTGGTATAATACGTATAGTGATGTAGACTCTTTGCACATGTTGCTCCTCTCAGTAAACGATTTGCTGCGATCATTTATTATATTAACTATACTTCGATAGAAGAGACGTTCCTAACAAAATCTTGATGAAATTATTCTCTAAGCTTTTTTTCAAACTAGAATACTGCGTTGAGATAGGGAATATAATGGACTTGCGTTCTTACCTCATCCAATCTTGTCTGTGATGTTTGTGAGATTGATGTAATGGTATGGTGTGTGTGCTATCATGTTCATCATTATAACTGTGAGCCGGCAGTAGATACAGGTGATAACCAATTCAATAAATTCCCACTAACATACAAGAACGCTCTTCATTTATTATTCATAATAAAGCATCCTTGACATTGATAGGTCGATCTTCACACCGATATTTTCACAGCAAAAAATAAAAAAAAAATAAAAAAAAAAATAGGTGATTATTTTAACAATTAATTAATCAAATAACTTCGGGATTTCAATTATATCCTTGGTGATATTGTTGTGCTTGATTAATAATCAATAATTTCATGTATACAAAAATGAACTTCCAGTTTTTATTAGTTTGACTTTTTTTGTAAAATTCTTCTTTTGGCAAGATCTGCTCTACGAAACCTTCACTGTCTTTTGACTTAGCAAAGAGGAACAACGATGTCAAATGAGGCGCGGTGGTCACGCATATAAATTTCCTGGGAGGACATGTATGGCTGAACGAACCAATCCTTATCACATAAAGCTGACTTATGATATAAGCTACAAAAGTGACTTATAATATACTCGTTCTTCGTGACTCGAAAATCCGCCAATTATAGATTGTTATCAACTATAAGCGATATCAAGTTTTTAACATTTTTTTAACATCAAAAACATGTCCCATCTGAAACGTTCGCTTAACATCTTATGTAACCTGTTAGGTTGGGATCAGTTCATTATAGTTAAGTTATTACAAAGCCAAAGGGAGTTCTTGTTTGTTATGGCTTAGTGCGATCGTATCGGTAGTCAATCTTTGCGTTTAGTGGCTTGATAGCACTAATTATCATGGTTTTACCCATGTACCTCCGATAAACACTGAGAAAAACAACAACTTAATTCAGGGACGTGCCGAAAAACATCAACATATTACATAACTAACTTTCTTTGAAATGGTTAATTCAATTCACTTTTGTATGTTTTTAAATTTCTTTACAAAATAGGACCAATGATTTTACGCTAATCATGAATAACAATTAATAACAATCATTCTAAATTGCCCTATGGACGACTTCTTCAAATGATATAATTATTTTGACAAGTTTCCCGTATGTCAGCACGCGTCCAAATTCTCACACTAGGTTATGGTTTTTAAAGCTACTATAAAGTAGAAAGTCTCCTCATGTACACGCACTAACCAGTGAAACCCATTTAAACCGGACCTCAATTAAGGAGGAATCCCCAAAAAAGCCGAACAATTTGTTTTTGGTCAGGAATTGAACTTTCTACCTCAGTAAACCGCTGGAACTCCCTCCAAACCGGACATTTTCTAGTTTGTTCCAGTACTGTCCGGATAGAGGAGTTCCAGCAATGTGTCTGCATTATCGAACTTGAAAACGGATGATAAGTCTCAATAAACATATTCATCTAATCTGTCTGAATAGCAAGTGACAAATAGCCTTGTGTATTCAATACAATTATAAATTGGTGCCTTTGATGCGATCGATTTGTCTAGATCACGTTCTAACTGGTATTTTATCTTAAATAATGTTGAGACACTTCGCAAAGTAGATGATCCTCATTGTTGGTAATCGCCCCTCTGGATCCCTGTTTAAATCTGCCGGGTTTTTAAAACACTATAGGCTGCCTTTCTTCTAACCTACGTTAGTTCTCTTACTAGTGGAATTAGGTTGCTGCCTTTCTTCTAACCTACGTTAGTTCTCTTACTAGTGGAAGTACGTTGCTGCCCTTTTTCTAACCTACGTTAGTTCTCTTACTAGTGGAAGTAGGTTGCTGCCTTTCTTCTAACGTTAGTTCTCTTACTAGTGGAAGTAGGTTGCTGCCTTTCTTCTAACCTACGTTAGTTCTCTTACTGTTGGAAGTACGTTACAGTGCCGGATCCACAAATGTTGAAAGAGAGGGCACTAATAAAAAATGATCCACAAATGTTGAAAGAGGGGGCACCAATAAAAAATGATCCACAAATGTTGAAAGAGGGGGCACCAATAAAAAATGATCCAGAAATGTTGAAAGAGGGGGCACCAATAAAAAAATCACTGATTACCAATCGAAAATTAAAAGAAATTATCTATCAAAATAAATAAAAAGGGGGGGGTGGCACCAACCCCCATGAACCTCCCCCCCCTTGAATCCGCCTCTGGGTTATCTTTTTTATCCCTGTCAAAAAGATTATCATTACACCTGTTTCTATAGCAACACTAACGTGCCGCACAGTACGAGCCATTACTTTTTTACTCAGTAATTATTGATATTGGAAACTTTCAAAGAAGAAAAAATAAATAAATAAATAAGTAAATGAATGAACATTTATGCAAAGCTGAGAAAATATAACGAATTAGAATATAATTACTAGAAAATACGGTGACCGGTGAAAGACTTGGATATTACTAAAGGTAGCTATAGTTACGAAAGGACGCACACAAAAGAGAAACGTAACGAAATATACATATAAAGACAAAGACGAATTCCTAGGACCGTTAATGATGTGTCAACACTTTGTCGCGATGATAATTTACAAGTGATATATATATATATACGTCCTTATATGCATTTATAATATTATTGTAATTTTAGATTAACTCTCAATAGAAGAAGAGCCAATGTATTTAGTAGATACAACTCTTAATGTAATGTTTTATATTATATACACGTTCTTATATGTATTTATAATATTATTGTAATTTTAGATTAACTCTCAATAGAAGAAGATCCAATGTGTTTAGTGGATACAACTTTTAATGTAATGTTTTATATTATATACACGTCCTTATATGTATTTATAATATTATTGTAATTTTAGATTAGCTCTCAATAGAAGAAGAGCCAATGTATTTTGGAATCTATTGATTAAACCATTATTATTATTATTATTATTATTATTATTATCATTATCATTATCATTATCATTATCATTATCATTATCATTATCATTATCATTATTATTATTATTATTATTATTATTAAGTGTATGTAGATAAATATATTAGATAATAACACATTTAGAACTAATTACTTGTGCGCTGTAAAATATAATACCCATCCTGCCGTACCGTTGATTCAAAGAAGATTTTCTGTACTGTTCTTGGGCACATTAAATAGGTGTTCAATCAGAACGAGTTGTTAAAAAAAATACTGTTTAAAAACTAAAAAGTTACCTTGGATAAATGTACCTTGGTTAATTTGCTGTTGCTGGTAACTGCTGTTCGTTAACAAAGCGAGTAGTTATTCTGTTGAAAACAAAACAGCATAGCTTTAAAATACCGTGCTACAACGTAACATTGCATGATCTTAACCTACAGGTCACGTGATCAACAGAACGTTTAGGAGATTTCTCATGAAATCCAAAAGAAGATGATTTCAATGAAGGTTGTCGGAGGTTGTACGAGTTATTCAAGATTATTTATATCTGCCTCTTGACTATGTTAGTATGTTGTTTATATAGAGGATAAATTACATGGATGCGCGGGAATACGTATTTTATCTTCGAGTGTTGAAAGTATATCTCATGATTGATCGCAGCAATTGAATGAGATATTTTCAACACGAGAAGTTTAAATCCGTATCCTAAGCGGACATGCATTGTTGTGTTTATTATATAAAATACAAATGAAACATCAATCAGCTTGTTTTGTAGAGATAAACGCCAGTGAGGTATTAATGTGTCGGTGTTTCTATAGAAACAGTTGTAAAATATAGGCAAATTAGACACCGTGAAGGGTGATGGCGATACGTTAGCACTTCGTCGGGGTAATATAAGAAAAAAGAAAGAATGGAGGGGTATATATATGATAAAAAATAAGACGAATAATGAGAGTAAAGAAAACGTCGAAACAAGGCTAAACAAAAGGATATAAAAAAACAATAAGTGAGAAATCCCGTGAGGATTGACGGTACCGAGTGAATAAATTAAGCGCATTTCATCATGGTTTATAGCTACTTCTTTGTGAGTGAACTTCTAGTAATTAGTATTTACTGTCTTAGTTTTGCAGAGTTTTACATTGTTGAATGACCAACCATCAAAATGATCACTTTATAATACAATGAAATTCAACATGTATTTGATTCACTCGTTGAAAAATAGATTTCATTTGAGCGTTTTAGGAAACGACAGAAATAACAAATTCCTTTGAAAAACGTAATAAATTTTAAGCTTACTTGTTTTATTTGTATAAATAGTCTTAGCGTTGGCTTTCACGACAAACCGATATAATTTTGTTTGCAGTACAATTTAGCAAAACACTGAAATACTTGATCATAAAATTCATTATAATATTCCATGTTTTGTATTTAGGATTCTAAAGTAAAGACAAAAGAAACGAAAAGAGTTCAAAATATTACTCATCTGCTCGGCTAAGATTCGTTGTAGTCTCTAGATATTCCTCAACGCGTTTGGGGGCTTGTTCATTTTGGTTTTGTTTCCTTTTTTACATTGAAAGATTATAAAAAAATCTTCTTTAGTGCATTTTTAGATTTATGGGTAATAAATAATAATTGTAGTTAAACGTCAAGATGTTCAAGTAAAATTCCAGGCAAAAGCCTGCAGTTTATCAACTCAAACGCTGAAGCCATGCATACAAATTGGCTTGGATGAGAAATCGTACGAAAATACTGAAAGCTGATTGGTGGAGATTGATATCCCACATGTGTGATATAGATGATGTCTTTATGGTTGGGATAGCGCTTTTCTCTCTTTAATACCAATCGGTGCACCACTGTATTCTATATAATAATCAGATTTATCATGTCATTACCATCATCATTTATCACCCTCATGGCTTATCGCCTTTATATTGCACTGATAGTTGTACTTTCGGACGAGGCACAAAAGGCCAAAACAGCTGACCACGACTGCTGGTTACATTTTTTTCTTTTCTGTGATTAAAAACCATCTGTTTCACTGGTCAAACCTCGTCTAGTGCACATTTTCGGTCTTCATTGCCATTAACATCATCATTGTCAAAATTAACAGGCAGGAGCGACAAAGGATTTTATGACGTTTTAAATGCACGTCAATATGTCTATGATTCGAACTTGTTAAAACAACTTTGTCATAATGCAATGCAGCGCCTACTTAGTGCTTCGTCTAGCAGTCTCAAAAGGACGACAAACAGACAAAGATCCAAGAGTAGACCCAATGATTTTATATCTTAATTCTCTACCTATAAATACTGAATACGATTTTGTGAAGTTTGTTTGGGTTAAATGCAGTTGAATATCATAAGAACGCATATTGACTGCGGCCTGAAATAGATTATTTTAGTGAGTAGTAATAGTTTTAATCGTTGAAGCACTTGACAGTTGTCTACACTAAAAGAGAGAGTCCTTGAACAATCCAATGACACTGCTACTCTAAAGAAGACCCTTTACTCGACTAAAACGCCAATGACTGACACAAACTATAAATAAGTCTTTCCTTTTTGACAAAAACATGAGAGAACAAGCAAAAAACATGTTAGCACAGAGAGACGCGAGAGGTTAAGAGTGGACAGACATCGGAAATGATTACGGCAAAAGTGGGCTTAGTATCATGGTGAAAATATACGAGGAATAGTTGGCGTTGTTGCACGTAGGAGGGTTTGTAGCTCGAGAAAATAATGAAGTGTGGTAAATGTTGATTACTGGAGAATAATGAACCAATAATTGAGCTTTAATTAGTTGGTTGCACACTTTTACCCGTAATCTTGACGATAAGGTGTAGTTCCTAGGAATGCCTATATCCTAAGGCATTTACGAAATTGTTGAAATGAATGTCACAAAAATGGAATTGAGTTCAAGGAAACAACAATTAACCAATTTTACGTAGGCGAGAAAAAAATGCTTGAACGTGAATGATTGTACAATAACCTTTATTGGACCTAATTGTCCGCTGAATACGACAATGATATTTTGAAATATTTATAAGTAGAAAAGTCATTGAAAAGCAAAAGCAAATTACATAGGAAAAATAAATTGCCAACTTTCTATGATGGGCATGGCATGGGAAAAGTTCCCATTTAGTCGGTGAAGCAATGGGTTTGGTATCAACAAAGAATATCCAGAATAAACCCATTGCGGGAATCACAATTTTTCCTGTGTTAAGGAACGTGATCAATCAATCAATTTGGTTGCTAGGTTACGGTTTCTCTCAAATGAAATACTAATAAGTTTACTAATATCGATAAACATACTGTGAATGTCGATCACACACAGAAATATCGCGCAAATACAGCATGACAACAACAGAGGATTATGGGTAGAGTTGATAAACATACAGTGAATGTCGATCACACACAGAAATACCGCGCAAATACAGCATGGCAACAACAGAGGATTATGGGTAGAGTTGATAAACATACTGTGAATGTCGATCACACACAGAAATACCGCGCAAATACAGCATGGCAACAACAGAGGATTATGGGTAGAGTTGATAAACATACTGTGAATGTCGATCACACACAGAAATACCGCGCAAATACAGCATGGCAACAACAGAGGATTATGGGTAGAGTTGATAAACATACTGTGAATGTCGATCACACACAGAAATACCGCGCAAATACAGCATGGCAACAACAGAGGATTATGGGTAGAGTTAAGATGGGTCTATAAATATCACAATGGATATCTCATGCCACTAACACAGGTTGTGACAATATGTTGACATAACTCTTATAAAAGTGTTACAGTGTTGATTAGCCAAAAGATGTATAATTAATGCAGCAGTAGCTTTAAAATATCATTATTTGCATTGCATAATTAACAAACTCGATTACTACATTTGATTACTTTCTGTATAATTCCGTGTATGACCTTGGAGTGTGCATATGCTATAGTTGTGTATCTGAAGGATAAAGCGATCTGCTGACATACTTTAAGAAGCTGTTAATGTAGAGTTAAACCCTGTTGACGTCACTAAAGTCCTTTAATGGGTGATATTGACACTAGTGCAGCTAGTACAAGAGCAAATCATCTTGTTTATTACTTGTCTGATATTGTTCCTTCTAGTTTGTAATTGCTGTTGTTGTTGCTGTGTTCTGCCGGGAAGGTGGGTGAAATAGAGTAAGAAAAATACAGCAAAAAATAGTGAAAAAAAGGGAGAAAGATCAAGGAAGAAAATAAAAAAACCTATGTCAATAGCGAAAAACGTTCTGCAAGTCAAGGGACAAAATTGCATTTTTTTTGCCGTCGCTTTTGCTATTTAACAGTTGCTTTCTTGAAAATATAAAACTCCAAACGACATACCACGCAATTGTAAACACGATTTTAGATGTTGCTACCGGTATTGCCACAGTGGTTGTCGCTATTATTGATTTTTTTTCTGTTGTTGTTGTTGTTGTTGTTGTTATTGTTGTTGCTGCTGTTGCTATTATTGTTGTTATTGTTGTTGTTATTGTTGTAGTTATTATTAATGTTGTTGTCGTTATTGTTGTTGTTATTATTGTTGTTGTTGTTATTGTTGCTGTTGTTATTATTATTGTTGTTGTTGTTATTGTTGTTGTTGTTATTATTGTTGACTGTTGTTGTTATTGTTGTTGTTATTGTTATTGTTGCTTTAGGTGCAATCTGGAAGTAATGTAGTCATCGTCAATGTGACCAATGTAATCATTTTTTCTACCTCAGACTATTAACTTAACACTCAAATGCTAATTTATGCCCCGAAACACTTCATTTCATCGAAAATGAAAAAAGGCAGATTTTTAGACATCTGACATGTTTTCTATTTTCGTTTTTTTAATTAAGGGCAATCTTGAGGACGTTCAATTCAAAAGCAGAGCTATCAAAAATAATAAGAGACAAGATCCGTGTGCAGAACTACTCATTAAGAAGTCGCGGATTACATTTGACTGATATGTGGAGATTGATGAGAAAACGAATAAAAGCTTCGGGCCTTGTGTATATAATTGCTTGTGTGTATAATAGCTTGCTTGCGAATTAGTGCTTGTTTCAGCGGACAGTGTGTTGTTTCTGAAGGACTCAAAGTTCACAATCGATTAGCCTTATTGTGGGGGAGTGATTATGAAACAATACATACATCAAAACTATAGAAAAAATCAACGAAAACGATATAGCAATGCTGAGCAAACATTGACTACAAGGTGATGGCAATTAGGCTTAAACATCAGACGCGATGTTTTAATATTCATTCTTTTCTCTTTGTTTTTAACTCCATGTTTTGCATTTCTTTTGTCAAAATGACAGTGCGTTCATTTCTCTCCGTTGTTCAAATATCCGATGTGAGCCAAAACATTTCGCGATTTTCAATAGAAACCTCGGTGGGATTGAATTAGTTACATTTAGTTTTTCAAAACAACATTTTGTTCTAGTCAATGTTAAAAATAGTCAAGAGAAATATAATACAGGGAAGTGTTATCAGCAATTAAAAGGCTCTTTTAGTAGGTCATATACTTATAGAGAAAAACAGGAACAAACTCCTATGTTGACTATAATAAAATTCGTTTTAATTTATTAATTTCACTAACTCAATGTCAAGCTAATTTTCATTATTTTTTATTTTTCTATTGTGCATTAAACTGTAGAACTATAACATCTATTGAAATCAGTAAATAATTTTTACGATATTTATTTGTGAGACATAAATAAAACAGGCTTGATGCTAAAATTCTAAATTGGCAACAAATTGTAGCAAAATTTGGCTTACCTTTGCTGGGGATTTGTGTATGTTTTTATAAGAATTGAAACTGAAAATGAACAAACAGTAAATCAGATTACCAAACCATGCAATGAGGAGTCAACTGAGAAGACGAAGGTTTTCCAAAGTGCTTTAGCTAATCTCTGGCAACCCCACCAATAAACGAGGGAACCAGGTATTATTGGAATGAAATAAACAACGGTATATTCGCCCACCGATCGAAGATTCCAGGCCGAATAGGGAATGGATTCACTTTCTTTGACAGACCATCACATGAAAATTTGACGCGAAACTAAATATAAAGTTACAATCGTTGAATTATTTATAACTAATTAAAGGAATCTGCCAACGAATGATTTTTGATATATTTAAAGTGGGATTTGTGTCCTCATGTCTTGTTAAACCATGCTATAATTTCATATATTGAACTATAGTACGTGAAAGGTGAATTCACGTCTATGTCATGTACTATGGTTTTGTGGACAATCAAGCGGTTTTCATGCAATTAAGTTGAACTAATAGTCAACATCGGAAGAACGGCAGCGATGGGTCTCCAGCGAGGCTGTCTTGTTATCCTCTATTAATATCATGTTGCTTTGACAAATAATACATTATATGGATCGGCTACTCATGGTTGGTTGCATAACGTTCCTTAAATAACTGAATGAATGAAAAAAACAAATAAAATAAAAATAAAAGAAAGTGTTTGGAGCAGCCCGTGGACCTTTCTTGAAAATGAACACAGCAAGGTAGATAATAGATGTACAATACGTAGCAAAACTCGCACGACTGATTACTTTTACTGCTAAAACAACCATGTACCATTAACCCTATGAACTGGTGAACATACCTGAATGAATGGCTGTGTGAACGAATGATTGAATGAATATATGAGTAAATAAATGAAAGAATGAACGAACGAGCGAGCGAGCAAACGAATGAGTCAATGAACGAACGAACGAACAAACAAATGAATGAATGAGCAAATGGATGACTGAATGAATGAATGAATGAATGAATGAATGAATGAATGAATGAATGAATGAATGAATGAATGAATGAATGAATGAATGAATGAATGAATGAATGTTTTACTGACGGAGAAACATATGCAGTCACACCTTAGAAGTATACAGCAATTTCAAATAACGTTGCCATCACCACAAGGCAATAGGCTATTCTAAGACCACTAGGAATGATGGGTAAAAGTAATGACCGAATGTAGAATGGCATCTTGGACAGTCAAAAAGATGAATACTGACCTTTAAATCTATGGTCACCCTATAAATACCAGTTGATACTATTGTAATGTTGAGTGGCTTTCCAGGATAAATAAAGAATTGATTATTATTATTATGGAGCGAACATAAATCAAATCATAACTAGCTTGCAACTGGTGCAAGAATTATGATAGCAATATTTATACCCATAGTTCCTAGCAGTCTTGGAACGACATATCATTGGCTTTTGGTGATAACAACGTTATTTGAAAGAGCTCTATACAGCCTATATTAACGTGTACAGCTGTCGATCTCGTCGAGTGTTCTTAAACAGATATGTTAATTATTACATAGACCATATTAGGTGTGGCAAGCAACTGCAGTTATCTAATCAATTCTCGACAATTTCTTTATGGCTAAAACACTATTCAAGACATATAAAGCTGTTATTATTTGTCGTTTCAGTTTCCTATTTAGATTCAGGTTTTGTGACATGCGCAATCAATACCAGTATACAGGAGTCACGTGAGTCGTTTGTATATTTTGAGCATAATTTGGATTGTTATTACGTAGGAGAAACGCTATAGCAATATCGATGTGAACTGAGATTTCATAGAAAACCACATTAAATCCACTATCATTGGGTTACCATGGTTACCAAGAAGATTAAAAATGATTCAATAAATCAGAGAGGGTCCACTTTCTGACTATAAATAGAACACAAGCTTCTGAAACGAAACGTATAAACAACACTGAAGAACATAATATATATGAATCGCTTTCAATTACTATTTTTAATCTTTAGTATATATGACGTCATAACCCTAACCCTTGAAACATCTCTAATGGTATATTTATTTTGAAGAACACCAACCGAAAGTCCACTAAAGTGCTGCACATACAATTGAAAAGGATTAAGAATGACCGTACCAGGCCACCTTCAAGTAGTTTGGTTCATAACAGCTTTTGAAATTCTTGTCGTTTATGCCAACTACCTAGTCCGGCCATTGCTACTCGTTTATGCCAATTACCTAGTCCGGCCATTGCTACTCGTTTATGTCAATTACCTCGTCCGGCCATTGCTATTCGTTTCTGAAAAAGGAAACTAAGTTTGCTCGTCATCCAAGCGTTAAAATATTCGCACACAATAGGACGTTCACTGAAACAACAATGAAATAAAACCTATCTGTAGTGGATGTTTTATATAAGAAAACACGAATATGTCTTATCGTCGTAATAGCGGAAAATGAATATTACTAGTTTTTCTTTATGGGCCACGCTAGAATATAATCTGTCAATCATTTCAATTCATATAAAAAAAAAACGAAACTCGTTGATTACGTTTTAAGAATTATCAGAAACTATTGGGGTGTACCAATTGAAACTGTACAAGTAGCATCTTCTCCGTCAAAGCGAGCATTATCCTTAATACAATTCACACGAATTCTATTGTGTACCACTTAAAGCTGCTTGTTTTTCGGATTAAGATGTGATAACTTGATTTAAAGAGTAGTATAAAAGGAAATATAATCCTACTAGATTATTTATATCCTTACTTACGTTCTCTTACTTATTTCATTACTGTTGAAGTCTTTTCCTTGTTTAAGTCAAAGCAGTAGTCGTTGTGGAAGCAAGGAGAAACTCAGCTTGCATTCCTTTGTAAAATAAACAACCAATAAGCAAAACACACTTGACATGCGATCGATTTAATTAAAAACAATTTAGCTGCATTTAAATAAATCAGTATAATTACGAAACAAACCACTCACAAACTTAGAAATACGTCATTTCAGGGTCATTTACTTTGTACTGTAGATATTAGCAGTCATTTTTAAATGTTTATTTCTCTCAGTCATTGACTGTTGTGCGCTTGACTAACTTTGTTAATAAACTCCTAGCAACGGGATACTATAATAAAGGGGTTACCACTAATAAACTAATATATAAATAACATTTATTAATGATGGCTCATATATCACACGATAACCATCAGGTGTACCCTAGCGAAACAAAAACCATTGGCTAACACAAAATGTATAAAATGTGTATATATGTGTGTAGTTTCTTATGTATTGTAAGTATTTGATGATTTGGTTCGTTGACGATGATTGTGAATGACGGCACTGTTGATGGTTAGAGGCCGATACCACTATACTCTCACCCTGAGGCTTTTTCGTAAAAAAACTATGCGTGCATGATAATAAACGTTCGTCTACACATGAATGAATATGGGATTAAAAGTCTCTCTTAGTCGACTACACTCACACAGATGAACACAGTGCATGAGCCTAGCTAATACCAACAGTCTTTCTTAGTCGACTACACTCACAGATGAACACAGTGCATGAGCCTAGCTAATACCAACAGTCTTTCTTAGTCGACTACACTCACAGATGACCACAGTGCATGAGCCTAGCTAATACCAACAGTCTTTCTTAGTCGACTACACTCACAGATGAACACAGTGCATGAGCCTAGCTAATACCAACAGTCTCTCTTAGTCGACTACACTCACAGATGACCACAGTGCATGAGCCTAGCTAATACCAACAGTCTTTCTTGGTCGACTACACTCACAGATGAACACAGTGCATGAGTCTAGCTAATACCAACAGTCTTTTTGGACGACTACACTCACACAGATGAAAGAGCCTAGCTAATACCAACAGTCTTTCTTAGTCGACTACACTCACACAGATGAAAGAGCCTAGCTAATACCAACAGTCTTTCTTGGTCGACTACACTCACACAGACGAAAGAGCCTAGCTAACACCAACAGTCTTTCTTAGTCGACTACACTCACATAGATGAAAGAGCCTAGCTAATACCAACAGTCTTTCTTAGTCGATAACACTCACACAGATGAAAGAGCCTAGCTAACACCAACAGTCTTTCTTAGTCGACTACACTCACACAGATGAAAGAGCCTAGCTAATACCAACAGTCTTTCTTAGTCGATAACACTCACACAGATGAAAGAGCCTAGGTGATACCAAAAGTCTTTCGAAATATCACAATATACAACAACATCACTTAACACCTAGTAGCCCTTGGAGTAGCCGCTATTACCTTCGACAGGTGCCGCATGTGTAGTTATTTCTGTTTTATCGCGTTGTCCAATAGCCGCCTATCAAATCGAACCCTGCACTATATGGCACCGTTCGGACAACCATCCCATGCACCCATGAAAACTTGAACATTACGGCATTCGGGGTGTATCTCACTCCTGGTTTTGCTCTTATTTAAATAATCTTAGACAGTATGTTACTTTAGGAAATGTTAAATCGGATGTATTGTTCAATTTTTGTGGAGTGCCTCAAGGGTCTGTCCTTGGACCAATTTTGTTTCTTCTTTACATAAATGATTTCCAAAATTCATCAAATACTCTAGAATTCCATTTGTTTGTATTTGTAAATTTATTTAGTTAGCTGCCTATCATGGTTAGCCTATACATGGTTATTACATATCAAACTTATTGTCGCAAAAGCCCCTTTGAAGTCACGAGTGTCACGCTCCACTTCAGACTCCATATAAACACGGTATAAATTCCATAAAATTTTCAGCATATTGCCGTTTTACTCAAAACCCTCTGAAATAACAACATTTTTACCACGGTGATCAAATATTACACTATTATAGCTGTCATATTGTATAGTTTTCAAGCCATTACGGCAAACTTTTCGTGGGGCAATTTAGATTTGCAAACATAGGACTTTTAGTGCTTTTACAAGAGAAATTGACCTCTGTGACCCAGTTGCGTTACGAAACTTCACTTTACGCCCTAATAACCATGCTCAGGTCCATTTTTACCGCAAAAATAGAATTCTATATAAAATTTCCTGTATTTTGGCATATCAATTGTCTAATTTTCGACAAAATTCGATGGGGCAAATAGCAAGAGAAGATGGAGCTCTTTGCCGTATTTATAACCATCATTCTTGTGTCGGTGTAGGCAATAGCAGAGGACTTTGTACCCGGCAATGGCGATTCTTCGCAGTCAAATCGCAAAATTCCAATGTTTACATGCAGTATCAACAAGTAACATCTATAACTTACTTATAATAACTTTTTGTGTTATAACTAATGTCCAAATAAGCTTCGACAGAATTGATATTAATAGTTTGAGCAAATATTCCACAACATGGGGAATAAGTTTGATATGAGGCAGCCTGTACTGTCAAGCTAGTTATAAATCTCTAATCCAAATGTAATTTTACAAACAACAGTACTAAATAAAGTCATTGTCATTGTCATTGCTATATACCCATAATGCTTTACCGTCGTTGCGGATTCTGAGCGACGGGTATGTAAAGCATACTTGAGATGCCAAGCAAAGCCAGAGCGTGAATACTTCCACGTCCTCCCACCATACAAAACTCATCGTTCAAATAGAACAAAAAAAAAACCTGTCTCCATGACAGCGTGGCGCCATTAGAAATCTCTACACAAACCAACTGACCTTTTGATGTTATAAATAATTTGAAAACCCGCAGAGTGTCTGGTTAAATTGTATATATTAAATAAGTCAAATAAGTCAAAAAGTCAAAAGTTTATTTACAAATTGTTTACACAGTGGATAGTTACACCACTGACCTGCAAATAGTAGAACACTAATCTAGGCAGGCCAGTGGTTCACAATTGTCAAGAAGCTACAAGTAATATGTATCCTAATATACAAATAAATTCTGCTATCTAGATATGTATGTATATATCAAATATGATTAATTTTATATGATTATGAGATATGTATTGGCAGATTGTATATATTAGACAATGGTTAATAAATGTATTGAAAAGCATAATCAAGAGTAAGCAAATTAAGGCATGATTTCAATTCAGTTCCGTTAAAGATAAACGCAACTAGGAAAAGAAAGAAATAAAAAGAGAAAGAAAATAAAAAGTTTAGGCTTGAGAGAAATAAATAAATATAGCCATAAGGGACATTAAACTGCATGGATTAGCTGTCATAATGAAATTTGCCGACGTAATCAAACAAAAGTACGGAAATATCTTGCTGCAAATATGTATTTATAGTTCCTCTCTAAACTATAGCCTAAGCATCATTCGATTGAATTTGATTCTTGTAGCAGCCGTGCACAGTATATATGACTTTAGCATTTTTCACTTTCTAACTCAAATTAAAAACCCATTTATTGGTTTGCGGTTAGTGTTCTCGATTCTGTATAATCGGGTCGGTCACTCATATTTGTTCATTAAAGTTGCTTCGTGATTCAAGAAAGCAAACAAGTAAAAATCAAGCTGCTTCCGTTAAAACATGAAATTGTTTATGCTATCAAAAGTTTCGTCATCAATAATACTAAATTTCGTGATTCTTGATCGATACCGGTCCGGCCGTTATAAGGCCATGCATTAATCACGCGAGGGTCCTAGTAAGTGTTTCTAAAACACGCTAGCAAAACGATCTTACACCAGCTGCTCAAAATAACGAATAAAACGTGCATGTTGACGAACATTACGAGATCTTTGTTACTGCGTAGTCTGTTACAGGACTGTGTTTCGGTACAAACAAGCTTGTTCGTTTACAAGCCTGTACATTGGCTCTTTAGGTTTAGGAGGAGTAGACAGAGGAGGAATGGGGACAACTTACCCCCAAAAACGTTATTCTACGTTATTTACATAGAACTACTCGTTGAAAACAATACAATGCATTGAAGTATCAAAACCTGTATGTACACGATCAACATAGTGTTTTACCTACGTAATGCCATGCTACCAGCATAAACCACGTGTGTACAATGATCAATCGTCACGATGTTACGATACAACGTCACCTTGTGTCTATATGTTCTTCATTGTAGGTTAATTCGACGATTATAGGTGCATGTCGCTGCATATCTCTGATAAACCTCTTGATACACTTGCCTGACCCTATACACTGAAACACGTCGGACACCATGAATCCATTCTTTCCGGTTAACCCTCTCACGCGATTGATATATATATAGATCATGTGATTACTAGACGTAAACAATTACGACCGCCTTCAACCGGTTTTGAGTCTAATTTGTAGCGCGCTGGTATACATTATTACAGTCATCGGTACCAACACCGTCATCATTGCCATAGTAACCTATCACCATGACTACAGAATACCACTATCGCTAAGTTTAATAGCATCATCATCATCGTCATCATTGTCATAGTAACCTATCACCATGACTACAGAATACCACTATCGCTAAGTTTAATAGCATCATCATCATCGTCATCATTGTCATAGTAACCTATCACCATGACTACAGAATACCACTATCGCTAAGTTTAATAGCATCATCATCATCATCATCAAAAAATTTACCTGATGCATAATCATTGCAGAATTGTCGCATGTGTGATACTCGAAATATAAATAAGGATTTTTCCTGCTAAACGACTTCAACGTCATGCATGATGCTCTGCTCTCTTGGGGTTATTGTTGGAGATCGGGTTGTTGTAGCTTCCTGGCCTACCATTTTACAAACAGTACAACTAGTTACAATTCCTTATCTACATAATTACCTATGTACATACCATAGATCTCTACCATTCCTTGTATTAGTACATATACCATAGATCTCTACCATTCCTTGTATTTGTATATACCATAGATCTCTACCATTCCTTGTATTTGTATATACCATAGATCTCTACCATTCCTTGTATTTGTATATACCATAGATCTCTACCATTCCTTGTATTTGTACATACCATAGATCTCTACCATTCCTTGTATTTGTACATACCATAGATCTCTACCATTCCTTGTATTTGTACATATACCATAGATCTCTACCATTCCTTGTATTTGTACATACCATAGATCTCTACCATTCCTTGTATTTGTATATACCATAGATCTCTACCATTCCTTGTATTTGTACATACCATAGATCTCTGCCATTCCTTGTATTTGTATATACCATAGATCTCTCTACCATTCCTTGTATTTGTACATACCATAGATCTCTACCATTCTTTGTATTTGTATATACCATAGATCTCTACCATTCCTTGTATTAGTACATATACCATAGATCTCTACCATTCCTTGTATTTGTACATATACCATAGATCTCTACCATTCTTTGTATTTGTATATACCATAGATCTCTACCATTCCTTGTATTAGTACATATACCATAGATCTCTGCCATTCCTTGTATTTGTACATATACCATAGATCTCTACCATTCCTTGTATTTGTATATACCATAGATCTCTACCATTGTTTGTATTTGTATATACCATAGATCTCTATCATTCCTTGTATTTGTACATATACCATAGATCTCTCTACCATTCCTTGTGTTTGTACATACCATAGATCACTACCATTCCTTGTATTTGTACATACCATAGATCTCTACCATTCTTTGTATTTGTATATACCATAGATCTCTACCATTCCTTGTATTAGTACATATACCATAGATCTCTGCCATTCCTTGTATTTGTACATATACCATAGATCTCTACCATTCCTTGTATTTGTATATACCATAGATCTCTACCATTGTTTGTATTTGTATATACCATAGATCTCTATCATTCCTTGTATTTGTACATATACCATAGATCTCTCTACCATTCCTTGTGTTTGTACATACCATAGATCACTACCATTCCTTGTATTTGTACATACCATAGATCTCTACCATTCTTTGTATTTGTACATACCATAAATCTCTACCATTCCTTGTAGTTGTATATACCATAGATCTCTATACCATTCCTTGTATTTGTACATATACCATAGATCTCTACCATTCCTTGTATTTGTACATACCATAGATCTCTACCATTCCTTGTATTTGTATATACCATAGATCTCTACCATTCAACGCGAGCCATCTGCATCACAATTCATCACTTCAACCAACGTAGTCTACACATCTATCATTCGAAGATTGTGTGTGTTTGCCCATAGGTCAAGGATTTTCGGATTAACTAAACTATCACTGAAAAGAACACTTGACACTGGCTCTTAAAGTCCATTATTGAGAACTGATAGCGAGCCAAACAGATAGAGAAATGAATACGATCAATTTCACATTGCATTATCGCATCATAACAACAAAGCAATGACTTGCTTTGATCTGCTTATGACAATATTTATATAATGGTCTATAAACATAGCTTTGCGTTAAAACCTCCCTTGATCGTTATTAATATCAGTCTATGGGAGAGGGAGGTCAACTTTAAATGTCTATCTCTTGTTCTTAATAGCTGGGGATATTTGACGAACAATTTATTTGTTAAGATATTTTATTTTGGAATTCTTTTCTTACACAGCCTAAGCTTCAAAGAGAATTCGAAACTATTTGATTTTACAAATAAATTATTCACAGTACTTAAAATGGCTGTTGCTTGTTTCATCGAACCAAAAAGGCTTTGTACACATATGGTGCAACATTCTACAGACGCCGAGACGAACTTTACAACAAACATAGTAGTACTAGAAAATCACTGTATGTATTTACTGCTAGATATGATAAAGAGCCTACCATCACTTTCACGCCTCAATCTGATGAACACTGCATTCTAGTAAGCAGAGTTTTTGATCACAAGCACTCGATTGTAGGAAAATTGTCAAATGCTGTCATTGATCCAATCGTAAAGCAAATGTAAAACTTTATCATAAAACTATAACAGCAAAACTAAAAAGGCGAAACGAATGTGAAAGCCAACATTTTGCCATGGGCCAAAGTTTTGGGAGAACATGTTTCTTTGCAAAATTGTTAATATTATATTTAAGTATGTTTTAATTTTTTGTACAAATTATAATTTTTTGTGGCATTTTCTCTTTTCATCCCTAGTTAAAAGTCCTCTTTTATCACGTGTCTTCAGTCCACTCGACTCGTGAAGAAGGGTCCAAGAAGTAGGTTTAATAAAAAAGTAGATGATGTTTGAAAAGCCCATATTCTACCCCAAATCCCATCCGAGTGCTGTAGTACATGTAAATTATGTTCTTCATTGAATGGATGGCTGGCTATGTACAATTGTTCTTTTGAATTCACAATTACGCCGTTCTGTTTACTTGATTAAAATCAATCTTGTTGATCGCAAATGCCAACACGCATAATCCGTCATGCAAACAGTTCATTTCTAACATAAACTTGTTAATACTTGAAATAATTGATAGGAACTAGTTTTAGACTTGTGTATTTATAGGACTGCAGTGTCGATCTGATATTTCGTTGTTTTGATATATTGTTCAAGTACGCTACCTTGTAAATCGAGTGTGATAAATAGTCGATCAAAGTCAGCCACTCATCCATAATAGACATAATATCATAGCAATTTATATATCTTGTTCTTATAAGGGTTTGATAGAAATTCGATGAAAACGCCAACATTTATTATATACTGTTACTATAATTATGGGCGATTAAATGCAACTAAATCCCAGGATCTCTTGTTGTTCTCAAATTGTCACTTAACTGATTTAATATTACATTGGATGATCAATTCAAATACAAGAGTTCAATTTTAAAATGCATCGAACAAAGCCACTCGATTTGGCAATTCAGCATTAAGAATTCATTGTGAATTCTTAAATGTTCGTAATCATACAGTAAATTAATTTAATATAGCTGCTTACCTTGCTGTATACCAGGACTGTGCTGGATCCCTTTGACTGTCCTAACAGAGAGAAGACTACTAGAATCACATGCACAGACCTACACACTACCCCACAAACACAAACTGATTACAGACAAAGCTACACAACTATATCAATATAGTTTTAGTATAAATAAAGCATCGAAAATATACAGAACTCTGGCCAAAAAGCTGATGTCCTCAGCCACAGTGCCAAACTTCAGAGGTAAACCATCAATTTTTTTTAATATCTACTGGAATCATGTAAAGATCAGTCCATACTAATTAGGTTTAAGCTGATCTTAACCATGAGATTGCACTTTTACGAGCAAAGTATTTCCGTGTCGAGAGCAATATTATTCAAGTTGCAAGTTCACTTGTACCTGTTTTTAAATATAATAACCATTCTCAAGAGATGTGCCCGAAACATTGTTACTATTCAATATATGGATCTGGATCTAAATACCTTAATGTATGAGATTAGCCAGTAGTGCGGCTAGCTAGCTGCGTTGTAGACTAACTGATTGTTCAATCATTGACTATGTTGTTGTTGATTCATAGTTTCATAATCAATGGTTACGATCAAGACCTGTCATTTTAATATGGGGACTAGAAACTACTTTACGGGGGTGGACAGGGTCACGGTGAACTCGATAGAGAAAACCAGATCAATGTCAAGATATCGTAACGAGACCATGGGGGAGGGGGACGAACTTAGTAAAGTACGATATGGGAGAATTTGTTTAGTAGGCTCAGTTTGGTCCTACTTGAATATAAGAGTACGGCCCTGCACAGATAGATTACACTCCACATATTCGTGAAATAATTCTTAACTATTTAGTGCTAGATGTCCTAGATAAGATTTACTTATTAAACTAAGAATTCACTGAAGCATAAACAAAGACAGCTTTTATTTCAATTCCTTTGTGGTATTGTGTTTAATTATGCCTCGGTGGATTTTTAGTGCATACTAAATCTTATCTGGCACTCAACATTAAGACTGTTTGGCACTTAGGTAGATGCACTCTTTAAAAATATCTTGATACGTGTTCCCTGTATTGGGGCCTCAATAATTCATTCATTTATTCTTTTAAATAAAACAAACAGTTTTGAATGAGGTAGGTATATAAATTCGAGATTTATTTAAAAATTAAAGAAAAAGAAGAGTTCGGTTATAAACCGGGGGTGTGAATTTATGTGTAAACACCTGGGGCCGGTTGCACGAAGCCTGAATAGCACTATCCACAGGATAAATCGCTATCGAGCGGATAAATTCTAAAGAAATCCTAGGGAGGAGATAAGGTAACGCGCTAGTTGCTAATCGTAAAATAACAAAAGAATAATATAAAAACGTTGTTCACTTGCGAGATATTTATTTGTGTCACGTAATTAGAATCGAAGGAAAAATATGGAGATAAATTCATCTCTGTTATTAGATTTTGGCTCGCATAGACTCCCGGTGATTACACAAGCAAAAAAACAATAATAATAACAATCTTAAATACTGCATTTGCGACGCCATACATTTTTACCAAATAATACGAATTTTTGATCGTCGATAGTTCAGCATCTAGTCTCTCTCTAGATGTTCCAAATGTGGCAGAGTTACGTTGTTTTGAATGCTTTTAAATGATATCGATGACGTTTTTCACTCTGTAGCTATTCACAACATTCCAGTAGGCACATGCGCTTTTTAAGCGCCTTTAATTAAAAATCGATACCGATCTAACTGTTTTACTTCAGTAAAAACCAAGGACTTGGGATTCCTCTGTAAAAACTTCATAACGTCCATAAGAGAACAAACTCATTTATTGCTTACTACTAAAAAAATACGCACTATTTATTACTTTTTAATTACTGTTTTAATACGATCTTTTTGATATAACGTCCCCAAATATATTTTGTGGGAAATGGGATCGCTCTATTTTCGGCTTTAACGGGAAACTACTGGATTAGTGGTCAAAAGGTCAAAAGGAAATCGATATCGATTTGTATTTATTACCTCAAAATATATCTAAAAAATATCATTCAAGAATAGAGCAGTCTTTCGTATAGTTGGCGTTTAATTATTCATCAATTCTCCCCCCCCCCCCCCCCCCCAAAAAAAAAGGATCAACTAGCAACTAGCAACTAGCAGGTTACCCATGCTGCCTAGGGAGTGGATAACTTTATCCAGTGGATAACTTTATTCAGGCTTCGTGCAACCGGTCCCTGGTAGACGGACTGCTCTATTTTGTATTACACCGTACTGCTGCAGATGATCTTAAAATGAAAATAAATCAATCTAACATATGATACATAACAAAACATAAAATAAACCAAACAAATGGATGCATTTGTACAAAGTCGCTTTTTGGTTTTCGTTTTATTATCTTTTTAAATTTCAATTCAGCGGTCAGCCCTGGAGAATTGGGTTTCCTTTGTCGGGGCCTTTGCACCTCTAGACTTGCAAATTAGGTCACCGGATCAACATGTGCATTTCACGTGTTCACGGTTTGGAGAAGTAACGAACAGTACTTGGACAAATCAGAGAAAATTATTGGTTATTTTCCGAGCTAGTTTCGACTACCGAAATTGGAAATGATTCACTGCCGATAAAATAGGAGTTTTTCTTGCATTTCTCTAATACTGAGAGATTTTTTCAATCAAATAAATTGTCTTTTTTGTCATGACAAAACCTCGAAGTACCTACTATTTATTTGTGTTTAGTTGAACGAAAATAAAATTGGGCATTTCTGTTTGAAAAATCGTACAATTATTTTACTGGATCTTTGGCATTTAGTAAAGGCGGCAAACTGCTAGTTGCAACGGCTGGTAGTGAAGTTAACCTAAAAAGAAATGTTTTGGAGTTACTTTACACGATTGTTCACACACATTAATAAGTATTAATTCAATTGCAAAAACTTTTAAATTAATATGAGAAACAACCGTCAACATCAAATGAATGTAGATACTTTTCTAGGTCTTGTAAAACGAGAAGAAACAAAGACATGGTAATGAGACAATAATAATTACTATTTCACATAAACGTATCTTCTTGTCATATAATGTTAGTTTCTAAAAAAAAAAAATAAAGCAGTTTGATGTATTGATTGATTAATGGATGAGTGGATGGACAGACAGATGGATGGATGGAAGAAAGAAGACATCTCGAGGTAAGATATTCAATTTTGCACAACATAGCTACTCCATCAGTCTTTCACAGCACATGTTTGATAATATTAGTTGCAAAATTTCGGAGGTGTACAGGCCAGGGGAAGGGTGCAGACCAGGAGGAGGGGTGTAGTCCAGGGGGAGAAGTGTTGGCAAAGGAGAGGAGTGCAGGCCAGGGGGAGGGTGCAGACCAGGGGGTGGTGTGCAGGCCAGGGGAAGGGTACAGACCAGGAGGAGGGGTACAGGCCAGAGGAAGGGGTGCAGGCCAGGTGAAGGGGTGCAGGCAAGGGGAAGGGTGCAGGCCAGGGGAAGGGGTGCAAGCCAGGGGAAGGGGTGCAGGCCAGGGGAAGGTTTGGCAGATTTAGAAAAGGTACATGGGGTGCATCTCATTCAAGTTCAAGTTTTTGGATGTCATTCTGGATGTGCTTTGAGTTCTAGTTTTTTTCAATAAGATGTCATAGTATTTTGTTAGCTTCAGTAAACAATCCTTAGCTACATTACCATCTGACTTTGTATGCTAGCCCAGTTCCCCAATTACTAGGCCAGATCCTAAAGCACATTCAGGAAGTCCAATGTAGGAGTTGCATACAATAGAGACAGTCATTGGTTATTACGTTGTTCTTTTCCAGAAAGGATGTTCATTGTTAGATTAGCACTCCTGGAGCATTCAAGTACGCGCAAATAAGTAGGTATGCCCCACCCTTACCTGTGTGTCTGAATAAATTCCTACGCGCAAATAAGTAGGTATGCCCCACCCTTACCTGTGTGTCTGAATAAATACCTTCGCGCAAATAAGTAGGTATGCCCCACCCTTACC
This sequence comes from Diadumene lineata, assembly GCA_918843875.1. Classification (NCBI taxonomy): domain Eukaryota; kingdom Metazoa; phylum Cnidaria; class Anthozoa; order Actiniaria; family Diadumenidae; genus Diadumene; species Diadumene lineata. Next base: position 181,370 of record OU974084.1, read on the forward strand.
TGTGTGTCTGAATAAATTCCTACGCGCAAATAAGTAGGTATGCCCCACCCTTACCTGTGTGTCTGAATAAATACCTTCGCGCAAATAAGTAGGTATGCCCCACCCTTACCTGTGTGTCTGAATAAATACCTACGCGCAAATAAGTTAGCCTCTATGCACTAAGTTTCAACAAATAAAGTCTCTAGGCTAGGCCCTAGGTTTCAGCAAATTAAGGCTGAATGCCCTGGGTTTTATTTGGGTTTCAACTAATAAAGGCTTTGTGCCCTGGGTTACAATAAATAAAGGCTTAACGCCCTGGGTACTGTTTGAGTTTGAGTTTTTTGAAAGACTCTTTCACTCTAAAGCTAGCGCTAAAAATATAAACTAAATACTAACAAGTACAAAAAAGATAAACACTTAACAAAGAATATAAAATATCGTAACAAAGTCAAACTAAACATGAAACAAACAAACTGACCATCATATACACATGATGGATTTGTCTCTTTATTTAGTGTTGTGATTCATTTAGTTAAGGTGGATGACAAATGGCTATTTAGTGTTGTGATTCATTTAGTAAAGGTGGATGACAAATGGCTATTGAATTCAAATAAAACTCGGCTAACAGAAAAATGTAGAAAATCGTATTCCTGTATATGGTACAATGTTAGTACTGGCAATCAGGAAAGCACAGCAAGAATAAGTCATCAAGCATGGCACGGCAAACGTGGAATAAACTTATCGTCACAGGGTTTTCAATATCTTTTTGAATAAGCGTCTGAGTAAATGAAATAAGCGTCTGTGTCCCAAAATTTACAATCATATTTTTTTTACGAAGGACACAAAATAGCCGGCGGTAAGAGGAAAAATATGCGGCCCTATACCGCCGGTGGACGCCTGTTATTGAAAACCCTGAACTGGAAATGTTATGGGTTGCGTTGCTGCAAATGTGAACAAAGTACGATAGTCTATCCGGCCCAGGGTTGTGTACAAGGCATGTGTTCGACTGTTAACAGTGGTGCCCCTATCATACACCTTTTATCTCACCTCTTAATCGAAAAGCCTAGCACAGACTGAGACTCGGCGATCGTGCGATAGCTTTAAATATAATATACAAACTAACGTGTTTAACATTTACTTCCTTGAAGTTGTTAGTACGCGAGTGCGACAGATTGTACATGTGTCTCGACGTCTGGCAATACATTTCACATAGAAAACCTCTCTCCCTGGTGCAATGTTGCTGTAGAATCCTAGTTCATAGACTGGTTCTTCATACATGCACCATCCATAAAACAGCCTGTCGTAACCCTAGGGAGGCAGTTTCACAAGATCGTTGTACAATATGTGCACTCAAATTATTGCAACTGTTTTGACAAAGATTTAGTACAATCACGTATTAATTAAACCGAAATAGATTTTAGTTCAAGTACCTCTGCTATAATTGATATATTAATTCTAACAGTTTTACAGAATTCTTTTCGATTTCGGTAACACAGACGTGGAGATGTTGCTTTGTTGACGACTGGTTTTTCATGGATTACCCAGGGGTGGTATACAAGGCATGATATTTACTAGTTCAAGGTATATATGAATAAAACTGTATCTTGTATTGATAGATGACGAACATCGTACATGGATTACCCAGGGGTGGTATACAAGGCATGATATTTACTAGTTCAAGGTATATATGAATAAAACTGTATCTTGTATTGATAGATGAAGAACATCGTACATGGATTACCCAGGGGTGTTATGCAAGGCCATGATATTTACTAGTTCAAGGTATTTCTTAATAAGACTGTATCTTGTATTGATAGATGAAGAACATCGTACATGGATTACCCAGGGGTGTTATGCAAGGCCATGATATGTACTAATTCAAGGGAAAGATAAGTTAAACTGTCTTTTATTGATAAACACGTTGACAATGACTTAAACTGTTGTACATCTTCAACATTACTTATTATTACATCTGTCATCGTCCGCCATTATGGCAGCGTCCACATGATCTTCTGCACGACTGTAAACACTGCGCATTTTTGCATTACAAAATCATGATCAAAGATCGGTTTCTTTTAAGGTTGGTTGCTGATAGCCGCTGACTAATGAAGGTTTCTGGCTCATTCTCGTAAAGGACGTGGGATCTGTACTGGCCGAGCTTTCTCCCGAACGGGAATCCTGTGTTCCAAACAATCTACGGAGGGCCTTTCGAAAATCAGGTTTTATTAAGGAATAGATCAAAGGATTTCCCAGTGACCCTAGCGCCAGTGTAATAGGCGACAGTTCAATTAGTTTTCTAGGTACAAGGTACGCACGGTTAAACAGGGCTGCGGTTGTGTAGAAGAAAACTGGGAACCAGCTAAGTAGGAACAGAACAGACACTAAAGCAAAGACACGTGCCACTTTGAATTCACTGGCAGTACGTCTGAGGGAATTACGCTTTGAGCTGATGACATGAATAGTGCTTAGTTGACGTGATAGCTTACTACATTTCTTAGCGTGATAATAAATCATACAATGACTCGCGACAATCAAGATGAAAGGCAGTCCAATAAACATTATCTGTACTGCCATCACAAAAATCTTATGAATACTAGCGTTACGAGGCTGCCCTTGCCATAGCAACGGTAACACAGCAACGACTATAGACACCAACCAAACGCCAACAACCAATGTACGACAGTTTTTCTGCATAATAGTTAAGTAACGCAATGGTTGCGTGACAGCGATGTAACGGTCATACGTGACAGCACATAAATTAGCGACACCGCTGAGCATAACGACTGCATATGCAATGTTGACGACGATACGGTTGTCGAGGCCAATAAGATACTGTGCAAGTATGACCAGACCAGTGAGAATGTCCGACACGGCCAGAGAGACGACGAAACCATTGGTGTAGGTCCTCATCATTTTATATTTATAGACTAGTAGACAAACAAGACTGTTGACAATAATGGCTGCTGACCACAGAATACCGATGGCTACAAGATTAGCCATTGGGACCATTGCACTTCAGTAGTATACTAAACACATATGCTGTATTCTATCCAGTTATGAATGTCGCATACTTAAAATGACTCCATGAACAAAGACATTTGTGTTTTTTTGAGGTGGTAAAGGCGTTATATCACAGTAAATGACTCGAGTTTCTTGTGAATAAAAAAGCAGCCTGCAATGCAATCTGTAATTATGCAAGGTTAGTTTTCAGCAACCAAGCGAACGTAAAGCCAATGATGTGCTTGGAGTCCACTAAATGTTTACTCATCCGAAAAATGTACTTTCAACATAAATGCATGCCGCACCATCTATATGTTAAAAAAGTCACTTGCAAAGATAACGGTCAAAAAATCCAAGCTCACGTATATTCAGCTCTGACTATCGTGCTTAAGAAGGAGAAGTAGCATAGTATTGTGACATTAACATTAGCTTTCGAGTTAACGCAAGATTACCGAAAAGTTTCGAAAACAAAAGTAAACTTGTACACCAATACAAATTTGTTAATGAAGGAATTTAGTTTGTCACTTTGATCCCAGTGTTTTCATAAATTGTTAAAGCACACTTTGAAGCGAACCCAGTCGCGATCTTAACGCAACAACAAGAGTCAAGGAATCGACAGTTTACGAGAAAAGACGAGTCACCATCGACGGTTCGCCCAATATGTCAAGTTCAAATGTTCCGTTATCGAAAGCCGTTCGTGAGTCAACTCAAAAGACGTGTCTCCTTAACTATGCTGACTCATCGATGACGAGGTGTACTACATTTTCAGCGCATCGTTTTGTCACCAAACAAAGTTACATGTAAGTTTAGCACTCACTACCACAAAGTATTGGATTGTCTCGAGACAGCAACTCCTAGAGAGAATTACGACGTGCGGCCAGTTGTCGAAAACAATGAGAACGAGCAACGAGTGTAGTGACTCAGCACGGACAGTTGTAAAGCGGAGTATCTCCAAAAGCCACTTTGCTAAAAAGATCTTTGTCAGATGGACCGGAACGATTAGAATGAGGTTGTTTGTGAGTCTCTCTAGAAAAGAAAGAGCGGAGGCAGTAGTTTCTAATCTGCAGTTTAATCCACTACAGAAAACTCTTGACTGATGAACAAAGATTGTTTTTGTAGAACACCGCTTCTGGGCTCAAATTACGACCAATATGAGCTTCCAAGAAAACAACCGCTTCGGGCATTAATACCATCCATCAATTCCAATTGCTCTTTTAATCCACTGTATAGTTTTCTTAACCATTCACAGGTATTAAGTGTGCTGTTAGTGACAGATAGTATTTCCTATTCTAATGATTTCAGTGCAGTTTTTTTCATTGAATTATATGGACTTAGTAATCGCTCGGGATACAGTAAATTGCAGACGTATAGCAAATTCTTGAAAATACCTTTCTACCGATGCAACAACCAGCCGTTGGTCTTATTCTTCGGCACAATGCTATTAATTGCTATACATAGCGGTAGGGACAACTTTTACGACAAGCATGAACTTGTAAGCACAAAGTACAATTTGTTAATGTCAAACTAATGAGATATAAAGTGATTGAAAGTGGACAAGTTGTTTTAAAGGGTAGCAATCGAGTACAGCTAGAGGGAAATGAATACTTTGTAGGACATTTGACAAATAACCTAATGCGTACTTCAAATAGTGTTCATGTTGATAATATATGATGATACTTGACGAAGTGAATAGCGAATTCAAATGCGCTTGTGCTATATAACAAACGTTTTTTTAGAATACTGTTAATACAGCTAAGTACGTGTTTATAGTGCATGCTCGATGACGAGCAAACGTATAGCTTATTTCTTGACGGTCAATAATCTAAATATATCCAAACTGCAATGGCGCCTCAGGATTTAAACCAGCAATTTAAAATGAAATGGTTAAATCGTTTTTAAAGACTCTTTATGCCAGACCAGCTTCAGCCGTTCGCAGAAATAAAATAAAGTCCAGTTATTTCCTTCCCCTAGAAGCAAGAGACTCGGCAACAGTATATTATAGTCATGTATATTGCCAATGTTCCTTTCCACTGGTGTTCGAGCTACAATGAACAACTTACCTACTTTTAAAATTAATTCCTCGAGTTTGATGCAGTTTTTCAATAACAACCAAGATTCAATACTTCAAAGTCGTCAATGCATGGCCTTGTATTAAATGTACAGACCAAAATACTTGAAGTCTTTTAGTAAATGCGTTTTAGCAGGGAACACTAAAATGTGTTCGAAACAATACTACGTGGGCAAGGCAGCTCACGAACAATGGAAATACCATAAATCTGTGCACCACTAAATTAAAAGAAAATAAATTCCATTACAGCTAAAGCTCCAATGGATTTGTAGCTAAGGCTTAACTTAGGCTGTAGTAGTCTTGAAGCCAAATTGTAGACAAAATGTCTAGCTAACAGTGGATTTCACAACTTCAAATGATTTAAACTTCGTCCAATCTAACTCGGAAACACAAAACGTACATGCGAAATGCCGGCAAATATTACATGCACTTTTAAAAGCACACAGAGAGAATCATTAGAACTCTTAACCGACCAATCAGCGTTCAGGATACATTTGCACCTGTTTGCTTAGTAGCCTCGCCTTTGGAAGGTTCTGGCTTAAGTTGTTTTCACACTAGGCTGATAGATGATGATTTGGGATGACACTTAAAAGTTCTTGGTGTAATTGAAGTTGTTGAGGTGATTGATTGAAATTAATCCAGCAAGATTGTATACACGTGTTAACTGTACAACACGCAAAGAGATTATTAAAACTAAAGGGAATTGTAATAAATAATAGCATAATATAAGCGAATCTAGGTTGACTTGTGTTCAAAAAGGATAAATTGATAAAAAGTTAATGAATGAATGAAAATTGAAAAAGTGAATGGACAAGGCATTCAATGAACAAATGAATTGTTGATAGAGGGTATACGAGAGAATGAAATGAAAATTGGATTGATAAATCAATAGAATCCCGAAAGGAAGAGAAAAACACCCAAATGAATGAAATTATACATAAATAAATGAATACGCGTCTAATAGAAAAACATGAACAGATGATTTAAAAATATGAGCGAATTGACAAAGATAAAGAGCCGGTAAGAACAAGCCGAAAATGAGCAAAATGTTGGGCCAACGAATCGAAGAAATCGATGCATTGGTGGAATCATTCGATTGGTATCTAAAGAAGTAATTCATGATTTAGAAATAGATAATCACAGGAACAAACTTGGCAAAATATCAAATGACAAATTAAAACAGTCCTTTAAAAGAAAGTTAAATATATTTGACAGCTACACCAAAAGCAAATTATGTTCAAAGACATTGACAAATTACTTTCAATATTAATATAATTGGAATTGAATATACAATCTATTCTTGAAATGGTTGTCCAGTTGAAATACTGATTTAGCGAATAACAATGTCATTTGCATATGTCAAGTTTTTAGTTTTCTTGTTTTAAACACAAAGCTGCACATATTATTTAGTTTAGTATAATTATATGATGAAGTTATTTTGTACATTTTGACTCATCATTTCTTAAAAACTAAAAATCATAAGATATACAAATAACACTGCTATTCACTAAATCAGTATTTCAGCTGGACAACCATTTCAAGAATAGCTGTATTCCAATTAAAAAATATTTCAAAACCTTAATACGAATAATGATTCATTTTGTGCGAAAAAGAAAAAAACGAAAAAAGTCTGCCAGCTTGCCACTTGGGAGTCTTGAATGTTTAAAGAACCTAAACCCCATCAATAGTTCACGGTGATGTTTAAACACAACCACACACACCAGATCACCATTAAATATCAAGATTGGTCGAAATAATACTCAACCAAACTGTTGATGTAGAACTCACAAGAAAACGCACAAATCCACTAGTTAATGTCGGGATATAGTCAACATTATATAGCTTGTTTTTAGAAGTTGTTGTTTTTGTTATTGTCATTTCACAGATTCATCTATTCATTTTTTCAACCATTTATTCGAAGGTACTTCATTCTTTCATTCATTTGTTTATATATTGTCGATAACAAATTTAGAACGTTAAACTCCAACCATTGCTTTAAGCTCAAGATTCAATCAGCCAAAATAAATTGCTATAAAAATTCTTTTTTATACGAATTGTTAAACCGTGCAATAATCTTTCAAATGAAATAGCAGAAGCAGAAAATTTAATCTATTTTAAACAGACTCAGTAGCAAAATGTTTAGTTGCTAGTTACTAACTCTTATTATATTTTTTAGTTTTTCTGATTGTACTGTGTGTAAATGTATATAAGTTATGTTAGGAGGTGGACTAGACAGGGATAACCTCTTCCACACCCTATTCACAAAATCCTGTGTTCTTCATGTATTGTATTTTATTTTATTATTATTATTTATTTATTTTTTTTTTTTTTTTGTAAATGTAAATTAGCTGGAATTGTGAATAAACTGTTATGTTATATCATGTCAGGGACCGCGGAAAGGGAGGGGCCCCCACTTTTTAGCGGAAATACAAATAATCCACATAATAATAATCATCCTCAAAAGTGTTTTTTCTTCTTCTTTTTGTAATATTATCAATTTTTTTTAATGGATACATGCCGTGGATGTGTTGTTCTTTGTGACCTGGCTGTCCGTGGTCCCTGTATGTTACGTTATGATAATAATTCTGCCCCTTTTTAGTTCATTCATATCAACGATGGATATCTTTTGGAGTTAAAAGAAAAAAAAACTGACTTTTCTCGCTACATTTCGTGTCATTTTTCTATTTATTTTTGATATTATGACAGTATTTAACCTTAATCAGCTTTCGTACAATCGCATCTGCTGATTTATTTAATTTAATGCTTCAAGATGTCGAAGTAATACGTTCATCAAGATTAAACACTATTACAACAGTCAAAAAGGTTCTTTTCCACTATTACAACAGTCAAACAGCAGGCTTTTTTCCATTTAATATTTCATTCTAAGTACTGCTGTTTTCGATATTGATAAGTTGAATCCAGATGTCTCAAAGACTGCTGCAACTTATTCAAATTCATTGGCTAATTTAGATTGAATTTTTTTTGCTAAATTCTAAGAAAAGCAAGAATGTTACAATCATTAAGCGAAAAAATAAAGTTTAGCAGGAAATTGACGGTTTCTTTCTTCAAACTTGAAATGTTCTTTTCCTCTTGTTTTCAAACCTTTTCATTCATGACTTTAATGTACTTTTCTCTCTCCTGTTCTTTTCATCTTTTTCTCTTTCCGTTTTTCTATCTTGTTAAAACCTTTGAAGACCCTTTCTCCTCGCTTCTTTTTCAAGAAATTATCAAATATTGGGAATGAAATCTATACCCTGTCTCCAGACAGACATATCCACTGGTTGTAGGCAAACAATTATGTCTGAAATTATATAGCTTACCTCGGGCAGAACACTAATTTCAAACATTGATGCTTATTCACAAATCTATTCACTCATCCATTCATTCAATTATTCATGCATTCATTCATTCATGCATCCATTCATTCAATTATTCGTGCATTCATTCGTTCATGCATCCATTCATTCAATTATTCGTGCATTCATTCGTTCATGCATCCATTCATTCAATTATTCGTGCATTCATTCGTTCATGCATCCATTCATTCAATTATTCGTGCATTCATTCGTTCATGCGTCAATTCATTCACGTTCATGCATCCATTCGTCCATGCATCCATTCATTCAATCGTTCATTCATTCATTCAATCGTTCATGCACTCATTCATTCAATCGTTCATGCACTCATTCATTCAATCGTTCATGCATTCATTCAATCGTTCATTCATTCATTGGTTCATTCAATCGTTCATGCATGCATTCATTCATTCAATCGTTCATGCATTCATTCATAAATATACACAAAGCACATACAGTTTCTCTGATCAATCGTTGTTCTATTCAGTCATTCATTCATTCAATCGCCCATCTAAAATCGTTGTTCTATTCATTCATTCATTCATTCAACAGTCCATCTAAAATCGTCACAGGGGAACCTAATATAGTCTGTGTTGCAATCACTACGATTTCTGTTTTCATATCAGTCATTAAAGAAACAACCTGAACTGTCATCAATATTGGTTGAACTAAATCAATCATTCATATTAATAATCATTAAGGCTACATGTATTCCTTAATTCATCTCATTTATTCTGCCTTTGGCAAGTTATAATGTAAGATTACTCTTGTTGTTCAAATCCCAATGAAATAGATTTGATAATAAAGTTTAGAACACAATAATAAGTTTTCTTGAATTACCTTTATATTCCATCGCACACATATAACCTATTGTAATTCCCATGCATACATTCTATACGGAGTAAGAACGTCAATACATATTCAAAACCAAAATAAAGTACAGCCTACATTTCTACATCTTCCCATTCATTCAACCATTTACTTCAATTCCCATTCAATTATATATCATTTCGCACTTTTCTTCATCAATGAGAAACAAATAACTTATAAATGAGTTATATTTTCTAATGTCACTTACTCCACTCTAAACCTTGGACTGTTATATTTTCTAATGTCACCTACTCCACTCTAAACCTTGGACTGTTATATTTTCTAATATCACCTACTCCACTCTAACCGTACACTGTTGTTTTTCACGCACTCTGCAACTATTGGCAACTCTGGCACGTAATTGCAGTACTTCCGTTCCATCACTCAGTATCCTCTGATAAACTGTCCAAAATACTTGGTAGAATTTCGATAGAATTGCAAATCAACTTGTTCGGTAATTCTACCTCTTAGCGTGTACACTTGAGATATTGGTATAATCATGTTTTATCTTATGATATAGACTTGATTAAGTCATGTTGATCATAACTCACTTAAAAACACATTCATCTAAAATCAAATTTTAGAAAGACCATATGAAAACTATCGTTAGTAGAAAGTAAGTATTCAATTAAGGCAACAGAAAACAATCAGAAAGTGAAAATTCACGACCAAGATATGATGAGCTTATTCTCGTTCTGTGTGGTCGAAGCTTGATGGATTAAGAAGCGATTAAACGGATGAATAAATGAACGGACGGAATAATGATTTTTTTAATGCGTTTACTGAAAGAATCAAAGGTATTATAACTCAATGAACGAGCGAACGGTTCAGTAATGAATGAAAGTGATATTGCATGAAAACTGGCGTCAAGATGATAAACTTGAAAGTTTAAAATCAAATTTTATTTTTGGAATTTAGCATGTATTTAATATTCAAACTGACTTGGTCTAGCAATGAAGACAGAAAACATTTTCGCGAATTCCATTTATAGGATAAATGTGTCTGTCAAAGTCTATCGTCTGTCGGCTACTTTTTCTCTCATCATTTCGTCGCTGAGTTGGTGATACATAATTGTGACGTAAATAGTCTTTATTGTCCCATAAATATTTTTCTATATCTGCGCCACGAAAGACGTGAGTTTCATCTTTCATTTTTTTTTTCTGCAGTGACAACACTTTTATCCACTGTCCTCTTTCATATTAACATAATATTTAGTTTCTATCAGGGTTTTATTCTATTTCGAATACATTCATTTATCTGCAAAGGACGACGGGTAGTTCAAACATTTTTAGCTCCCAGTCCGTAGCGTTTGGTTAAAAATCACGTGATCATACCAGTGTTGGAAATAGATTGTCTTGACAAAAGACTCGTTGAAACACATCCTCCGGCTTGATGACCTGGGTACTACCGATCAGTATCTACGAGAGAGACTGGGCGTTAGCATAGTGGTATAAAGAGAGGGACTAGGGACAAGTTTAACAGTGCACGAGTTACATGAGACTAGACTTAATTAATCAAGACTTAACACACCAAGATAGTCACAGCACATAAATATCACTTTCCGGCTTGTGTTACAACCATTCGATCACCAGAAACTGACATCAACAGTCTTTCCCAAGACCGCACTCGCCCAGTCACAGCACCTCAATACCACCAACAGAGTTGAATAGATTCATACAGTGAACAACAGTAGTATTTGTTCGATGGACCCGGACAAGATATAGCTTGAATTACCTGTGTATTGGTCCTGTATGCAGCCAGAGCTTCTCGTATCTGCTGTACTTCACTAGATGTTATCCCACCGACCACAAACACAACCAGTAGAGGTAAATCACTGGGTCTTGGTTTGCTAACACTCATAAACAAACTACAACAATAAACAAACAAACAACACGATTAGTGTGGAACTTTTACTTTGACTGCATATTTTACAAAGAAACACACGAGGACAAAAACACCAAACCATTTAACATATCCTGCAAGCAGAATCTCTCTGCTCGATGACTATTTGTCATGTAGGAATTATAAAGTAGGGAGACGTCATAAAAGTGCTGCTCCATGAGAAGTAAGCAAAACTATTCGAGCGTTTTATTCTCACCTGAACCCTGTCTTGATGTAGTCCTTTAGTCCATGTGATTTGAATTCGATATCAATTAATTCTGGTCTGTCCTTGTGGAAGATCGCATCTAGAGCCTGATAAATGAACGGTGCTGGTAAACAATATGACAAAACAAAACGTTGTCATCATCATCACTGTCATCATCGTAGAATTAATCAACACTATCATCATCAAACCCAATATATAAATATCGTCAAAACCTGAATAAATAGTGTCCATCTAGAATATTTTTATTAGTATTTTCTCTGCTAGTTGCGTAGAAAACACATGCTTTGAGCGAGATATATACAATGTAACGAGAAAGAAGTCAAAAGTGTGGGCGAACATTACTACAGTATAATTTTCCGAGCATTTTGTTAAGTGGCGGTTCCATAAAAGCAAATTAGTAAAAATGTGGTTTTGTTGGTGACGGTGCAATCACGTACTTGTTTAACAATAGGCTGATAGGAGGCTTGTTTTACTGTTGTTGGCTCTTGATAGACATGCCTGAAATACAACCATAATTAGATCAAAATACCAGCATCAACTAACAAATGATAATGATAGGAAACAGTGATGTATGCCATGGTAGTGACGATTGTGACGGTAGTAGTTATGACGATACAGGTCTTGAGACCAAGGCGGTCATGATGATGTGGATATTAACGAACCAGTCAGGATATAATAAGAATTTAAATTGTCGTCAACTCCATTTATGTATCATCACCTTGTCTAATGTACATAAGAGAACACCCACGATAATGACTGAGATGAAAAGACGAGCATAGCACGCATGACATGGTGTACATGGTACTGACACATATTAGTATTTACAACATGACAACAGGCGCCGACCTGGGGTATCGGGGGTGATTAGGGAGACAAGTCACCCCTCTCCATTTCGAAAAAAAATGAGACGAAAAAAATACAAAAATCCTTTTTGAAAATAAGATTAGAAAATTAGATAAAACTAAGTCTTAATTAAAAATTATAATTGTTTAGATATAAAATACGTGTCACTCTAAACAGATTGAACATGCAATTCCTTATGAACTTTGTTACAACATAAGACGGTCACCCCCCTTCACAAAATCCTGGATCCGCGCCTGGACAAGCCAAAGAAGTAGATAAACGTACGTAATACGTGAAATCATTTACCCGAACTGTTTAAGTTCTTCTCTAGCTGACCCAGTGCCTAGAAGCTTCTCAAAGGCATCAGCAACTTTGCGCCGAACGGTCTTTTCGTTAAGTTCACTCCCTGGATCACAGTAGATATGATGTATAATTATTGGTTAGGTCAACGCTTTCATCATTTCTACCTCGCTGAATCACAGTAGATATGATGTATAATTATTGGTTAGGTCAACGCTTTCATCATTTCTACCTCGCTGAATCACAGTAGATATGATGTATAATTATTGGTTAGGTCAACGCTTTCATCATTTCTACCAGCCTGAATCACAGTAGATATGATGTATAATTATTGGTTAGGTCAACGCTTTCATCATTTCTACCTCGCTGAATCACAGTAGATATGATGTATAATTATTGGTTAGGTCAACGCTTTCATCATTTCTACCAGCCTGAATCACAGTAGATATGATGTATAATTATTGGTTAGGTCAATGCTTTCATCATTTCTACCTCGCTGAATCACAGTAGATATGATGTATAATTATTGGTTAGGTCAACGCTTTCATCATTTCTACCAGCCTGAATCACAGTAGATATGATGTATAATTATTGGTTAGGTCAACGCTTTCATCATTTCTACCAGCCTGAATCACAGTAGATATGATGTATAATTATTGGTTAGGTCAACGCTTTCATCATTTCTACCTGGCTGAATCACAGTAGATATGATGTATAATTATTGGTTAGGTCAACGCTTTCATCATTTCTACCTGGCTAATCTCAGCCAGTTCCCTTCTTCCTTCTTACGTCCATCATTTCCTTTTTTACTACTTTTTCTCCTCCCATTCTACCTTCCTTTCATCCCTCCATTTTTTTTTTCGTCCTTTTTCTCATTCATTTTTTTTTCTCTGTTTTTTTCGTCTTTCCCGTTAAGTTCGTTATGCTTTCTTTCTGTATTTCTCAAGTCTATCATTTTCTGCTGGCCTCTTTTCCTTTCTTCTTCGCTCATAACAATGCAGTCCAATATAACAGCTCCATGTCTTCAAAAGGTCTTACCAAGGTATTCTTTGTTGTTACATGTTAATTTTCCAGTCAGTAAACTGTCAATAATGGTATTCTGAAACAACAAACAGGCTTAGAATAGATTTATCAGTGTAGGTTCATTGATCCAAATGGCAAAAGTAGTCATTTAGCATCTCAACTTTGATCTTTATCGTGTGTCGTATTGCATTGAATCAGTATTACAATCTATTTACTGTAGAAACAGCTATTACTTCAGACTATACAGTCAACAAGATATGTTTTTTTTTTGTGAAGGTTTCATTTACCAACCTTGAGTATTTCTAGTTCAGCAGGTGATTCCATGAAGACATCACCCATCAGTGAATACAGATAGGCCAGGACTAGTAGAATATCTTCCAGTGTTTGGAAACTGACATAAAAAATAATCAGGGGAATGAGCTCATTAATGAAAGGTTTAAGGAGAGAATGGATGGATGGATGGACGGACAAATAAATGAATGGATGAAAGATTGAAAGGTTTAAGGAGAGAATGGATGGATGGACGGACAAATGAATGAATGGATAAATGAATGAAAGGTTTAGGAGAGAATGGTTGGATGGATGGACAAATGAATGAATGCATGAATAAATGAATAATTATTTCAACATCATTACTCACTCTTGATGTTCATTTTCTAGAGATGCAATCAGGTCGTTTATGATGCTGGTGGTATCATCTTCCCCTATGCTTAGAAACAGACCCTATTGTACACATGAAGACAAAGTTGAATAAATGCTGTGAAAAGTCTCAATACAACCCCTACAGTATTATCATCATCATCACTATCATCATCATCAACACAATCATAAAGGTCACCACAATCACTATCATCATCATCACCATGCTATCATCATCATCACCACCACGCTATCATCATCACCATGCTGCCATCATCATCACCACAATCATTATCATCACCATCACCACGCTATCATAACCATCACCACCATGCTATCATCATCACCACCACGCTATCATCGTCACCATGCTACCACCATCATTACCACAATCACTATTATCATCATCACCATGTTATCATCACCATCACCACCACGCTATCATCATCACCACCACGTTATCATCATCACCATGCTACCATCATCATCACCACAATCACTATCATCATCATCACCATGTTATCAACACCATCACCACCACGCTATCATCATCACCACCACGCTATCATCATCACCACAATCATTATCATAATGATCACCACAATCACTATCATCATCACCACCATGCTATCATCATCATCATCACCACGTTATCATCACCATCAATACCGCCAGTCCCAGACCATCACTCACTATTGCCATTCACACCACTTCCACCATCATCATCCTGCTGGTAGCATCATTCTTACCTTTTCTTTACTCAAAAGTTTTTGCATGTAATTGTAGTCCTTGTGTTTTAGTGTGCTAATGGTTGCCATAGCAATCTGCAGCAAGGCACTGTGTATTTTAAATGCTTTTGGTTGACCTCTACAATGAAAGCAAGTGTATTTCACTAAACAGTTGTCTGAGCCTAACATGAAACTGGCTTTGATACAAGTGGGTAGTTCACAGGTGCTTCTAAGAATACAAGATGGGTTATAAGGACTATCAGAGAGATATATTTTTTAACTTTAGGGAGGGGAGGGTTCTTACTTGAAATGTCCCACTGCCATCTGTAGATTAACTGCTGTGACCTTTCTTTTTGGGGTGAAGAGGGGGGTTGTTGTCAGATAAGTAGGGAGGGGAGGTTTCTTACTTGAAATGTTCCACTGCTGTCTGTAGAATATCTGCTGTGACTTTGGTGGGACAGGGAGACATATCTAGAGATTCCTTGTTTAGAGCATGTGTCAGATGTCGAGAGAGATCCATCAACCCTTCCTGGTAAATACCAACACAAATATGACTATTGAAGTTTTGATGATAATAGTGTTGAAGATAATAATTACAATGGCAATTCAAATAGTTATGATAACAGGTAGAATCATGAAAATGGTTGTGGTGTTGACAAAAATGATGATTGCTTACCTTGTGTTTTTTGGTGAAGAGTGAGTTCAGCAATGCTTGTGATACTTTATCCCTTGCATGTGACAAACACCCCGGTGCAACTGTGTCTGGTGTTACACTACAAACACAACATGGATATATCAGGTACAAAGAGCAGGTTTAAGAAGTCTACATAATGCTGGAGCTAGATGGTGCTTGTCTCTCTATCTTGTCTTTTGATAAGGATTTCATGAAATGAGAGTAGGGATAGAACCACCCAACAAACATACCTTCCTTTAGCACAAAGACTTGACATATCCACAGCAACATCAAGCTGATGGTATGGTAACCTTGGTAACAATGCTATAATCTTGTCTGCAATAGTGTCACTAGTATGGCTAGCGGGACCCACTAAATCAAGTGTCCTGTCAATCAAGACAAGAGATGCACGACCATTGGCTGTCTAAAACACAAACAACAACAAAATATCAAAAAGAATTGATCATCAAATGCACTGGATGGGTTGTCATTATGTCATGTCATGTGCTTGATATTACAATTGTTGATGATAGTACTGCTAACTACAAGTTCTGTTCTGATGAAAGTGAATGATCAATGGTGATAATGATGATAAAACAATGACGCCACATCTGCAAAATGATGATTGTGATAGTGTTGATGGAGATGATGATTGTGATAGTGTTGATGTTGATGATTGTGATAGTGTTGATGATGATGATTGTGATAGTGTTAATGATGATGATAGTGTTGATGATGATGATTGTGATAGTGTTGATAGAGATGATGATTGTGGTAGTGTTAATGATGACGATAGTGTTGATGATGATGATTGTGATAGTGTTGATGATGATGATGGTGTTGATGATGATAGTGCTGATGATGATTGTGATAGTGTTGTTGATGATGATGATTTGAATTGTTGATGCTGACGATGATTGTGATAGTGTTGATGATGATGATTTGAATTGTTGATGCTGATGATGATTGTGAATTGTTGATGCTGATGCTGATGATTGTGATTGTTGATGCTGATGATGATGATTGTGAATTGTTGATGCTGATGATGATGATTGTGATAGTGTTGATGATGATGATGATTGTGATAGTGTTGATGATGAATGTGATAGTGTTGATGATGATGATGATCAAATCAATAGCATCAGTAACCATGAGGATATTTGGAAGATTAGTTATCTTGTGAGTGAAATTCTCAAAAAATATTACAAATGGTTTGGTCACACCATAGCAGAATATCATTTTTATTCACCAGAAACCGTTTGCATGAAGCCTGAATAGCGCTATCCACAAGATAAATCCCTATCCAATGGATAAATTCTAAAGAAATTCTATTGATTGGATAACTTCATCCAGTGTATAAAGTTATTCAGGCTTTGTGTAACCGGCCCCAGATAATTGATTAGCAGATAAATTCTACATTGTCAAATTCAATGCAGTGATAATTCTCATTGGTATCTGGTAGATTCAGGTTTCATGCGGCTGGGTCAGTAAACTACATGTAGTTACCTTTCGTCTTCCCCTGGCAGAGGGTAGATTAGCCAGTTCACTTGCTACTAGTTTACTAAGATATCCTAGACCATAGCAGTCCTCATTGATATCCATTAACTCAAACATACCACTAAGACTAGATGCAAACATCTACAATATACATACATGGATCATTTTAGCAAACTGGAAAGCACTAAAAAAGGTTAAACGAATGAAATACAGTAATGAAACTACCGGTACATAGTAGGTAACAAGAGTTTACCTTGATTTTGGTTTGTAGGCTGTGTGGTAAAACTGACATCTCAATATCACTAAGGTAATTAAATACTCTGGCTTTATCACCCTGTAAAAGAACCAGGAATAATTGAGTGGTGATTATTGTAGTTAAATGACTATAGGATTCAAATTGTTTACTGAGGTTGTAGAGACGTTTACTAAACTTACTGTTGATCTTAGAAACCCTTGAAGTCTTGCAATGTCACTAGGCATTATGGGAAAGAATGTGGAGAAAGCTGGGGTAAAGAACAGTCCTGGACAAACTTCAGATGCAAAGAGTGGAACGTGATGGATATCTACTGTAGAATACTGAAACCAAAAACACAATTATACTGAAATGCTATATAATAAGAACTTCATGTATAATATTTAAATTAAAATAAAATTTTACCTGCATTTAAATTTGTACATTTGGAAAGATTGTGGGACAGATTAAAAAGCTTAGATAATCAAACACAATATTTAATTGAAATGATGCAACCTGATTGGCTAAGCTTTGATATAAATGTCTGTCACACAATCTATTTCCAAAGTATAGAATGAGATGTAAATGGCACAATGTTATATAGAACTACTGACTTTGTACTTACAGGATTGCCCATCCATTGCCTAAGTTTTGAAGACAATTCACCAAACACAGAGCCTTCCATACTATCAACATGTTTAGCAAAGGCATTGACATGTTCAGGGACAGTACACAATAGAGTGCAGTGTTGGAAATCACTGCTTTGGATAATTGCACTGATGTCATCTAGTACTGGGCCATGTATCACTGAAGTTATGATAAAAACGGCCTTTGTCTCTGATTCATTACCACCCTGACAAAAATAGTTTGCGATCCATTATTGCTTTCTCACAAACCAAGAAACATTCATGATAATAATAGTAAAGACAATGATGATTTGTGATTCATTACCACCTTAGCCGAGGGGGACTTAAGCAGTTTACGGTATTATATATTTGACCAAATTTGATTTGGTATTCAAGAAAAATTCTAATTGAGACATATTTGAATTCCACCCAGTGCAGGATTTGGTATTAAAATATACTTCTAGCATTAAGACAATCGACATTAAGACAGTTTTTAAACTGCTTTCTGACTTGTTTTATTGGTGTCACTGACAGTAGTGTTATACTTGATATTGCAGTACTTGCTATTTTTGTAGGCCATGTTACTGTATTTAAGGACGTTCCTGGGTAAATGAAGTTCTAATGTCGTTTTTATGAAACTTTGTACAAAGCTATTTCATTATATGAGGATTTCAGAAATGCAATAAAAATCGGGGGTCACCAAGTTTGTTTTTGAGGTACAAGGCGTAGAAAATGGGGTATTTTGATGAAAAAACGCGCGTATTTAAACACTACCATTTTCAAAGAATAAAGTCATAAAAATGTTGTAAAACAGAAATCAACGCTCTTTAAAATTTGGAAAGAAAATTAATAAACTGTTGTCTTCCATTTCCAATAAATAATAGGATTGTTTATGCCTTTCTTTACAAATAAAGATGCTTTTAAGTTAAGCGATGTCGCTGGATTCGTTCCAAGGTAGGGGTCGATTTATTTTACAAAAGTGTACTGTTCTTCGTTTCATGTAATGTCATTTTTTTGTGTTTCACATATGTTGTAGTCTTGATAAAAAGCTTCATTTCACGAAAGAAAAAAATAGGGGTCACCGGCTTTGTTTTCGAGATATCTTGCGGCAAAGTTGAAAAAAAATCTGGCCATCTTGAATACCGCGCGGAGACTGGGTTCTAATAATTTACCGTTTACCGCATAAAACGGTTAATATTTGCTCTTTTTGTAGCAAATTGACTTTAAACTACAGAAAAATAAACTCAATTGCTTTTCAATCGAAGACAATTGGGACTTAGATGAAAAAAATGAAGGAAAAATTATCATTAATTTGACCAACGGTAATGAGCGCGCGCGCTCAATCTTGCGCAGTAACGATGCGCGCGACCAATACCCAGGAACGTCCTTAAGGGTCCCCTATGCCACCTCCTACAGGGCCATAACCATAACTTTTACGGGGGGAGGGTGCACATACAAAACCTAGACCATCGCAGGGTTTTTAGTAGCCTTTTTTATTAGTAGCTGTCATATTTTTTACAAAGTCACCATGCTTTTCAGAAAAAGCAAAAACCAATTGCGAGTTATTGCTCTTTACAGTTTTTTTCAATGACTTTATTATTGCTATTTTCAGTGATTATTGTGATGATGATAGTGATGATGATTTCTGATTTATAACCACTATGACCATTAATTGGATTCTTTGAAAAGAAACATATAACTGACATTGATTACATAGTTGATTTTCAAGCTTATTAACATCATTGTCCCATTGTTCACCGTTTTTCAAAGTCACTACGTGTTCAAAATTAATATAAATACTTACCCGCCTCGAGGTTGTATCATAAACTGCTAGAGCGCCTGACTCAAACAAATCTTTTACCATCCCCGACCAGTGCAACATTTCAGCAGCTGGATTGTCCATATAAACCAAAGCATTGTTAACTACAGTTAGAATTTTCTGCCAAACAGAAGAAATGTTTTTATTTAGCGACACTCCAGCCGCCATCTTGGAATTTTAATATTAGTACCCAGGCCTCTTCCCCATGACCCAGCATGCCTTTCGGTCTATGTAGCCCTCTGTTTTCGTGGGGTAGGTTTTGTCATGAAAGCTAAAATCAATTGATTTTCAAATTCAAATATTTCAGTGACGATAATTTCCCCCAGAGTCAAAAGGGTGTATTAAAGTAGAGAATACGCGATGAAAGGAACGGTTCATAGCCATATATAATAGAAAGAATGGTTAGGAAGCCTATTGTTTTATGTCTTTGTTCGGTTTTGAGGTTGAACCGGTCTTGACCCTGCACAGGTTTTTATTTGTGCTCATTCCAAAATGTGAAATAAGTAGATAAACCTTGTCTATGATATTATTGTAAGGATTATCATTTTTTTGTATAAATTATTAGACATTTGGAGCGGAGCAGCCCCGGGGGGGGGGGGGGGGGGGGGGGTACTCCCTTCAGATTTGGGTAGGGGTGTTCCGCTGGGATCCTGTAGGGGTTACCCTGTTTATGACAAAAAATACCTATTTTCCATACCCTGTTTATGACAAATTACAATTGTTTATGAACATGATATGATTTGTATAAATATATCAATTCAGACGCACGTGCTGCTCTTATCTTTTTTTTAGTCAACGATCTTATTCCTGCCGATTTCCTGAATGCAAAATAATTTCTCTCAATTTTTGGGCCCTGAATATGACAGGAAGTTTGGATTAAATCAGAAATAGAGTAGAATTGGATACCCTGTTCATGACACCAAGGTCGAAAAACCATACCCTGTTCAGCGGATCATCCCCGTATAGTCCATATAGGGTAGTACCCCCCCCCCCCCCCCCCCGGGGGAGCAGCCAAAAGAACGATTTTGATCTGTTGACTCAGCCTTATCCAACAAGAGTAAAACAATAGGGAAACACTGAAAGATTATCCATGGCCATGCTTATGTGAATAATCATTGTTCTCATCACAACCCATTGTTTTTACTCAGCATTATCCCAACGAATGCATTAGGTCACACTTCAACAAACAGCAAACTGCAGTTATCAAAAATAATGCTTCTAGCTAAAAGCATTATTTTTAATAATGCAGCGAGTTCCGCCTAGCAGTCAATATAACGAAAACGAATAAGACAACGATAAGAACAATAATTATACTAGATAATCACTGAGGCACACAGCATTCGTGGGTATAATGCAGGCAGCTTCGGGCTGCGCCCTCAGCTGCCTGAATTATACCCACGAATGCTGTGTGCCTCAGTGATTATCTATTAAATAATAACATATAACAAAAGAGTTTCCAAACCATTTCTCTCTATTAACTATGCCATAACTAATGTTTTTTCACCGAAAAAAATTCTTCGAACACTTATGTTCTGAAGGAAGAATGTCATTTGATGGTAATTTAGATAATTCTGATTGTTCGTTGGGTTTATATGAAAGAAAACGTTACACGGGCGATGCATTACTCGACAAGAATTATTGACGTACCAGCTGGGTGGGTGCAGGTGAATTCCATTTCAAAGTGAAATATTCTCAAACAAATCTGATTATTGACAAGAAATCCAAAATATACCCCACAAAAATCACACCAAAAACGACTGAATTTATTTTATTTTTTCATTTTTTTATTATTATTTTAATAATCCTTCTGTGAGAACATGTGATGGGAAGCAATAAAAAAACATGCAAAGTATTTGAGTTACGTTGAAATAAAACGATGCGACGTTTCGAACCATGGTAAGTGTACAGCGTATCTTAAGAAAGTCTTTGTAGCTCATATCTAGACACCAGTCTTCTACAGATATGACAGATGAGGTGAACTGGGCTGAGATAATCGACCAGACTGCTTGCTGTTTCTTGGTGATCTGCTGGTAATGTTTTCAATCGATTGCGCCGTTTCTTTCCACGTCTTGATTATTTTGTCGATAGAATTCACAGTCCATGAATGTCGTCTCGTGCCGTTCGTGTTGCTTCGAGCGGCTCCGACACCGTTCGACAAAGTTCGCTTTTCATCGGGCTCATTACCTACAAGAATGAGAATAAATGGAGATAAATAATTATACTAAGAAATAAATACTAATAAATAGAAAAAAAAATTTGAATAACACTCAATTAGTATCATCATCACTGTAATAAATATCATCAGTAAAGTTGGTATCAGCATCATCATTAACACTGATCATCCTCGTGTTCAATATCGAATTCTTCAAAGAAAATAGCATCATAAACTGGCAATAGAATGTGCATCATCATCATCATCATCCACATTATCATCACTATCATCGGGGCCAAAGCAGCAAACATATTAGACTTCATCTTCATTATCATCATCATCATGATCATCATCATCGTCATCATCATCATCGTCATCATCATCGTCAATACTGATCAACAGTTGTTAGCTTTCAGAAGCCACTCGCTGAGATTGGTTTTAATGACATTGATAAGTGGGTAGCTATGCAGTTGTAATTGTCGTTCACATCTAGTGCTATCTCATCCTATCAGCCAAGAGCTTATTTATTTCACTGTTAATAAGTAATTTCCATGTTTACAGCAACAACGTTACTAAGCGGTGCGAGTTATTATTTCCACACTACCTAATTTCAATGGTTTATACTGCATATAAAGCTAAGTAAGTTTGCGTAGTTGTTTTCGTTTATCATATTATAAAAACTTGAGACTCCTACCCTTTCTGCCAAATTAATGCCCATGATGGGCTGGGTGCGAGAATAAAGATGAAAAGACCATTTTTATCTTTCACAATCACAGTCCATCACTGACATCTGTCACATACATACATACATACATACATACATACATACATACATACATACATACATGCATACACTTTATTTTGACTCATGTCAAAATAAAGTGTCACCCGGGGGTGAGACACAAAGACGACATCAACAACACTGATATGCGTCATCACCATCACCACAATCATCAGCAATATATCAGCAGCAATATCGTTATCCTCATATCCTTATAGCGCTTACTAGTTACTTTTGCAGTGTCTAGTGATTTATGACAAGCAGCGGTGCAGTTTAATGATATACATTACAACATCAATTATATGCAGTGCAGTTCAATGATATACATTACACGCTAGTGATTAACAATTATATGCAGTGCAGTGTCAAACACCTTCAGCGAGGCTCTCTCTGCTAGATGAAGTGTGATGTGATGTGGTAGAACATAACGATTCAAGACCTTTCTGTGCTTCACTTATGGTCAACTCCGCCTTCTCTATGTGTTTGCTTAACAGCAAGTGACTCTGTGGAAAATGATTGACACGAGCAATGATTGACATGAGTAATGATTGACATGAGCAATAATTGACATGAGTAATGATTGACATGAGTAATGATTGACATGAGTAATGATTGACATGAGTAATGATTGACATGAGTAATGATTGACATGAGTAATGATTGACATAAATAATGATTGACATGAGTAATGATTGACATGAGTAATGATTGACATGAGCAATGATTGACATGAGCATAGATTGACATGAGGAATGATTGAAATGAGTATTGATTGACATGAGGAATGATTGACATGAGTATTGATTGACATGAGCAATGATTGACATGAGCATAGATTGACATGAGGAATGATTGACATGAGTAATGATTGACATGAGCAATGATTGACATGAGAAATGATTGACATGAGTAATGATTGACATGAGCAATGATTGACATGAATAATGATGGACACTACAGATTTTTTGGCATGGGGAAATGATTGACTGATTATCGACGTCCTAATTAATGATCATTGATGTGACGAATATTTGACGTAATGCTTGGAGGCTTAAGCGGTAAAACATACAAGCTCAATGACTTATCTCGAACACAAACAATGGACGGCATGTAACTATCACGTGATCAAACATTGTCATATATGGGATTGTAACGTTGCAAACAGTCATGCAAGTATCAACTGTGTCCTGAGTTAACAGTCTTCAATATCAAACATGCGTCAATCATGCAGAACTTTAAAAGTATCCCCATTACAAACCGAAGCAGTATTATACTCAAAGGGGGTGGGGTGGGGTAGTATGGTTATATTCCAAATATACAGCACAGTCACACAATGCAAGTACCTTGGACGACTCTTCTAAGTGTTTGGTAAAAGCGTCACGTAACCTGTTCCTATGATTAAAATAACAACGAACGATCAGTACAAGCATATGCTGATATATTTATACATTAGATGCGGTGGGACATGCGAAGGGAGTCTTAATTTACTCTTTAAAATAAATCAAACTTTATTTACTTACTTGATGTCGAGCTTCACAGAATCTCTTCTCTGAGAAAAAAAGAAAAAAGGATTGTGAACATGATGATAGAAGAATAAAAACTGTACAAATGTTATATGTAAGGGCCAAATGCTTTATGTAAGGACCAAATGTTATATGTATATGTAAGGGCCAAATGTTTTATGTAAGGGTCAAATGATGATGATGGTGATAATGATAAAAACCAGTCCGTCTCCATACCGGGGATCTAGGAGATGTTGCCCTGTATTTCAGTTCAGCTATTTTCTGCTGCTGTTGACGGACTTGCTGTGTTAATGACGTCACTTGCCGCTGTAAACACGTGACTTCATCACTATTTTCTTGTGCCTCCTATAAAAACATAAAACATTTGAATATTATGGAGCAACAATAACTGAGGTGAAAAAGACGTTGAGAAGAGACGAATCAGACAGCAAAAAAAAAAAAAAAAAAGGATTG
Source organism: Diadumene lineata (assembly GCA_918843875.1). Taxonomy (NCBI): domain Eukaryota; kingdom Metazoa; phylum Cnidaria; class Anthozoa; order Actiniaria; family Diadumenidae; genus Diadumene; species Diadumene lineata. The sequence continues at coordinate 206,039 of OU974084.1, forward strand.
AAAACGATCGCAGACGAAGAATAAAGTAAAAGGACAAGGTGATAAGAACAAGAAGAAGAAGAGACAGAAGTAGGAGAAGAACAAAATGAAAAAAAAAGAAAAAATGAGAAACAGGAAGAAAAAGACTATTGTAATCTGTCACGGTAAACAGCGTTTTTCTGTCATAATGAAGATGTTTACCAGTTGTTTTTGTAGCATCTTTATTGTATGGTTCTTAGTTTCCAGTTCATGTTCGATTTCTTCCTTGTCCATAAACAACGTGTCACGTTCCTGAATATGAACAGCGAATGTTACTCGATATTAAACAGCGATTGTTACTCAATATTGAACAGCGATTGTTATTCAGTTGATATTAAACAACAATTGTTACTCAGTTGATATTAAACAGCGATTGTTACTCAATATTAAAAAGCAATTCTATGTACAGCTGAGATCAACAACAACAATCACAGCAACAACGTTACAAACAATTGCACATCAGTAGCAGAAACGACAGCAGCAACAATTAACCACAGCAGAAATAGTGCAAGCAGCACGAACAACAACAACAACAACAGCAGCAATTAACCACAGCAGAAATAGTGCAAGCAGCACGAACAACAACAACAACAACAACAACAGCAGCAATTAATAACAATAACAACAACAGCAATAGCACAAACAGCACGAACAGCAACAGCTTGCCGTTTATCCACCTGTTTGAGGTCTTTCATTTTCTGTTTCAAGTCATCAAGTTCGTCTTTCATTTTCCTCATTTCGTCATCGGTATTGTTGTTTTCTGGTTGTGTACGACTGTCAGTATCAGAGGGATCAGCTGGATGGTCTTCAAGTGGACTCTCAGCACAACTTGATGGTTTTCGTCGAGACAAAGACTGAGAGCGAAGTCGTTGCAGTTTCTTGTGAATCATTTCACTGGAATCGTATGTATGACGTCGATTACCCTGGAAACACAATAGAGACGTGTTTACGGCGGTGATAATGATCGAGATGATATAGGGTGATGATGATGATGATGAAGGTGATGGTGATTATAATGATGGTGATAATAAGAATGATGAGGCTCAAGGGCGGATCCAGTAATCCAGTGTCAGAGGCGCCAGTATCCATTTTTTTAAAACTATTTCAAGATTTTACATTGGATCGTAAAACAGCATCAACATCATGCTTCTAAACACAATAGAATATTAATGATATTATTACTAATTTGCAGTTTGTTGGAATGCAGCTTAACCTGGAGGTTTAAATGAATGAATTTCGGCTCCCAAGAGAGCAAAAATATCTAGGTTTGTCCTCCAGATGGGGCTGCTTAATATTGCACCGACAAGTTATAACAAATGTTCCTTTGACGTCAGTTTAAACACTGCTGCGAGAAGAGTGTAAATGACTGATAACTAGGGTACAAGGAGTGTAAATGACTGATAACTAGGGTACAAGGAGTGTAAATGATCGATAACTAGGGTACAAGGATTGTCATTGGCCTCAATGAACTGTTTTTAATTATTGTAAAGTGAGCATATGCAAAAGCATTAGTTTTTCAAAGTACATTTTTCATGAGCACAACCCATATAGGTTATTAAATATCACATATATTTTTACTGATGGTAATAGACTGTTAGGATAATAACTGAATGGTAATAGACTGTTAGGATAATAACTGAATGTTGATGACAGCCGATTCCGTACCTCGTCAGCTGTCTCGCTCATACTTGTGTTGTTATTTATTAAATTAGTGGTACTTCTGGACATGGCTGACACCGATCGACTTAAAGGTGACTGTACCTCGGCCTGTAGAAATAAATAAATAGACATATTGTCAAAAACGAGCAAGTACTAACGTACAGGCAGGATTGACAGATAACATGAAGACGGGCATACCTCTTGTAATTCTCTTTTTAGTTTCAGCAACATAGTCTTCATGGCTCTGACATCAGTCAAACATTGTACAAAGCCATCGTCGTCAATCTCAAGTACACCACTACCATCATCCACTTCGTTAAACACTGTGCTCTTTCTGGGGGGTCTAAAAGTCACTAAAGTAGTGCGCCTGCGCACTAGCCCAGGCCTGACTGGCTTCTGAGCATGCGTACTAGTTCCGTCTAATGATGTCTTTCTGACTTTGTGCATTTGGAAAGGTGACTTCCTTAAGTCACTGTCGCCGTTGACAGGACTGGTTGGTGACTTCAATTCATGACTGGAGTGGACTGCTTCATCATTGTTGGATGAGTTGTTGTTGTTATTGTTGTTGTTGTTGGAAACTGCTGTGTTATCTTTCATGTCAGTTGTTTTAGTTAATGACAAATCAAGCTTTTGTCTTTGTTTTTGGTTTCCGTCTGAACCTTGTTGCTGGTGATACTTTTCTTCTAGCTGTTCTATTTGCGGTTGCTGTTGTATTTGCAGTTCTTGTGTTTGTCGTTGTTGTGTTTGTTCTTGTTGTGTCTGTCGTTGTTGAGTTTGTTCTTGTTGTGTTTGTCGTTGTTTTTGTTCTTGCTGTGTTTCTGGTTGTTGAGTTTGTTCTTGTTGTGTTTGTTCTTGTTGTGTCTGTCGTTGTGTTTGTCGTTGTTGTGTTTGTCGTTGTTGTGCATGTCGTTGTACTTCCTTCTCTAAACTGTTCTCATCGTCGCTTCTCATAGCATTATTTTCGAGTTTTGTTTGATTATTTGTCTGTACATTCCCCTGCCTCAACTGCGAAGCTTCAAATTCGCTCGCTCGTCTGCCAAGAATTAACGAATTAATCCTCTTTTCAACATCGGAAATCTTTGTCTCGAGTGTTCTTGTATTTTCTTTGACTGCGTTTTCAGTCGCTAAAGCGTCTTCTTCTACATCGGTGTCGTTACTGTTTTTGTCTTCGTTAAGACTCGTTGATGACCAGGAGGAATTGTAGCCTGATTCAACCGATTCTTGCTGTAAAACATCGCGATTTGAGGCAACTGTCTTGTTGGTAACACTATCCTCATTTTGAGATAATATTGGTTTAATTTTACTGATGCTCTTTTGTTTCGAAAGTGGGACTTTCCCTCCATGCCTTCGTGTATAAGGAGTCTTCGAATGTACGCTTTGAGACTCTCCTTTAGAGTTCGATCGCTCTCTACCGGAATTATCCGCACCGCATCTCAACTCCCATTCATCGTCATCAAAATGTTCTCTTTTTGTTGGCGAGATTTTATCAGCTAGTTCACAAAGACTATACGATAGCGCGTTGAGCTGGGTTTCTGATAGCTTTAGATGAGGTTTTGATGGAAGATTGTAACTTTGCTCACCGGTGTTGTTCAGAGAAACCATCTTGGCGTTGTCACAGCCAAAGAACGTTCTGTTGGACAAAAAAGATCAAATGTGTATGAGATCTACCAGGTGCTACAGTGATGTTGACGCCGTCAGTCTTTCTTGTTTGCAAAAATGTACGAGAACTAGAATTAAGAAGCGAGGAGTCTCAAAGACAGCGATTGTTAGCTATTGAGAAATAATTGACTAGACGAAAACTCCAATTCCACATAACTTTGATATATTTTGTACAGTTTTTACATTTATTTCGTATTTTTATCGCAATATCTTTGATTTCGCAGTCCACACTGGTTAAACCTTTAATTCTCACACATTTTTATTCCTATTTCTAACATAATTGGTTTGGCGGAACTAAACTAGACTTTCAAAACCTAGCAAATCCAGTTCCTATCGTCCGTTTTGTGACGAGATTAAGTTCTGGAATTGTTCAAATTGAAAAAAAGATCAACAAATTGATTAGGTTTTTTTGCGATAATTGTAAACGAAGCCGATTGGTTGGTCAGTTGGTTTGTTTCATTTCGATGACAAAAGCAGATTAAATCAATTGTACAAATAGGAGCACGCGCGTGCATGAAGTAATGAATTGACCAACAACTGTCATGGCTCACACACCGACTGGGATAACATGAGAGCATCTGTCTATGGATTGGAAATATCAACAACATTAAGAGACTACTAGAGAATATCCATTATGATGATATTGCTCGACTTTGCCTTATTTCTTGATTTTGTCTTAAATCATTGTTGTTATGTATTTTTCTGGTCAGTTCTTTCTTATTAAATATTTCTTGTTTAATACATTTAATTTTTCATTCATTCATTATGGCATCCATGCAATTCATATGTGCGACCTCTAATCTATCGTTTAAAGCCATAGCTTTGCGAACTGTTCTCTTCTCTTCATGGTTGTAGTCTGTCCAAGTACTTTCTCACATTTCTAGAGATGCCTATGTCATCTCGTTTACCATAGCATTTAGATTGAACAAGTGAGAGTAGTTTTGTAATTTGGCACATCGTTAGCGATTTGAAATAAGGGTAGAACTAACGTTTCGGACGTTTGTCCTTTATCGGATGTCGGAAGTGAAAAAAAATACTTTAATATTCCGACAAAGGACTAACATGCGAAATTTCAATGAAGACCAATACACACGAGGGAGCTTGCCTTGGCACAATCTCATACTCAGAGCCCGCGTTTTTCCTCGCCAGCAGCGAATAACAAGGGCTCTGACATAATCCGATTTTTGTTAAAATTTGATTGGTCATTCAATTTTGACAACCACGCAAGCGCAAATAACCGGAAACACAAATAAACTCAAGCTAGATGTTTGTGACCGTTTTTAGCAGTAGAAAATATATAAAATATGATAAAAATTAAGTCTGTACTTGTGAATCGCTATTTTCTTTACCTTCCTAGAGAATTTCAGCCAATTTGAAGCAATAGTTAGGAAATTATTTAATGTTTCGCCCTTCGTCACACACGGCTGCCAACGGCTGACAGAACTTTCTCTTGTAGCTCTTCGAAAATCACAAATTAACCTAAAATCCCTTCGGATTATGTTTACTCAATAAATAATCATTACAATCTATGAATTTTGTTCCAAAACTTCCACAATATCACTAGGAAAAATCCATTTTCATTTACGATATCGCCGTATGTTGATCGATGCGCCCATCGATGCTGGATATCGATTTCATCAGAATTGCAACGGATTTTACTTTTAAATATCAGCTCTGATGTAATCGCGATTCCCCATTGGACGGTTTGTACATTGGCCGTAAAGGCGCATGCGCAGCCGGAAGTCCAAGAAACCTTGGACTTTTCAGTGGATTATGCCAGAGTCCTTGTTTCGAGCCGCTGGCCGAAGTAACGAGGACTCGGGGTACGAGATTGGCCTTGGCAACAACGTCCCACAACATGCTCGTGTACCAAAGCTCGCAACGATCTGTACCAACAATTTAGGTTTTTCTCTATTTGTTTGATTTTTTATCTAACAAATTTAAACTAAACATTGCAGTCTTTATCAATAAATGATTTCCAGTTACCTTTCAGCAGCAAATTGTGTATTTTCTTTATCTCTTTCAGCTGCGTACCCATAATGCAATAGGTTGGATGAGGAGAAAGCTGTGTTGGATCGGTTGGTCTTCAAACCCTTAGTTACAGGAATTTTACTCATGACCTAGGAATAAATGATCAAATGTGAAAGAGTGAATAAATCAACAAGCAAATGAATGAGCAAAAGGATAAGAGGATATGGATGAATGGATGGATGAGAAAAATAGGAGTTAGCAATAAACAGATAAAAAATGAAATAGAATAAGCGAGCAAATGAATAACCGAACAAACATAGAGCACATATGTACGAATCGTTGATAAGTTATTTATCTGATCGATAGCACTCTCTCAAAATCAACGAAATAATAAATCCATGAATGTGCATACATCCAACTGCAACAATTCTGTAACATATGTAAATATAAATATTTCCCAGCAAAGAAATTATGGGAAACATCACAATATATTTTTTCGAGTTGCCTAGCATCATAGATTTGTATAAGAAAAAAATATTATGGCTTATATCCCATAATTTCCTTTTTGAGAAACGTATATATGCATATATGTGCAAAAAAATGACAGAATTTTTGCAGTTGGCTGTATTTAAAAAAATGTTGTAATACATAAATATAGACAAAAAATAAAATAAATATTTTTTATAATTTTGTGATGTTTATAATTTCAATTCCAACAATACACCATACCCTATACATGTACTACTAAGGTCAATAATTAATGTATATGAAAAATATTTTATCTTTGTATTCGCTGTTTTCGTTTTGCGCAAAGAATATAGGAAAAAATCATCGTATCAGAAATATTATTTTTATAACAAACCAATTTACATTTCGAAGCAAAAAAAAATGGGATTGCAGAATTTAGCCAAATACACCCCACAGTACATCAAAAAATGTCATTCCATTCGTGTTTGAAAAGTTAAATAAATACATAACTTGTAAGGTTCTATTCTGCCTAGAAACCGAACTCAGTTGTCAGCGAATATTTTATAATAAGCTGCTCTCGGTTGCGTGAACATAAATCAAATAAATTACGTAGATCAAAAGCAAAACTGTGAATTGAAAATAAAATCAGTTTTTTCGAAAATATTTATTTTTTAGGTTGTTTTTGACTAGATTCGAATAATGAAAGCCCTGCATTGGAACTGTTGGAAGACATTTGAATGCTTCGGAAGCCATTCGAGTGCCTATATTTACATTAGGGAACGCATTTCAGTGTTAACATTTACGAGATTTTCAGCAATAAAAAGTACAAATATGCAAGAAAAAACTTAAGATTGCACGTCAAAAACTTCGATTTCCTACTCTACGATAAGAACCAATGTTAAAATTATTTAAAAAGTGATAAATTTGATTGAAATCAGCCGGCATCAGCTTGCGTTCACATGCAAATTTCACTTCAACAAAGGAACAAGAATTATATTCTTTTCTTCACAAAGCATGAATTATGCTTCGAAAGTGATATTCTCAAAACACAACAAGACTTTTAGAGATTATTTTCTGGTATCATACATCAAACCAGTTTATTATTTTGAACCGTGATTGTAAAATTCATAAACTTTTGAGCAATTGTTTACAAAGTCACACATTGAATTATTTGGCTGAATAGTAACTCACCAATAACTTAGGCCAACTTTTCTTCTCCTATTACAGCAGCCCGGAGCTTTATGAATCAGATAGTTTCCTTACAACATAGTGTATGGGTGTCTAAATACATCAAAGAAAAGTTTGGGTTGCAGTTTAAGCGGGAATATGGCACGGTACGTCACATCATGTATGTGCATATATGCTAATTGAGGTGCTAAGTTGATGCCATTATCACAGCCAATCACATGACGCTATCAATACAAATGACTTTCCGGTTGGTTTGTTAATAAGTAATGATAAGATTTACTGTATATTTTGTCATTGAAAAAGCTCAAATATCCTATTATGCGCGATATAACAAAACTTTTCCAAAATATAACAAAATTGTTTTTCTGATCTAACTTGTACTCAGGATACTTCTAAAAATCATTTTTTACTCTGAAAATGGATCAAATTTTTGCAAAATAAATTTATCGGCTTCATCCCCTCTTTCTTTTTCGTAATCTATCATTATCATCATCATTACTTTCCCTCCCTTTTCGCTACGTAACGACTAGACGTACGCCCTCTTTTAGGTACTAAAATAACAGCATTAGATTCCAGGCTCTCTCTTTCAAGAACCCCCAACAATTGCAACATAAACATTTCGAATGGTTTGATCGACTGTAAGTACAAGCTACATAATCTTTCTTTTAATGCATGTACTTACAATAATCATTTATAATTTATCTCTTTTAAACTTAGATTGTCTTTGAAGTCGATTGAAAACATTTCGTCGGTAAATTAAATTTGAGTTTAACATTTTGAGCATTGTCGACAGAGCATAAACTTTTACTATATATCTTGAGATTCATTCACTTTTGTCAATATTTCTCTAAACCTTACACTAACGTTTCAACATTATTGTTCTAAACGTTTGCAAATGATTTTGATTTTCTGTTGATATTTTGATACTAAAATGTTTATATTTGTTTAGTATGAAGTGTTGAAATTAAGTTATGCTGAATAATAATAAAACTATTTTACTTTTTTCACAATTTTGAAAGAATTACCGATGATGAATTTTAGAATGAATTTAAAACTAATATATGATGAGTGCTATTTGGTTTGAATATTGACTGGTCGATCGGTTTGATAGTTTTTATAGTTGTTTTTGAGTTGGTGTAGCTCGTTTCGTTTGGATGGAGTCATAAGTGGCTTCGGGCGAACATGACGTTCATTCAAGTAATTCATCACGTTAATGAATGTCACGCAACATCGCCACACATCAATTGAAAAGACGCACGTTTGTGTACATCCAGCTTTTCTCGATGAGATAACAAGTTGCTAATAATATTAGAATAATGCACGGTAATAGCGATCACTAAAGTCCGATGCTCTACCAATTGAGCTATACGGTCGACGGTTGTGATAGTCATGATGATTACGATGATTGTTGATGATAGTGATGATATGATTAGCCTACGTGTGCGAAAGCCTTTCGTTCGGCGAACCACATAAGACGGTTGCAACGGAGGCCAGGTGATGATGATGACAATGGCGACCTCGTGATGGTCATCTGATTGTTGGAAAAGGTTGTTGCTGATGATATGATTAGATGTTAGGATGATGTCGATTAAACTGGTTCTGATAATGATGTTAAATACACTTCACATCAACAGAATTGAAAAGGTTGTCATGGAGCCCAAGTGACGTCAATGGGCTGCGGTGTCTCGCTTCAACCAAACAAACCAACCAATCAGACTCTAGTACCCAAACCTACAGCAATCCATCAAACAGACCAATCACAAACAAGATTGAAGGACATCAGTATGGAAACTGCTGCTACCCAGAAGGTTCTTAGTGGTGATGTGAATATGGAGTTTGCCGAGGATGTCAATGTTGTCAGGATATTTACCAGCTCGACATTTACAGGTGATTGTGAACAGCCATGTTAGGAACGATAAGTTAACACCACGTTCCCCAAATTAACTTTTCAAGAAGTGGGACAACGTATTCCTTGAAACCAAGTTGTCGAGAAAAAAATGCATGGAACATTAGCAATGCAAAGTACCGAAGGAAAGACTTGTAAAATGGTCAATTTGTAATCTGCCATACAGGCATCAATAACCTATATCTTCCTTATTTGTTTGTAGACACCTCCGTTGAGCGAAATACATTGATGTCACGCGTTTACCCGAGAATCAAAACGTTCTGTCGAGAAAAAGGGTACGACTTCCAGGTATGATAATGATGATGATCATAGACTTTATTTTCGTCTCATGGTATTTAGCTATTTACAAGCTAATTATTGGGGACACAAGTCAAATTGGGGTCGTTATAAGTTACATACCTTTTTATAATTACGAGCCCGGTGACCTGTGAGATCAGTCAAGGCAGCTGCAATCCTGTCAAAGTATGTCCCAGTAAACACAGGCTGCACAAGTAATGCTTATAACAGCTATACGTTTTAAGGCCCTTCAACGACACGACAAACATTTTTAGCCAGAAGGTTTTATAGGGTCCGCGTACCTCAAAATTGAATCGTTTCGAGACCACCTCTCGAGCTAGTCTTGGCACGCTGAAAATGGGACTGCGTACCATTTTTGCCAAGTTATCATACCAAGCCTTATCTTTGACTGAGACTTTGGTGCCATAATATTAGTGGTCATCGACGCACATTACCACACATAATAATTATAGAGTCTCGAACGTGTTCTTAATTATGTTTAAATAATGACTTAAAATACATTCGGGTATATATCAACAGTTTTATTTACAATGTGTACTAAACTGTGCACAAATATTCAGGTTGTTGATTTACGATGGGGAATCAGAGAGGGATCTATGGATGATCACTCCATAACTGAACTGTGCATCAAGGAATTACAAGCATGCCAGAAAATATCGACGGGACCCAACTTTATTGTAAGTGAGACTGTTAGTTACAGTAACAAACGACACATTTTATCATTTATGGCGTTGTCGTGAGGACCACCATCATCATATATTGTCATCATCATCAATACTTCCATCATCTCTGTCATCATCGTTATCACCATCGTCGACAATACTGTATTTTATTCTCGCCATGATCGCCATTCTTCCAGCATTTTCAACAACGACGTTGTGATCAAAACCCATCTACTGCATATGTGTACACTTTATCATAAAACCAGTTCATCAGAATCACCTTGGACACTACCATCCACCATGCGTAATATTACTATCATCATCACTACAGTCTTCATTAATAACAACCTTTGGGTTTATTTAGACTTTTCTTGGTCAAAAATATGGTTACCGACCGCTGCCAAACAGTATCGCAGCTTCAGAATACGCAAAGTTACTGCATGCTGTCGAGACTAAAGATGACCAAGCATTATTAGAGGACTGGTATCAACGGGATGACAATAGTGTTCCTCCGACCTATCTGCTCCAGCCAATCAGCTCACGATTACCTCATTTCCTTGACAAGCAAAACGAGGACTTACGAAACGAAGCCGCTGACCGCTGGTCGAGAGTATACAAGCTCCTACATAACATATTAAGACGAGCGGCAGACAAAGTACTGGGACAGAGTGAAGCACAAAAATATCACATGTCAAGTAGGTATTAGGGATAGAAATATTCTCTATTTTTCTTTTGTGTTTCTTCAACTCATCGTCACTTCAACCAATCGGTTAGTGCAAGTTGTAGAAGTAGACCATAATTGAATTGTAGGTTTCCTGGATCTTGCAATGATTTAACACCTTGGACAATCTCTCTAGTTGTATCTTTATGATTCCTTCATATTTTGAAATAATCTACAATACACTGCTTCGCAGATATTTCCCGAAAGAAACTTCTACAAATCAAGAAAAGAATGATCTGTCAAAAATAACAAACATTTTTAAAAACGTGCGATGCTATCATTTCAGTTACTGAGAATGAAATACGCCGAGGAGTACTGGAATGGGGCTATCCCGACAAGCAATGCTTCTGGTTCAAGCGAGTCATTAGAGATCTGCGTGAGAACATAGATAAACCAAAAGCACCGCTCTATATAGATACCGCAGACACAAACATCGACGAAACAGCTCAGAAACTTCTAGAAAATTTGAAGACAGACGAAATGGGTTCCAGACTCCCATCTAATAATGTCATTGAGTACGAGGTAAACTGGAGCGAGGATGGTATTGATCCGGACAAGAATACAGACCACGAAAGATATATTGACAGACTGTGTGACCAGTTTTATGAAATACTGACCAAGTCTATATCAGAAGGTATGATGTCGTATACACCGGTATCCGGTGGTCGTTTTCATACTGTTATGTAAACGAGTCGAAATATGGCGGACAGCGCGATTGTGCACTGGGGTGAGATCAGAATCGAGGGTCGTCAGTCGTACATCGACAGTGTTTTTTGTTCATCTTTATATTGTGGTTTAACTTCGGTTAGAGTGTTTTCCATGAGATTTGTACCACAACAAAGGGTGAATTTCTCACCTGGAAGACTGACCTGCCTCGTTCTCGAGATCGTCAGCCATATACCGAATCGGTGTCGTATATATGGTGTCAATTGTTGGACAATAAGATCAATGCGCATAACATTTGACAACACAAAAGAATTCTTTGGCGTTACTCGAGAAAATTTATGATTGTACTGATCTACATTGTAATAATCAGGTATTAAATCAAGAAAGTCCGCCCATCCTCAAGACTCTCTCACGAAAGAGCTCTACCATCAAGGTCTGTTCTGTCAGAGGAAGTGTCAATCATTCTACGGTCGAGAAGATTTTCTCAAGATGGTGCATAATCGACTCTTAAACAACTCGCAAAGGATTATGGTTATTCATGGTGAGTCTGGATGTGGCAAGACGTGCATTATTTCTAAGATAACCTCAGACGTCAAACTATGGATGACTACTAAGGTACGTAGGGGTGTCGTTGTGCGAAAGAAGAATGTATGGAGTAAAGAGAGAGGTAGGAAGGAAAGAGGGGGGAGGAATGATCGAAAGGGAAGAAAGACGTAAAGGAGGAATGAAGAAAAGAAAGCAAGATGTAAGGGAGGGAGGCCGGGAAGGAAGTAAGGAGGGAAGGGAGACGCGAATATGATGAAGTAAGAAACGCTATATATCATACTGTCTATACGACTCATGTTTCAATCAATGCATAAATCACGCAGAAGAGTGACAATGGTGCACTGTTCACAACAACACGTTGCTAAAGCCTCTACACAGAATTGGTAGCCATCGATGCATCCGGAATTCTCAAGCTTTCAAGACTTTGCTGCCTATTGTATAAATAATCTATTGTCTTTTCGTCCATGTTTGCACGAAGCCTGAATAAAGTTATCCACTGGATGGATATCCACTCTATAGAATTTCTTTGGAATTTATCCACTGGATAGGGATTTATCCACTGGATAGGGATTCATCCACTGGATAGGGATTTATCCACTGGATAGGGATTTATCCGGTGGATAGCGCTATCCATGCTTCGAAAAAGCACCCCCAGGTGGTTAGGATGAAATGTGCATATATATCAGCAGTGTACTAACCCTGATCTACCGATTTATGATCTTGTATTCCACAGGACGACAAATCAACTAAAGCTGAACCATGTGCTGTTGTTTATCGTTTTCTTGGGACGTCACCAGACAGTTCCAGTCCACGGCTACTGCTGCACAGCATATGCACACAACTATGTAGAATAGCAGGACAAACCACTCATAGAATACCAGAGGTACTTTGATGATAGTGATGATGTGATGATGATGGCGATCATGTTGATGATATTAATGGGTGTTGTTGGTGGTAGTGATGATGATTATCGAGATGATAGTCTAGCTCGCTCTCGAAAAGAGAATTTTCAAATGACGATCTTAAACATTCACAATGATAATGATGATTATAATAACGATGGTGATAATATCGCGTGTGGTGTTTCTTCCAGGATATGAAGAATTTAACACAGTACTTCCCACAATGTCTTGCCGCCGCGTCGTCAACTCATCGTATAGTTATCGTGCTTGACTCGTTGGATCAAATCACTGGAGATAGTATTTCACATGAGATAAACTGGTGGCCAAAACGTCTACCTAACAATGTATACGCCGTTTTGTCAACACTACCTGACCAGCGGTATCACTGCTTACAGTACCTGAGGGTAATTCACGCAAAAACATCAAAAGCGTCTGTTATGTAATTTATCTTTAATTTTTGCTGTCATTGCTCATTTAATTATTTGAGTCCTTTTTCGTTAAGAATTCATCGTGTACATTATTGCATGTGAAGGAGCGGATCGACTGGTAGTGTGGGTGTTTTTGTACGAGATATGCAGGCTACTGAACTTCAATGATGCTTTTAATTTATTTTCTACAGCTATATACAATTCTTATTAATGTTTATTTTATAATTTTTATTTTGCAGTCATATTTGCAGAAAGGCTGCTTTCTTGAAGTACCAAAGTTGAGCGCCAATGAGGCAGAAGTTATCTTGGATAAATGGCTCAGTTCATCAAAGAGAACGTTACAGCCCAACCAGAAACAAATAGTACTGAATGGCTTCAAGCAATGTCAGCTTCCCCTTTACTTAAAGCTGGCCTTTGATGAGGCATATCGATGGAAATCGTACAGTAAAGAGAATGAAACTAAACTGCAAGGAAATGTTGAAGGTAGGAATTATCGGTGTTGCACGCTTATTACTAACTAACATCCTCGTGTGATTATGTTTATAAATATCGAGTTCCAGTTTAACATATCCATATTGTCAACATTATTACCTTGAGGTGATGATCGTAGTAGATCGTAGCAGCAGGGCGACCGCAGCCTTTATTACCTTGAGGTGATGATCGTAGTAGATCGTAGCAGCAGGGCGACCGCAGCCTTTATTACCTTGAGGTACGTGATGATCGTAGTAGATCGTAGCACCAGGGCGACCGCAGCCTTTATTACCTTGATGTGATGATCGTAGTAGATCGCAGCAGCAGGGCGACCGTAGCCTTTATTACCGTATCATCATTTCAACATCTATTAATAGATACGATCTTTTCTGTTCTCCTCTTTACATTAGGTATGATTAGTGCACTGTTTGATCGACTGGAGAAGAAACATGGTAAACTGTTAGTCGGCCAATCATTTAGCTACATCACAGCATCCAAGACAGGACTGACTGAACTAGAACTAGACGACCTGCTGTCATTGGACGATAGAGTTTTGAATGACATCTATCAATACTGGACTCCACCAATCAGACGCATGCTACCGTTGCTATGGTTTCGACTTCATGCTGATGTCGAGGAGTACTTAATCAAAAGAGGAGCTGATGGGATCCCTGTGTTGAACTGGTACCATCGTCAATTTAGTGAAGCAGCAAGAACTAGGTACCTGTCACGTGATCATGAAGTCACAATACATCGTGCTATGGGGGATTACTTCAATGGCACGTGGTCTTATGGTAAAAAGAAGCCGTATAAGGCCAGCAACGGCCAGGAGATTGGTCAAGACAGACTCGTCGCAAGCCAGCCGGTTATGTTCGATAGAAATCCAGATAAACCGGTTTTCAACCGACGTAAACTGGTTGAGTTACCATTCCATCTAGTAAAAGGAGAACAGCTTGGTGAATTGAAGAAAAATGTGTTGTGCAACTATGAGTTTCTGTCGTCTAAATTACGAGCTACGTCATTGCAAGAAGTGTTAGAAGACTTCTCTTGGCCGAGTTTAGAGGACGATGAAGAACTACAGCTTGTTGATCGTCTTCTTCACCTATCGTCTATGGCGCTGCATAACGATCCTTGTCAACTCGCTTCTCAGCTGATAGGCCGTCTATCTCAATTCACCAACAGTTCTAAGTACCCTTTCCTAAGCACGTTAGTCCATGAGGCTCGATCGTCCGATATTACAGGTCTTCCTAGTTTTGTGACGAGCTCAAAGAGTCTGACGTCTCCAGGCGGTGCCTTGGTATCGTCTACTGCAGTTGACGATCAGAACGCCTGCTGCACCTTTAGCTGCGACGGTGTCCATGTCTTCATTGTCTCGTCCTGTAAAGACGGTTTTGAAATTCGTGTGTTGGTTTCCACTACAGGTAAGCTCGTGGGCCAGTTTAGTTTCAACCTTCCTGAAGACCAAAGATCGTTTCGTTGGATTGCCAAGTCAAGCAGCCACTCCACTAACCAAGTGTTGATCGGTGGTGCACAAAATCTAATGCTCATCGACACCAAAACTCAGCACATTGTGAAAATGTTCCAAGTGCTTTCTGAGCCGATGAAAAACTTTGTTTATCCGTTTGCTTTCTTGGATGATGAAAGGAAAGTTGCTGCGATGTCAGACGGTGGGGTGAAAGTATGGAGTACAGCAGACAGAAAGGTTATCCACGTGGTACCTATTAGTGGAGTTACCATGGATACTACGAAGGCTTTGGATGCGTATAAGGACTGGGTCGTTTATAGTGTCCAGGAGAACGAGATACATGTACTCAATATCAATGATAAGAGCCAAGAAACCATCTTCAAAATACCTGATGTTATTAAGGAGCTGCAGGTAAATATGATAATGATGATAGTGATGATGATGGCGATGATGAAAATGATAATGATAATCATCTTTATTACCAAATAAAGTACATATTGGGCGGTCAGCTGAATAGCTTGACAAAGTATATAATGATGATAATGATAATGATGATGGCTGATAATCATCATATTGCATGGTTACAGGTTACCTCACGAGAGGAGATAGTTGTACTCACCTCGAAGCGTAAAAGCCTCTTTATCTTTGACCTTTCGACACGAGCCTTACTACGTGAAGTCGATCAGTTCGAGTGCTACATCGGTTTGAATCGTCTACAACTTACAACAGATGGGACAAAGGCTGTTAGTTTCACTGCTAATAATGCACTGATTACTTCATTGGATAGTGGTCACGTGACTTCAATAAGCAAATCAGAGATCTTCGAGGAGAACATTGATTGCATCCAACTATACTCACGTGACGCATGCTACCTTTATGCTGTGGGGTATGACAAAGTCTTGCGCCTGTACCATTTGGAGAAACTACAGACACACGACGCACAGGCTCCACGAGCCCGTGGTACTGGAACGGTCAGCAGTGTATATCCATCTTACCAGGACCGATACCTCCCGACCAAGACCATCACAAACGGGCAAAAAGAGCTATTGATTTGGGACCTAGTTCCCAATCCTCCAAAGATAGTCCGATGTCTCAAGCATGAGGAAGGCATCAACGATTTGCGCATGTGCAGTCCTACTAAAGCTGTCGCTAAGTTCTTCAGTGAGGGCTCGGAGAATTGTGGTTATGGAGTTTTGGACCTTACGGAGGGGAGAGTAGAGAGATGGTTGCCAGGCGACGGGAATGTCCTCTGGACAGTTGGTTTCACAGATGAGAATCATTTCATGGCGTTCTCCCGCGAGAAGCGACAACTTCTTGTCTGGAACATCATCAAAGGCACGATATCCTTCAAGCATCGCTTCGACAAGAAACAGCCGATATCTGAAGCATTGATGAGCAAGAACAAAAGCTTTGTGGTTTGCGGGCTGATTTACAGTAAGCCCAACAAGTCGCTACCTTTAGTGGTGTTTGATTGTAAGACAAACAAGCATCATGTTTTGAAGATAAAGAAACAGCAACTTTCACTTCAGGCAGCATCGATATCGCATGATGGAAAACTACTAGTAGCTATTACATTAGAGGGTAAGTCAGTAAGTAAGTAAGTCAGTAAGTAACTAGGATAGGGAATTTATCCGCTGGATAGCGCTGTTCAGGCTTCGTACACCCGGCAGCACGAGCCGGAAGCCTGGATATCGTTATCCGCCGGATACATCCTCATCCAGCGGATAAATTCTAAACAACTTTTATGCAGTGAATAACTTTATCCACGTTTAATTCGTACAACTGGCCCCAGGCGACGTCTCTTGGTAGCGTTTGATTTGAGGATAAGTAATTCCAAGGAATTTAAAGCCTACTTCAAACTTCTCGGACTGTCCTTGCTCCTCGGGAGTAGAGCGTATGAGTGGAATGGAGAGAGGTCAAGACTTCACTTCTTCGAATCTTCCAGTGCTTTGCATTGTTTTAGCGGCTAGCTTATTTATATAGACTAGGAGAATCTAATGAAAACTAATGAAAATCTATGATTGGATATCCACAGGAATCCCAACACTGTGGGACATACCCAATGGCAAGCTACTGTTCTTACTACCAACCGAGTCAATCCATGCAACAGGAGTGTCATCACGGGTAGGGGTGGCACTCACATCAAGGGGCGAAACTGACACAGTTCTACAGATGTGGGACGTTTCTACTGGTTGTGAACTGCGTCATTTCGATAGTGAGTTTACCCAAAAGATCCTTATATCATCTGACGAGACCGTTGCTTATACTTTCCAAGGGAACAATTTCTATTCATGGGACCTGATGCAGCAGAGACGACTGGCAACATTTACAATGGACTGGGCTCCGATACCAAGGCACGTTTTTGAAGTAGGATCTGCAATTGTGGTAACGATACCAGAAAACCCTGAGATAATGACACTACGATTGCGCGGCCCTGGGTTTGAAGAGACTGCTGAACAGAACGCTCGCAGTGATTATGAAGATATTGCAATTGAGGGAAAGCTGTTGTTATCTTGAATCATCGCAGAGATATTAGTATGGCGATGGGAATGATAAATATACTGATAGTCACGTGATATTGGTGTAGCTAACTGGATAACATGCTAGGGATGACATAAGCACATTTTCTTAATGTACGCCAAGGCAGCCCCCTATAAAGAGCCCCCTAATACTACACACATTCACTCTATACTATTATGTCCCCTAAGGAGAACTGCCTGTTGGGTGTTATAAAGACACCGTTAGACTTATACTGCGCCGATCGACGTCCTTGACAGCTGGACTATGAAGCTTATAAACGAGTAAAATTGGGTGTATAGATCAAATAAATTTCTTCAATAAATACTTTGTTTTTGTATATTAGTTAATTGTTTATACTATTGTTTTATTATAAAAGTTAGCATTATCATCGACGTCCAAGAGTTTTTGTCAAAGATCGCATGAAATTTTTGATTAATTAAAGTTTTGATTTTAAACTGATTGATATTCACAATATCAATGAAAAGGAAAAAGGCATGTTAATTAAAAATACAAGATTATTAAACTATAGAAAACAATAGAATCCAGGGACGGCAGAGCAGTTTTCCAATTGGGTGGGGCTATTATCCACACTCCCTACCCCTATCATTTATCTCCAAAAAGTTTAAAATATTATCAATCAATCTCAGATTTTTTTTTATTTTTTATTTTTTATTTTTATTATTATTTTTTTTTTGGGGGGGGGGGGGGGGGGGGGGAACTTTAGCTCACTAGCCCTCCGTCTCTGCCGTCCATGTAATTTGGATAACTTGGGCTATTGTATAATGCTATACCACAGTAAGACTCAGACTAGCTAGCGCATCCAGTAAGTAGCAACAATAGTTATGACCATGTCTTACTGTGGCATAGCATTGTACAATAGCCCATGTTATCCAAATTACATGGACGGCAGAGACGGAGTGGTAGTGAGCTAAAGTACCCCCCCTCCCCCCCAAAAAAAAAACAAAAACAAAAAAACAAACAAATAAATAAAAAAATCTGAGATTGATAGAGGCCATTTGCAATATGACGTCATTTCACTACAACGAACAACATTTAGGGAAATTCTCTTTCATGCATATTAAAATTTCTAGCCGTCCTGTGGAGATTAACAATGAAGACTTTTCACTCCGTCACGCGATTTGTGTATTAATTATGAAAATGAACATTAAATTATTCTAAAAAACTATTATGGTATAGAGACGCAGGGTTAATAAAACGTGAGTCATCTCCATTTTTCAACCTTCACTGGGTCTAGAAAATTGAAATTTGCACCGGCTTAATTACGATATAAAAGAGAATGGGCAAAGCATTCTGGTAGTTGTAGTCATTATTTACGTCATCATCCAACAACTGTCAACCACATGGCTCCAATATACGTGACAGATCTTCTACATGTGTACAAGCCAGGACGATCGCTTCGCTCGTCAACGGATCATCTACGTTTAGTAGAACCAAGGTTTAGAAGCTATGGTGGCAGGGCTTTTAGTGTATGTGCTCCTGGATTATGGAATAAAATACCACTTGAAGTACGTTCTTCGACATCTTTGGACGTCTTCAAGAAACCTCAAGTCTTATCTCTTCTGATCGTGAAGACTGATATTTTGACGATTTTAAACATTTCATATTGAGTAGTTCTTTTTTAACTATTTATAAATATAAGTATTGTAAAGAGTATCGAGATATCCTGGGATGTGCTTAATAAAAAAATAACTTTATATTATTATTATTATAGATCGACCGCATGTGACTGAATTTAATTCAGCCATCAGTAAAAAGCCGTTCACTTTCGAAATTTCGTTTTCGAATTCGTTCAAAGTTTGACAATTTCTCGTTGCATTTTCCGTGCGGTGTTTTTGATAGCCAATCTCACCGAGATATGTTTCTTCAAGTTTAATTCATTTGACTATATGACGTCATATTTGCTTGTAGCCGATGAGAATACTCACAATCAACACAAAAAACATTGTTTAAAATTCTAAGTGCTTTTTATACTAGAACTTCCTTTCGAAATAACACATTAAAACATTATTGAAAATTTGCAAATTGCCACTGCGTAATTTGCTATAAAAAATGGGCGGTGCTTTGGTAAAACGCCGGAAAAAAAAAACATATTGTGATTGTGTGACGCTGCTTCCATGACAACGGCCTATAAACATCTTGATTGAATAACTAAATTTAAAGAAATCTCAAAGAATTGTGATTGTTTTTAGATAAAGTGGACCTTAAATGCTTGGAAGAATTTGTTGCTGGGGTATTGATTCATTTGTTTAAATTACGAGCTTATTTTCGAGGATTTTTTCGAAATATTAATAAATCACTCGACCCATTCTTCCGTAAAATGAAAAATCAACTCGATATTAAGACCACGTGATGGTAATCAGCCAATCAGTGTGGTTGCTTCAATTGCTCCTCGAAGTCGCTTTTGGCAATCGATTCCAAATATCTCGAGCTAAAATTACCTTTACAGTGCTTTTTCTCGATTTTTACCGTAAATTTTAACACTTACCTTACACCTTACTTTAAACATGTCTTATGGATTTGGAGATAGGTAAGTTTTGCGAAACATTTCGATTTTTTAGAAAGAAAACCGAGTTTCTTTGATGCTAATGTCTAGTTGTATACGTTGGTTACCCGAATTTCTTTCTCAATTGTTTGAGCTTGATTTTGGATTTGTGATTTGTGTTTTTACAGTTCTTGGACCTCTAACGGCCCTCCAGGAAGGTAAGAATCACACTTTAATTCGCAAAATGTATATTTATTAAGAGAGGTTTGAGTAATTTTCATATTCGGGGAAAATCATACCGAGCTAACCGAAGCCTTTTGAAAAAAACCTCTTCATTTTATTCAAAAATCTCTTTAAAGAAATATTATGTTATTTGCTTGTTGATACAAGTTATCTTTCTATTCAATGATAAATATGAACAAGGCGTTTAATACTATTTAAAAATTGTGCTTACAGTTTATAAAGATTTTAGAAATAATACCGTTTTTTAATGTAAAACCCACATTTGAAATTAATTTTATCAGGGCTTTTGTGGGCAATTTGTCTCTTGTAATTGCTTATGCATCTAAGATACAGTTTGCATTAAATCGATAGCTTGTTTTCTCATGAAACCACAATCAATATGATCATTGAAGTGCCTGTTTATAATCCATAGCAAAGTTTTCATTCATTGGTTGGGTGGTTTGACTGATCTCAAGTTAAATTGTTGACAGACATCCCCAAACTAATTATGTAATTTATGTTATTTTCAAAGTATGATTAATCATAAAAATGATGTTGATGATGAATATAGCAACTTGAAGATGAAAGAAAGACTGCCTTTAAGGTTAATCCCAAAATTGCATTTTTGGTAAATTTCATTGAAAACCAAGGCATATTGCATACTTTATTGAAAACTCTGATAAAGGCTTTTCAGCAACAATTTTTGTAGTAAAATGATGAAAATATATTATGGAATTAAAAGTGAAAAAAATACATGATAATGATAAAATGTCTATATAAAGCACCATTTCCAAGATAACAAAATGTAAGTTTTGTATTGTTTCTTAAATTGGACCGATACTATCCAAGCCCTTTGATTAAAGTATGTTCATATAATTATATTGCTGGGAGAAATGTTGTTTCTCAACTCTCTTTTCACCATGTTAAATCTAGGGCTTTTAAAGAAATAAATTGATGATTTGCTTTTGTGATTGGCTGATCCATTTTATATTTATTTTGTAATTTGTAGGGTGTCTCTATAATTTATGTAATTTGTCAATCCAACAAATTTATGCTAGACAGGAATAGAGAATTTTATATGAAGTGACCAATTTCACATCAGCTAGACATTGTACTTACAGCAGAAATTCAATCAACAAAACTAAAAACAGCAGTAATAACCACAGGTCGTGATGATTGTCAGTGATAAACCTACTTGAATTACTAATTACTAATCAAACGCATGCATGTAAAACCAGATTGCACACATTGTAAAGTGCACTGAGACATTAGATGAAATGTGCTCTATGTAGGTACTATATTATATATTATTATTTTTTGTTTCTTTCAAATGTTCAAACCATTTCCTGACAAGTTGAGCAATGATTGCATAATCTTAACAGTTTTAATCTTGAATTTCCATCTATTTCCACAGACATGGGAAATTCCAAATTCATTCAAGTGCCCTTATTATCTAGTAGTATTTGATATATAATCCCGTTGCAATAAAAAACAAACAAATCTTTTGATGTTTACAAGTAACTGTTTTCTGTGTATATAAAGGTATTGACCTGATTTATTCTATCATTTAATGAAATTGTATGTATTATTCGTATTTGAAAACTGAAGGTGGAGGAAATTAAAATCTAAAGTGGAAAAATAGCAGTCTCTCTTGACAATAGAAATTGAAGAGCAGAAAAATTCAGAACATTGAATTTATATATAATTAATTCAAAAATCCTTTTGAAAAATGCATTCAGAAAAAAAGACTAAATCACACAATAAAGTTAATTTTAACATTTATTTCATATTAAAAAGTAAACTCAGAATTAAATCTAAGGAAGAAATTTTTTTTCCAATTTTTAAAAAAATTGATCATAGATGTGACATGTATGAAAATACATCCAAAGTTAACAAAGTTGAAAGCTAAACATTTGACTAGATGTCAGCTGTTTACACAAAACAAGACAACACGTCATAGTAAATGGGAGCACAGTAAATAAATCATTGCTGCTGCATACATTATTTCAGACATCTCACATCATGATGATAAAGAATTACTGCTGCACAGAAAAATAGTTGTTGAAGAAGTCTTGACTTTCGTAAAGATAAAAAGTCATGATGATAAAAATAAAAATGAATAAGAAGTTGAATGTTGATTAAAAGATAGACAATGTGTGTTTGATTCCCGCCGAGGGACTTATTATAAATTATCATGTTTCTTATCTAATTCTCTATGATGTTCTCAAGTTGGTGATATTCATCAATTTCATGAGACTAAGTGTTTAAAATTTTAAAATTCATTGTGTTTTTTAGTATATTGAGCAGAACAATGACCTCCAATATAGAATTGTTGTTCACACAAGCATGATGACATTTCCTGAGCAGATGGTCACTTGTTTCATCTCAATCTCTCTCTAGTAAATACGTTAGCTTTTTAAAATTATTAAGTAATCTGATCTGTGAAAGTGTAAAGTTTTTAATTTTTTGGGAAGTCTTTCAAGCCATAATTATAATATGTATCCTTAACATGAAAAGAACCTTCAGTGTGTGGATAGTTTTAAATTTACAAATGTATAATTCAAATAAAAACAAAAAAATCATTAACAAATAATTAATTGGCTAATGACTAATGGCTAGATTGCTATTCAAGACTAGAAGCCATGTTGATCTCAGTGACATTTTCATTTCCATTATTATGAAAACTAGTCCAAGTATTGTGAACATCGTTCAATTTAAGTTTTGGATTAAGAAACAAGGCCGTGTTTCAACAATATTTCAACTTTTAATTCAAGTCATAATCAAGTTGTTCATAAATTTCACAAGAGCGTATTTCAGAACAGATCTAATTCCTTGGAGGCTTTCAAACCCTCATTCAAGACTAGTCATTTATTAATTAATAATTTTGTTTATTCATTAATTAGGTAATTGCATGAATAACAAGTTCATTTTAATATATTTTAATACTTTTGAGTTGCCTGACATCAGTGGTTGATATCTCATTTGAGAAATAATTAATTTTATATAATAATGTGTATTTTCAGACCAGTGTGATTGCATGACCATGCTATCTGATAATGCAATTGAATATTTAAAGTAATATATAAACAACCTATTAGTGGAGTGAATTTCTTAAACTAATCCCAAAATATCTACAATAAGCCATCTGCTGGTAAATTGATCATTCACAATATATATTGAAAACATTGAGATAATGTGTCAGCAAGTTTGATTGCTTAGTTAAATGTAGTTGTTAATTAAAGAAAAGTCACCTTCTCTTAAGCACGTTCCTGGGTATTGCTTGTGAGCATCGTTACTGCGCAATATTGAGCACTCATTACCATTGGTCAAGTTACTGATATTTTTTCCTTCATTTTTTCCTTCTTTAGAAGTTCCATTTGTGTTCGATTTAAAAGCAATTGTGTTTGCTTTTTTGTATTTCTAAGTCAATTAGCTACAAAAAGAACAAATATTAAACGTTTTACACTGTAAATGAGTAATAATTAGAGCCGAGTCCCCATGCGGTATTCAAGATGGCCATATTTTTCTTCATCTTTGCCACACGATATCTCGAAAACGAAGTCGGTGACCCCAATATTTAAGACTACACCATAATGTGAAACACAAGAAAATGACATGGAACGAAGAACAGTAAACTTCTGTAAAAAAAAAAAAAAAATTGATCCCTACATTGGAACAAATCCTGCTACATCCCTTATCTTGAAAGCATTTTTATTTGTAAATAATCCTATCATCTTTTGGAAATTGAAGACAACAGTTTATTAATTTCCTTTGCAAATTTTAAAGAGAGTTGATTTCTGTTTTACAACATCTTTATGACTTTATTCTTTGAAAATGGCAGTGTTTAAATGCACGCATTTTTTCATCAAAATACCCCATTTTCTATGCCTTGTACCTCAAAAACAAACTCGGTGACAGCCGATTTTTATTGCATTTCTGAAATCCTCATATATAATGAAATAGCCTTGTACAAAGTTTCATAAAAAATGACATTAGAACTTCATTTACCCATGAAAGTTCTTAATGTACAATTCTCAATCAAGGCAATTCTCTTAATATTACTGACATAACCGTATTATAATGGCTATTGCAGTTAGAACATCTTCATAAGTGTAAATTCATTTGATTTAAGAGTTATTCACTTGTATACTTTTTCATTTGACAATGGCATAATGACAACACCAAAACTGTCATTGGACATAAAATTAATTTGAATTAAATATACATGACCACCATCATCATTATCATCACCGTATCATCACCATCATCTTTACCACCTTGATTATCATCACCACCACCATCATCACCATTATCATCATCATCATCAGCGTTATCATCACCATAATCTTTACCACCATTATCATCATCATCAGCGTTATCATCACCCTCATCATCATTACAATCACCATCATCACCATTTTCATCACCATCATTTTTACCACCATTACCATCATCACCATTATCATCACCATCATCACCGTTATCATCACCATCATCTTTACCACCATTATCATCATCATTACTACTATAACCATTATCAGTACCATTGCCATTACCATCGCCATCATCTTTACCACCATTATCATCATCACCACTATCATCATCAAATCACCATTATTGTTAACATGATATATAAAGGAGACAGTACTATCATATGATTGTTTAATACTTATGTTTAGTGTGTTTGAAGATGACAGACCAGTCAGTCCAAACAGTCTAAGACAACGGAAAATGGAACAACAGGTCAGCATAGGATTATATGACATGAGAATGTGCTGGAACTTTCCTAACCACTAATATTTGAGTTTTTTTCATTTTCTAGAGAGAAATTATCAGAAGAAAAAATGAAATGAAAAGAGCACAACCACGTAAGTTTCTCAGTGTAATCCAATTGTTATTTGTAACTAAGCCCCCTCCCCCTTGGTTATATTTGCCTTTATATGTGTCTATTTGATATTTGTTAATGATAATGATGGTAGTCATGGTGATATATTATTATTCAACACATAAATTGGTGATGGCAATAGCATTATATCAGTTAGTGGGAACATAGCTTCGCCATGTTGATGAGGCCCAAAAGGCTGAAACAGCTCTCCACATAATGCTGGTTTCATTGGAAACATTTTTTTTGGTGTGGTTAAGAGGCTGTAGTGCATCTTTCACTGATCAATAATTAGAGTGTACCGGCAGTATAACGCTGGCTATATATTTTACCTCTTACCGCCAGATAATCAATTCATGTTAAAACAACCTGCTGAGCATGTGCAATAGATAAGCTTTAGACTTTTAGACTTTTATTTATTTACACACTATTATATATTCATTACAAGTATTATGAAAAAAAGAAGGTACAAATATATGTTTACATCAGTAAATAATTTACATTAGAAGAAGTAGTTTATAGTAAGGTGTGTGTGGCTGTCGAAATAGTGCAAACTTTCTGGTCAACAGCCACACTAGAAGCTAGTTATTTGTCTGTATGTAGGTATGGTACAAGCCAACGATATGGTACGACCTACATCAAGACAGAGTGACAGAACACCTCTGGTATATGGAGGAACAACTTTACATGGTAAGTTTGTCCCATTCCATGAAGCCAAGACTGCAGGTGCTTAGTGTACATTGTAGTGGAATTATCTCAAATTGTATGCAGCTGGTGTCTTTATTCCTGTAATAACTAGATGGCCTATACACTATCCACTGGCAACATGGCAGTTATGTACTTAATTAATAAGTGAATTTACTGTCATACCAAGATGCTTATCAGCTACAATCATTCACTATTGATTGTTTTGATGGCAGTCACCATGGTAACCATTTCTTCAGCCAATTCATAATAGTAGCATGTAAAGATAATTGATTGGATGATAAGAGTGTGTAACTACTGTAACAATACAGTCCAATGCACCTGTCAGTGTTAACTGCAGACCAGATAATCATGAACATGTAACTTCCTCACTAGCAGTTTACACAGTTTAAACAGTGCTGCATGTTAACTCAGGTCAGAAAAAAAAAACATTTTGATGACTACTAGATTATTATGAAAAGATATCACTTCATTTTATTTAAAAATGATGTTCCTGAAATCAGTAAGTAAATACTCACACATTTGTTTCATGATTTAATGCTTGACATGTAAACCTTCAAATATGTATGATTTAAAGTCAAGGTTGTGTCACACTTGTGGCATAAATTGACAAGCAATACAAATTATTATTGTAGATTGACTCTAATTAATATGTACAGACTATTGTCCCTATTACCACAATAACCTATGGAATCACTATCATGATAAAATGACTGTGCAATGTAGGTGGTATCAATTTTCTCTGGTTTTCATAACTTTCTTTTAGAAAAGTACATTATACTGCTGTAATGATTTCATAGAGAGAATTAAGCTGTGAAAAGTCCATGGAAATAAATGCATTTAAAATCCAGAAAAACCATATAAATCCCATGAAACAGTGTCCCTTTTTGCAAAATATTTTGATATAATAATTGTTTTGATAATTAGGTGTTGCAGTCTTCCTTCATATTGACATTAGCATGCCTCTCCAGAGTTCTAAAAGGGAAAAGGATGAATTTAAAAATATTTATCTAATTAAAAAAGTAAATCCCATTATATGCCATGTCACACTAAAAGAAATAATTACATGTATAAACAGGTTTACTGTCTGAGTTTCAGAAAGCATGTTTTAAGGTAGTTCGGGCTCCACACTTCCCGCCGATAGAATTTTTCTACATAAGGACTGACACATATGAAAAACATAAATGTTATAAAAAATAGGGGTCACTGTGCTTGTTTTGGAACTGTGGCTGTGGTAATAGGCCCATTTTTGCCCCATTTCAACTAAAAGAAATAACATCAAATTTGTTGAAAGTAATATTCTTGCGAACAAATTTGAAAGTTTTTCACAAATCTGACAAAATGCTCCCTTCGCTATAGTTCTCATGAATTTATTCCTTGGCAAATACATCGACTGAGATATTTTACGGAGATTTAAATGAAGAGCTTTATTAATTTTTTGCACACTTTACCACAAAAAAGTCAAAATTACAATGTTTTGGTCTCGAAGACCATATATTTTTTATTTCAAAATTTTAAAGCTGGGCTTTTGTCAAATATAAAAATGGAAAAATAATTGGGTGTCACCGTGCTAATTTTAGAGCTATAAGCAAAAAACGCGCTGAAAATAAGATGATTTCAATGTTTTGGACGTGCGGGAATGGGCACTAGTTGCTTTTGAGGCCCATATGTAATGCTATGATGTTATTTTTTAACAAAAAGTTCAAGAATGACCTTATTTTGGCTCTAAAGCAAAATTTATTTTTAATCGCATGAGAAATTTTATTTGATTTCACATGCGCAAGTAGGATGCGCAGTAGCAAGGGTCCCGAACTACCTTAAGTAGTATTTATAAAATTGAGAATAAATGTTTTATCAGCAGATATAGATACAAGGCGAAGCTGCATATCCATAGTACTGATAAAACATGAATTCAAATTTTACAAATTGCTTCTACAGCTACAACCGTATGTTTATATTTTTCCATCAAAAACTCTATGCAAAAACGTTATGCAAATTAGGACAGTTCTATATATTTAGTAGTTATAGAACTTGTCACATTGATTTGCTTTAAAAATCACTCTTGAATTATTCATGAGTTTTAGAAGAAATAATTGCATTTTTTTCCAATTTTTTAAAGATGATTTTAGTTTTTCACATCAAAGGATGATGTGACCTTTAAAGTATCCATTTATTAATTATTTTTAAGGCAGTGTTTTTTGTTATGCAATATCAGTGTGTGTTATCATGAATATAGAAGTCCGACATTTATATTGAATATCAAGAACTTGTATCAATTTATATTTTGATGTTGTGCACCTGTCTCAAAGAGTTACCAATAGATGCAACCAAAAGTTATATTGAATAAAGCAAACGTCTGCTGACAAATGAAATTATTGATTAAAAATACTAACAATAGTTTATGCAACCTTGACTGAGTGAACATTTCAGAAATATTGCTTGTTTTTCACCAGAATAAGTTAC
The DNA here is from genome assembly GCA_918843875.1 of Diadumene lineata. Lineage (NCBI taxonomy): Eukaryota > Metazoa > Cnidaria > Anthozoa > Actiniaria > Diadumenidae > Diadumene > Diadumene lineata. Next base: position 234,361 of record OU974084.1, read on the forward strand.
ATTTTTTCACCTTTTTTTAAATGATCCTGACTGATTTCACCTCAAAGAAAAATGATTTGTGTATATTAAGCAATTATTCATGCATTCTGCTATTTGGCAGTCTATTGTAAACTTCAACAACATGTGCAAACAAGAAATCAGGGGAAAAAATTAAATTGATTTCATTATTTTCACAAATTTCCTAAAACATAATATTATTGAATTTCAAATTGAATAATAAGTAATATCTTCTAGTCAAATTAAATTAATGTTTACTACTAAGTAGCAGCAAATCCAAGAACTCACTGGTATATTCCTGCTGTGCACTGAATTGTCAATCTCAGTTGATGAATGTTTTAGTTAATGTCATGATAATCTAGCATTAAATCTTGCATGGTATGGATTATGTGATTCAAGGTGAATGTACAGGACAAAGTATTCATGACAAATGGGTATTTGTCACACACACACACACAAAACATGCATTTTCAAATAGATGTAGTGATTTCCCCTTTCAAGAGCCTGTAAATCCCCAAGTATTTTTGGTGATTTGAGTTATGCTTAAAGCCCATCTACATTCATTTGTTAAAAATCTACTTAAAACATCTGACTCATTTTCTTCCTTGGCCATTTTTAACTTAATGAAGAAAACAATGTAAGCCATTTGTAGGGATTAATCCAGCATAATACTACATGCATTATGGGATATTCACAATATGAACAAGCATGACATGTTTAAAGGAAGTACTGTAGACTCTCTGTATAGGGCCATTAGCTTGCTACGTAGATACTATCACCAGATAGCATTGTAAAGCTTAAACATGATGGCACTGGGGGTGTGTGTTGTAGCTTAACATCACGTAAATGTATGGCAAGCTAAGGTGAGGATGTTCTGTAGATCAGCTATTGTGAACCAAGCTAACACATGACCCTGATAGTGTAGCCTTTCTAGGCAACTGAATCTATATATTAACACAAGTGCATGGCAAGTTTCTTGAACAGGAATGAAGGGACAGTGACTGGGTGTTCTATGTTAAAGCTTTAGAAGGATTATACTATCTAATAACTACTGGTATGTGTCGCACTAGGCTTACCTACATTTTATAAGTATCTGAATTAAGACTCACACTAATCTGTAAAGTTAACTTTGAAATGGCAAATTTGAAATGAAAAAAATGCCATTTTCATTTGATTGTCAAAGTATAGAGAGTTAGTTTTCCATTCTGAATAAATCCGCTTAATCTGTCAAAAGATTTTGAACTATTAGGTTTACTTACACTATATGATGTCCTTATACAAGCTTGACTCACATCACAAACACAAATCGCTTTTTATTATTAGAATTTAGTTTTAAATTTTGAATATATATTTTTTTATGAAAATAACTTTGAAATGTCAATTCCCTTTATACATGAATGATATTTATGAATATATGACAGAATATGGATATATGCTGTAAAGCAAACATATCTACTTCTATGTATTGGAGTAGATGTGATTTATAACTAACATCTTGAAATTAAACTGCCATATAATGATCTCATAACCACAAGAATAGTTAATGGTGTAGTGTGATTATGGCTACAAAGAGGTAAATGCAACGCATATATGATGATAATCAACCAGGCAATTTTCACCTGTTCAAACCATTAGTGGTTTCACTGTTAGCTAGCTAAATAGTATACAAAAACATTGAAAGCACTGCTCATGCAATTCAGTGTCATTATTAAAACAATATTTGTTGGAGACATTTTAAGGCAGTAAGCCTCAAACATGTTACCCGTAGTTGATGGAAAGACCCATACTGACGGGCATATTATTCTGTCAATATGTATTTAGACTTATGTCTTCTAGAATGCTCAGTCTATTTCTGATTGCCATATATTGAAGTTTCAAAACCAATTACATGTGGCAAATATATATAAAAATAATATAGAAGCAGGTGATCTTTATGAGGATTTAAAATAGTTGCAAATATTTGATATTGCTTAAAAAAAGCATTCCCTTAATCATATTTAGCTGACATAATCAACAACAAATATATATATATATTTTTAGAAAATTCAAGTTAAAGCTGTGTCCAAATCAGGACGAATCTCTTGCTGATTTAAAAACTCAATCATGGCTATGATTTTGCATTATTATTCTTGATTTTTCAAATACAAGTTAAAGCTGGTTAATATGTAATATATAAAAGCCAAGTGTTTGATTTTTTTAGGAATTAAAAATCCCTTCATATTTATTTGCAGTTGTATTACTTCTCCCTGGACAAGTCATTAAGTGTTGATGAATTTAATTGAATGAAACTTGAAATTCAATGGAGTGATAAATCGTGTACATCTATTATAGGAATCTGTAATTAAAACTTCAATGCAAGAATCAGTGAATTGAATATGAACATTTCACCATTCATATAACTTGAGCCCTATAGCCTTTAGCAATTTATCAAATAATGCAGATTCCTTAAGGGTAGAGACTTGATGAGATGAACAAAAATGATTCAATAGAACAAATGAGGTTTTATTGATATTGTAGAAAAATTAATTTGAAGTAAAAAAGCAATTATTCATGGTTGAATATTTATTGTTTGTTTGACAACAGACATGAGTATTTGATATATTAAATCACTATCTCTTTAGCTCAAGGCTACCCAATCTAGTTAGAATAACTATTTATCTGAAATCTGTAGGGGACCTAATATACAACATAAATATTTGGATGTTGTTTTGATGTAATGGAATTGTAAACATTTATTACTGTAAGTTCTAACTTCCTTGTTGTTGTAATATTGGACTGCAAGAAAATTCAACATCCTTTTAAAACATCAACGGCACAATATAATTATGGATGTGGTTATTATGTTTATAATACCAAATAAGACATAAGATGTAGTATTATTTTTCATAGTATTTCTGTTTTTTACAGTGTAGGGTGTGCTTTAATTGACAGCAGATATGTCTTGAAATTAATTTTTCACATTTAAAATTTTTAATTGATTTTAAATATTCTAACAGTAGTTCATATATTAAACTTAAATTGACTAGTATGCCAAGTAAGAGAAAATTACAAAAAAAAAAAACATAATAAAGTATGTTAAAAATATTGATTTAAAATCTTTGTGGATAGCATGCTTCAGGCTATAAAAATTGAACTCTACTAAGAGTTGTTTGATCCTTACGGATTCATTCATTCATTCATTAATATAATGTAATTGGCGTACAGTATCTCCAAAAAATATTTTATTTTAGCTGATTTGTTTTAATAAAACTTGCAATTTTCAATACTCAAGTCAAAGTTTTGAATTATTAAAATTGCATGAACTCTAACTTAAGATGAGTATCGAGCAGATGTTGAAATTGGGTAAAGAACTGTCTTATATCAAAAGACAATGTTCTTGTTCTTATTCATATCAGCCCTCTGCCAATTGAAGCACATTTGCCAATCATATCATTGTACAGTTGTGCTCAATAGAGGGTCATTGGGTCTTGATTGGTCCTTGACTACTACTGAAATATAACTCAAGTCTTTAGCTGTTAAAGAACTGTATATTCATTAGTTTTATTGAGTACTATGGTTGGTGTCATTTATGTGTCCTTTTCTTTTGTTTACAATGTTGATATAGTAAGAATTTGATTCATTTAATATTAATATCATCCATCCTTCATGGTCTACTCAGTTTGTTTATTAATCACATTCATGATTAATTTATTGAGTCTTTAATTTGTTCTTCATTATTTTGATATTCACTCATTTTTTGTTCATTATTTTATCCATCCATTCATTAATTCATACATTAACTCATTTACTCATTCATTCTCATCTATGGCTTTCATTCATTCATCCTCTCATTTTGTTAATCCATATACAGTTTGTGTTGATGTTGTTTTTATGTTCATATGTAGGTATTGATGGATCATTAAACAACACTGCACCACCAGACATACCGTCCGGGGGTCTGCTAGTCAATGTTGGTACAGACAATAATGAGCCTGACCCCCCTAGGGTGAAGCAAACAACAGATACAGAGAGGAAGCTAGCAGCAATGGGCATATCATCCAGTGCTGACTTTGCAAGCTATAATGATGATGATGAAGTTGATGAAGATGAGACTGGTGGCAACTCACAGGCAGTAACACCTTTAGTGACCAAGGGCAGAACACCTTCACCTCTACCAGCAGCTCCACCTGCCTATGATGCTGTCAAAAAGGTAGTTATCGTTATCATAGCTAGGGCTGGCTGTACCATTGACATTTAAGTGAATGTCAAAACTGTGTACTGTATTCAAAGTTATATTGAAAAATTACCATTGAAACTTTTGTTTTTTCTTTATAATAACTACAGATGAATTTTGTTGTCAAAATAAATCTTGTATTTTGTCTTTATGCACTAATTGCATAATAATAAGCCAGTAAGCAACATCATTTTACATTGCAGCCACAGTCAACCCTTCAATTACCAATCATTAACATGATATCAAAATATCTTGAGTTATTGTGGTGGGATATCACTGCCTTTGATGTTCTGCGTGCTTGTTTTCCATATGTGTTTGTTTATCATGATAATTGATGTTTACTTTGTGTGTAGGGTAATGAACCTTCTCCAGCTACTACTGCTCCTGCAAATGATATTGAAATAGATGACCTAGAGAAGTTTGTTTTGAGGTTGGTATTGCCATCATTATTATCACTTTCATCATCATTGTTGACATTTAATAAGAATAACCAAAAAGAATAACGCCATCATTATCACCATAATCATCATCATCACCATTATCATCATCACCATCATTATCACCATCATCATCACCATCATCATCACCATCATTATCACCATCATTATCACCATCATCATCACCATCATCATCACCACTATTATCACCATCATCATCACCATCATCACCATCATCATCACCATCATCATCACCACTATTATCACCATCATCATCACCATCATCACCATAACCATCATCATCACCATAATAATAATCATCATCATTATCACCATCATCATCCCCTTTATTATCACCATCATCATCACCATCATTATCACCATTATATCATCACCATCATTATCACCATCATCATCACCATTATCATCACCATCATTATCATCACCATTATCATCACCACCATCATCGCCATCTTGAACACTGTCTTTATCACACCATCATCATTACTGCTAACATCACTATCATGACAGCATAATGTTATCATTGCCATCATCATCACTGTCATCACCATACTGTTATTGGTATATGTGAATTAAACATGTGAAGTAGGTAAGTTGTCAGCAATGAAATAGCCTTTAAGAGTGAATGGTTGTAGATGTGCAATGGCCTCTAAATGGCTTATTGTATTTACATTTCAAATGTCAGTTATTCATATATTCTTACATGTGTTTCATATTTCAGGCCGGCTCCTCAAGGTGTCGTAGTGAAATGTCGTATCACAAGAGACAAGAAAGGTGTTGACAGAGGGATGTACCCCACTTACTTCTTACATATGGAGAGAGAAGATGGAAAAAAGGTTATAGTTTGTCTATTTTTGTCTTTGTTTTGTTTTAAGCAAATTATTGATGGCACTTCCATTATCTTTGTGAAGTTTTATTATTTAATTAAGGCTGGTGATGACTAATTAAAAAGTGATTTTTTTCTCGAAATTCCTTTCTATCTATAAAGAACTAGTTCAGCACTTGATAGATTGAAAGAAAAAAATTGAGGTCACCGTGCATTTTAATGAGTTATACGTCATCAAATATTACAAATTAGACAAATTGTAACTGGAAGGGAAAAAATTCATAAATTGTCATATAATATTAATTTCTAAAGGAAATATCTCTTAAATCATAACACACATAATATTCTTGTAGATAAATGTCTTTAAAGGTAAGAAAATTAAAAAATATTTTTTCGAGAGCAGTTGAACGCATGAATATTAACATTTTCAAATTAGCTACCCTAAAAGAAATCACCAATATTTCTATGATCTTTCAATTTTAAATTTTCAAAAAACTCACCATATGAAAGATTTTTTATCACTTTATCACACAAATAAATGAAAAGTAGGGGAACCCGTGCAATTTAATAAGATAATCGTTGTAAAAGCACAAAATTTTACCAAAATTTGCAAAAATTGCACAAAAGTCCCTACCCCTCCCTAGACAGTAGAAGAAGTAACAATGCATTTTGGGAGATTTTCAAGATGGCGCCCGGGGAAAGATTGTCTGAAGTTTGATAGCATAACAGTCTCTTTTGAAGCTGTTTTTTAAACAAAAGTGCATTTTTCAGGTCAGTTTTGCAAAGATTAAATGTTTTTCTTTTAGGAAAAGGTTTATGTGAATAAATTGATTGCTAAATTAGCTTGTTTCTGGACATTTTTTAACACAAAACGATCGGCCTTTGAAAGTGTTTGTTTTTCAAACTTCGTCAGCAGCATGCGCAGTACTCGATGCGCAATGACAATAATAGGCACCAACCTTAAAAAAAAACAATGTACAATTGAATGAATCCATAATACACAATCATCATCTTCACCACTACCATCACTACCATCATTGTTGTCACTATCATCACCATCATATTACAATCATTCATCATCTCAGCTGCTCCTGCAATGTCTTCATCCCCTTTATACAGTCACCATCACTACCATCATTGTTGTCACTATCATCACCATCATATTACAATCATTCATCATCTCAGCTGCTCCTGCAATGTCTTCATCCCCTTTATACAGTCACCATCACTACCATCATTGTTGTCACTATCATCACCATCATATTACAATCATTCATCATCTCAGCTGCTCCTGCAATGTCTTCATCCCCTTTATACAGTCACCATCACTACCATCATTGTTGTCACTATCATCACCATCATATTACAATCATTCATCATCTCAGCTGCTCCTGCAATGTCTTCATCCCCTTTATACAGTCACCATCACTACCATCATTGTTGTCACTATCATCACCATCATATTACAATCATTCATCATCTCAGCTGCTCCTGCAATGTCTTCATCCCCTTTATACAGTCACCATCATTTCCATCATCATTTGTTGCTGCCATTCTAACTGTGCTATATTTCTGTTGTTAGGTATTTTTGCTGGCTGGCCGTAAAAGGAAAAAGAGCACCACATCAAACTATCTTATCAGTACTGATGCAACAGACCTGTCCAGGGGAGGGGAGAGTTTTATTGGCAAACTGCGGGCTAATCTTGTAGGAACAAAGTTCACTGTATTTGATCAGGGAGTGAATCCCAAGAAGGGAGGGGTCATGTCCGATGGATCCAATATTAGAGAAGAATTGGCTGGCATTATTTATGTAAGTATCCCACTGTCTTTTGCTACTATCATAAATATTGACATATTAGCTTTAATTTGTTAAGTCATCAAAACACTTCCATGTATAATAATTATGTCGTTGGGTTTTGCTATCAATGTAGATTATTTATTGGGTATTGACTCTGAAACTATTGCAAGTAACACTGGTTTGCAACTATCATAGTTGAAGACTACTATTAATATCTTTTTTATTTGTCAGTTGGTGACAACTTTCACCCCCAAAGATGATTCAAATGATCTGTAGAATGAGTTAATATAATGTTTTCTCACAGGATACCAATGTGCTTGGCTTCAAAGGACCCCGTAAAATGACTGTAGTTCTACCTGGGATGGGTTTAGACCAACAACGTGTGCCTGTCAGGCCAAGAAGTGTAAGTATCTTATTGGAGTTCCTGTGCTTTTTATAGCCAGGTGGAGGTTTGATTTTTTTAAAGTCTAGTATATTTACTGTAAATGTGATTCCATGTGATGTTATCTTATTTATTAGAGTTTTTGAATTGTATCTGTTCAGTAGTGTGATTGCCACAGGTTAGATAACTCAATTAGTTAATTGTGCTCACCCTTGGTATTGTATCAATTGTAACTATACTGTTTCAAATTACAATTCAGAGCAACCCTAACACTTTGTAGTTATAAAAGACTGTTGGTACAATGGAAAAGACTGTTTGTCATTGTTTTGCATTGATACCTAATAGGAAGCTGATACAATACTTGAACGACACAGAAATAGACAACTTGAAAACCTGGTGGAGCTGCATAACAAAACACCTGTATGGAATGATGGTAGGTGAATCAATGACTGATTAGTTGGTTTGGTGGTTGGTTGGTTGATTTGTAGGTTGGTTGGGTGGTGGGTGGGTTGGATGGCTTGTTGGTTTGTTTGTTTAATTGTTGGTTTGTTTAATTTTGTTTGTTTAATTGTTTGCTTGTCTGTTTATCTGTGTTTGTTTGTCTGTCTGTCTGTTTGTTTGTTCGTTCGTTCGTTTGTTTGTTTGTTTGTTTGTTTGTTTGTTTGTCTGTTTGTTTGTTTGTTTGTTTGTTTGTTTGTTTGTTTGTTTGTTTGTTTGTTTGTTTGTTTGTTTGTTTGTTTGTTTGTTTTAGCTAGTAAGCTGGCGAAATAGCTATGTGTAAGAATAGTGTGATTTCTACTTGTTTGATCTATTTGTTTTCTTCTCATTCCTAGACACCCAATCCTATGTCCTAAATTTCCATGGGAGAGTTACTCAGGCTTCTGTTAAAAATTTCCAGATAGTCCACGACAGTGATGGTGAGTAACACATGGTTGCCATGACAATGATGAGAGTGATGGTGGCTGTGGTGAGCTGATGTCACATTGACACTGAGTTTAACATTTGCATTCTGATGGTGAGGGTGGCAATTTATGTATGTTTGTTTTCTAATTGACTGTGTCATACTTCAGCTTGGCCGTACTAACATCTATTCTGTTTGTTTTATAGTTGACTATATCATAATGCAGTTTGGACGAGTTGCTGAGGATGTCTTCACAATGGACTATAGCTACCCAATGTGTGCCGTACAGTCATTTGCTATTGCTCTCAGTAGTTTTGACAGCAAGTTAGCTTGTGAATAGAATACATACACTATATATATATCTGCATTACAGTCTTTTGATTTCACCTTGTGCCAGACTTACTCCAAGACTACGCAACTATAACTATATTCTGACGGAGAATGTTATGATAACCACAAGAATGGCTTAGCTGAGAGAGAAACTTCCGTATTTAATTACAAGCTACTTTGTCTGGGTGTGAGCTGCATGATCATAGTTTAGTCACAACGTTTAATCAAAAAACTGTAAGCATGATTGTACATACCAAATCTATGCTTAAATATAAAATGAATTTCACAAAAGCTACACGGTTTTAACAGAAACACTTTAATAGAGTGTAAACATGTGCACTTTATTGGAGTGTAAACGTGCACTTTATTGGAGTGTAAACATGCTCACTTTATTGGAGAGGAAGAAGCTACACTTTATTGGAGTGTAAACATGTGCACTTTATTGGAGTGTAAACGTGCACTTTATTGGAGTGTAAACATGCTCACTTTATTAGAGAGGGAGAAGCTACACTTTATTGAAGTGTAAACATGTGCACTTTATTAAAGAGGGAGAAGCTACACTTTATTGGAGTGTAAACATGTGCACTTTATTAAAGAGGGAGTAGCTACACTTTATTGGAGTGTAAACGTGCACTTTATTGGAGTGTAAACATGCTCACTTTATTAAAGAGGGAGTAGCTACACTTTATTGGAGTGTAAACATGCTCACTTTATTGAAGTGTAAACATGTGCACTTTATTAAAGAGGGAGAAGCTACACTTTATTGGAGTGTAAACATGTGCACTTTATTAAAGAGGGAGAAGCTACACTTTATTGGAGTGTAAACATGCTCAGTTTATTAAAGAGGGAGAAGCTACACTTTATTGGAGTGTAAACATGTGCACTTTATTAAAGAGGGAGAAGCTACACTTTATTGGAGTGTAAACATGCTCAGTTTATTAAAGAGGGAGAAGCTACACTTTATTGGAGTGTAAACATGTGCACTTTATTAGAGAGGGAGAAGCTACACTTTATTGGAGTGTAAATATTTACAGTTCATTACAGTTTAAACAACAACACTGATTAATAGAGTGGTTTGCTGTGGACACGCTGCTCTAGTCCAGATGTATAAATACGAAAAATCGACTGTTAATTTATTCAGCCTAGTAAAGAGGACGATGAGGCAAAGTGTTTTACTTTGTCTTTAGACTGGCTAGCTTGATCACTATCAATATATATGGATATGTGCTACATTTATACACTAAAACGTTATGCACAAGGCGCTGATCCAACGGTCATTGTCAACCCGGAAGACGGCACCAATAAATGCAAACGACTTCAAGCTTTGTTTGCTAATGTCCATGTAATGGGTCCTTAAGTGATTTAGAAGATAAGAGTACGCTGTCTTTTGTATGTGAAAAAGCTGCTCAGTCTGGATAATTAGGTATAGGAACAGGTTTTCATATGTAGATTTAGGATGATTAAAAACAGAAGTGATATTTAAAAGGAATGGTACGAACGTATCGTTTATGAGATATGAGGACTAAGAGCATTAATTGCCAATAGTATTAGAGAACGTGGAAACCACTCTACAACAGTATCAAACAAACTAAATTATTTCTAAAGTAAGGCAAAAACAAATATTGTTGAAGAAAATGAATACTTTTATGTTATTTTATGTCAATTTTAATTCCATGTGAATATCATCTTAATAGTTGTTAAAACAGTTGTAAAATTGTTTTTGTTTTTACAATTTTCCTTTTACGGACCCTTTAGTCGTATTTTATAGACGTTTTTTTTAAATGGAGACTGTTCAGTGACTGAACCACCACCTAACATTCTTACCCACTGAGCATTTTTCAGTTGCTCAGTCGATTGGACAAGGTGGCCAAACGCCTAGCCTGGTTGCACAGTTTTCGCACAGTGCGATGTGATAAAGCCGCGAAACGGCACTATAGAGCAGAACGAGAGGCCCTGGGACCGGGGTATACCGAACGGTAAAATGTTCAGTTGGTGAAGTCACTGAACACCTGAGCTAGCGTTTCACCTGTGCTTTGTGCTTTCATTTGTGTGATTACGCTACTAAATTGTAAAGCAAAAAATACTTAAAAGTAATAGAGTAGTTTTAGCCTGTTTACATCCGTTCAAACCCTTCCCCCCTGCGGTTAAAAATCGCGACGTACACAGGCTAAGTAGTTTCGGTAAACCCGTGAAATACACTTGACATATTACACTTTTCATATATTTTATTGCTTACAATTTATTCTGTGCTTTCGGCGTAGTGCACTTTAGTTTTTGATTTTGATTGCAGTTGCAACAAAATGATATGGGCTTCACTTTTGTTATTTTTAGCTTAAAGAAAGAGGGTTCCTCACAAACCCGTGAAACATCTACTGACTAGAGTGCAAACAATAAATGTGTGCAATAGCTATTTGGTAGTAAGCTAGGAGCACTGTTCTAACAACAGAACACAATATAATTTTTAGTAGTATTTATTTTGCATACTTCAGTGTTTGCACTGATCTACGAAAGGAAACAATCCAATCAGAGTTTATTACTGTGTACTACTTTACGAACTCTTTCACAGGTTTATGTCAGTCGCAAACATTCAAATGTAAATTATCTAAGAATCTATTTTACAAAACCACAAAATTACATGTGATTCGTTCAATATAAATGAGAATAAACGTCTACCGTCAATATATTTGATATATGTAACATGACCTCGTAAAGTATATGCTCTTGCTCTAGCCTGCGTTGCGGACTGTCTTGATGGTTTGGGGAGGAAGACCGACGCATGCTACCAAAGTATATGACGTTGTACTTCTCGTCCCGGCCTAATTCCCTAGCTCTCTCCCACCTGTCCCAACCCTTAAAGGAGCGCTATACGTAAGCTATATGGTAGGAGGCTATAGTGTAATTTAATAATATAATAATTCACAATCTCTAGAAGTGTCATGTCTTGTGCCCCTTGGTACGTACTTGCTTTGAGATTGGGGTGTTTTGTTTTAGTTTCATATTCACAATCTTTGAGAGGAGGTCGCCTTGTTTTATGTAGTCATATGGTATCTGGTCAGTGATAAGTGTCCTAATGTTTTCCACGATAGTGTCAGGGTACCCATACGAATAAGCAAGACTCTCCATTTCTACTTTCTCGTAGAGAGACTTTATATAGTCAATGTCTGGGATGTAGTTCATGGGTGACTGCTCATCAAGACACAGCACCTCAACTGATTCTTTGAAATCATCACAAAGTGTTCGCCAAACCGATATAGGGGCTTGAAGTTTGAGGGTTGGTTTACTTTTTATATATATGGCCTTTCTTCTTGCTTCTTTAACTTTATTCCATGCTTCAGATATTGTGTAACTGTACTTGAATGCCAAAACTTTGACAGATTCCTTGTAGCCAGAGTGCTCAGGCGTCGAGCTGTAAGGATCCACCCATGCCAGTTCTTGACAGAGAGCAAGACGTATCATTGCAATGGCCATGTAGCTAGGTAATCCTACCAAACACTGCTCAGGATCAGTAAAATCGAACTCAACGTTTATGTCAATGATAGTTTGGTGGTAGTTTTGCAACATGTCAAAAAGATGTTGTCTTCTTTCTTCTATCTTTTCTCTCGTATATCCCAGTACACCAACCTGACTAAAATCCACAGGACCAGATAACCTCTGAACACGATAGTTCTTATAAAGCGAGTACTTCAAAGTATCGATAACTCCAGAAGCTAGTTCAGCAAACTTATCATCGAGGGTTTTGTTCATCACCTTTTTGACCATTTTACACCTCTGCGTGGTGTCCTTCTTAGTGCTCAAACCGCTCAATGAGGAAGAGGCACACAGTCCAACCAGCAATCCACTCAAACCAGTCACCAGTCCAGCAGCTACAGCTGGACAAAGACTCCCTGCTAAGGATTCAATCTGTGTCTCGAGTGCTTTGTTGATTCCTGATTTCAAACTCTCACTGAAGATACCAGCCAGCTTGGCACCGGTTGCAGCATTCCTTGGGATGACACTAGATGGTTTCTCACGAACAAACAGTTTTCCATATACAGCATAACAGGCACGGACTCTGCCACAATCATCACTATATAGAACTACATTTCGATCGGGTTGTACAAAGATAGAGGTTAGTTCCTTGTCCTGATCATCTTTTACAACAATATACACGTAGTTATAACATGTCTTATCATAGTTCACTCCACAAGCTTTCCATGGTCTTAAGATCTGTATTTTGTTACCTTTTCTTTCAGTGTCACAGCACATGTTAAACTCTACCGTACACTGTGGTGCTTGTGTAATTCCTAACACTCGTGCCGGTATAGTTCCCCATGCACTCTGTGTTGCGTAAGATATAGCTATATTTCTTAATTAGAAAATCTGAAAGATAAGATTCAAAGATGTAACTCTAATTTAATGAGAACAAACACATAAACAATAAAATAAACAAATATGTAAAGAAATGAAGTAGACACAAATAGAATAAATGGGTGAATGACTAAATGTCCCAAATAAGTGATTAAACAATTGAGTGAAATGATAAAAAATGATTAACAGTTAATTAAAATTGAATCATAATTATGAAATCGATAGCATGGTTCAAGGTTCAAGGTTTTTTATTTTCCACTATTATAAGTTAAATAATTGTACATACATATGGTGAATATTGTGGAAGGTGCAGGGACTACAACCAGTAGGGTTAACAAACGTCCCTGCACCTTTTGACATGGGTGATAAAAATATAGTGATTTGAAGTTTTTTCAGGACATATTTATGGCGGATATAAATATTATCAATGATTGATAATAATTATGAGTTACTTTATAGGTCGGTTTAGTATTTAGTATAGATTGTGTAAAAGAACAGACGAAGGTTATTTATGTACATATGTGTATAAACGTAATATATGCATACATACACAAAGCGTGACGTTACTCTCAATGTTACTCAATTCTGAATTTAAAGTGATGGCGTGAAAAAAAATCAAGTGAGTATAACTTTGATCACTTGTCAGTAGATAATGATTGATTTTCAGTTGGTAATATCAGACTTATAATTATCAATTGCGATTTGAGAATCAATTTTATCAATTAATTACGTCGAGTGTTTACCACTGTTGCGAATATTATAGTAGTGCAGCTAGAATAGAGGCTAGTTCATGAATTCATGAACAGCATTCATGATTCATTTGTCCTTTTGTCGTCGTGTTTATATTATTTGTCAATTCTAATGTGAAAAAATATCTAATCATTTTAGTTCATGCTTGATGATATTACTTACCTTGATCATCGGTGATATAAGGCCAGAATGGCCGTGCTGATATCGATCGCGATGCTGATACGATTAACTGCACTGCTTCAACAAGCAACACTTCCTGTTTTTTTATATCACCATAACACAGGAAACCCATCTAGCAGACGAGCTGTGCAGAGCTGCTATTTTACACAGCAAAAACCATATATTACTATATTAACTATGGCAAAAACTAATAGTGTCGTTTTCGTATGAGTGGGAAACAGTACCGTATCGTAACCGTAGTTTCTAAGAAAACATTTGAATTATTTGCAGTATCACGTAGTCCTATCATCACCTGGTACCGGGTTTACAACCCATACCAAAACAACTCTAGCCAGTTTGTTAAAGATTTCGAAATTATGTACTGAAGTTAAGAATCCAAAATAATAAAGTTGGTTGAGATCGTAACTAGAGGAAGCCCAACACCACCGATTCCTATTTACAAAGATTTACAGGCTATTCAGGCGTGGACAATGTACTTCTTAAATTATGCATACATGCAGGTAATTACTCCCCCTCCTACCCTGGGTACCAGAGGCCGCGAGGGGCTGAGAAAGAGAGAAAGAAGAACTTCTCAGCAGACTGGCATATGTACAAGATTGATGACGTCTGGCTGTCATGGTAATCTGACTGAAGGGCTGACAATTGGAGAACTCTGGACTATTAAGTCTCTCTATATCTACATATAACATGACATCAACATAAAACAGATATCAAGTCTGTTTGGTAGGCCATGAAAATGAGCTTGAGAATATTAAACATGCACAGCTCAACAGGAAAATCTGTGATCACCTATATGCTTCATGCACATCTCCATCTATATTTCAGTCGGACTTTATTGCTCCTTCATTCAAAACATCATGCACACAAATATGCACATAAATTGTAGGTGGACACAGATTTTTGCCCTGTGCTGTCTCAGTACTCATGACTACTTGTCTTGTGATCATTTTATTCATAATT
Source organism: Diadumene lineata (assembly GCA_918843875.1). Lineage (NCBI taxonomy): Eukaryota > Metazoa > Cnidaria > Anthozoa > Actiniaria > Diadumenidae > Diadumene > Diadumene lineata. Next base: position 249,503 of record OU974084.1, read on the forward strand.
ATCATACACATTATTTACAGTACAATGGTAGACAGAACTAAAACCATTTCATCTGTTCAGATTGTGCTGGTACAACTGGTTTAGTGTCTGATGTAGGCTGATCTGTTGTGTCTTGATTAATGTCAGACTGTTCTGTTTGTTTAGCAAACATGTCAGGATACTTGAAAGTACCATCAGCCTTCAAAATACACAGAGAAAGTTTGTTAGATCATGATTATAAATTTGATGATGGGTAGTGGGGTGATAGTGGTCATGATGACCTGTGATGTTGATGACAAAAAATGATTCTAGTAGTAATAATGATAAAATGATGATGACAGTGATGATGACAATGATGGTTATGATGGTGATGTTGATGGTATTTATGATGGTAGTGGTAATAGTGATACAATGATGATGATGACAGTGATGATGACAGTGATGGTTATGATGGTGATGTTGATGGTATTTATGATTGGCAGTGGTAATAGTGATACAATGATGATGATGACAGTGATGATGACAGTGATGGTTATGATGGTGATGTTGATGGTATTTATGATGGTAGTGGTAATAATGATAAAATGATGATGACAGTGATGATGACAATGATAGTTATGATGGTGATGTTGATGGTATTTATGATGGTAGTGGTAATAATGATACAATGATGATGACAGTGATGATGACAATGATGGTTATGATGGTGATGTTGATGGTATTTATGATGGTAGTGGTAATAATGATACAATGATGATGACAGTGATGATGACAGTGATGGTTATGATGGTGATGTTGATGGTATTTATGATGGTAGTGGTAATAATGATACAATGATGATGATGACAGTGATGATGACAGTGATGGTTATGATGGTGATGTTGATGGTATTTATGATGGTAGTGGTAATAATGATAAAATGATGATGACAGTGATGATGACAATGATAGTTATGATGGTGATGTTGATGGTATTTATGATGGTAGTGGTAATAATGATACAATGATGATGACAGTGATGATGACAGTGATGGTTATGATGGTGATGTTGATGGTATTTTATGATGGTAGTGGTAATAATGATACAATGATGATGATGACAGTGATGATGACAGTGATGGTTGATGGTGATGTTGATGGTATTTATGATGGTAGTGGTAATAATGATAAAATGATGATGACAGTGATGATGACAATGATAGTTATGATGGTGATGTTGATGGTATTTATGATGGTAGTGGTAATAATGATACAATGATGATGACAGTGATGATGACAGTGATGGTTATGATGGTGATGTTGATGGTATTTATGATGGTAGTGGTAATAATGATACAATGATGATGATGACAGTGATGATGACAGTGATGGTTATGATGGTGATGTTGATGGTATTTATGATGGTAGTGGTAATAATGATACAATGATGATGACAGTGATGATGACAGTGATGGTTATGATGGTGATGTTGATGGTATTTATGATGGTAGTGGTAATAATGATACAATGATGATGATGACAGTGATGGTTATGATGGTGATGTTGATGGTATTTATGATGGTAGTGGTAATAATGATACAATGATGATGACAGTGATGATGACAATGATGGTTATGATGGTGATGTTGATGGTATTTATGATGGTAGTGGTAATAGTGATACAATGATGATGATGACAGTGATGATGACAATGATAGTTATGATGGTGATGTTGATGGTATTTATGATGGTAGTTGTAATAATGATAAAATGATGATGACAGTGATGATGACAATGATGGTGATGTTGATGGTATTTATGATGGTAGTGGTAATAATGATACAATGATGATGACAGTGATGATGACAATGATGGTTATGATGGTGATGTTGATGGTATTTATGATGGTAGTGGTAATAGTGATACAATGATGATGATGACAGTGATGATGACAATGATAGTTATGATGGTGATGTTGATGGTATTTATGATGGTAGTTGTAATAATGATAAAATGATGATGACAGTGATGATGACAATGATGGTGATGTTGATGGTATTTATGATGGTAGTGGTAATAATGATACAATGATGATGACAGTGATGATGACAATGATGGTTATGATGGTGATGTTGATGGTATTTATGATGGTAGTGGTAATAGTGATACAATGATGATGATGACAGTGATGATGACAATGATAGTTATGATGGTGATGTTGATGGTATTTATGATGGTAGTGGTAATAATGATAAAATGATGATGACAGTGATGATGACAATGATGGTGATGTTGATGGTATTTATGATGGTAGTGGTAATAATGATACAATGATGATGACAGTGATGATGACAATGATGGTTATGATGGTGATGTTGATGGTATTTATGATGGTAGTGGTAATAGTGATACAATGATGATGATGACAGTGATGATGACAATGATAGTTATGATGGTGATGTTGATGGTATTTATGATGGTAGTTGTAATAATGATAAAATGATGATGACAGTGATGATGACAATGATGGTGATGTTGATGGTATTTATGATGGTAGTGGTAATAATGATACAATGATGATGACAGTGATGATGACAGTGATGGTTATGATGGTGATGTTGATGGTATTTATGATGGTAGTGGTAATAGTGATACAATGATGATGATGACAGTGATGATGACAGTGATGGTTATGATGGTGATGTTGATGGTATTTATGATTGGCAGTGGCAATAGTGATACAATGATGATGATGACAGTGATGATGACAATGATGGTTATGATGGTGATGTTGATGGTATTTATGATGGTAGTGGTAATAATGATACAATGATGATGACAGTGATGATGACAATGATAGTTATGATGGTGATGTTGATGGTATTTATGATGGTAGTGGTAATAATGATACAATGATGATGACAGTGATGATGACAATGATGGTTATGATGGTGATGTTGATGGTATTTATGATGGTAGTGGTAATAATGATACAATGATGATGACAGTGATGATGACAGTGATGGTTATGATGGTGATGTTGATGGTATTTATGATGGTAGTGGTAATAATGATAAAATGATGATGACAGTGATGATGACAATGATAGTTATGATGGTGATGTTGATGGTATTTATGATGGTAGTGGTAATAATGATACAATGATGATGACAGTGATGATGACAGTGATGGTTATGATGGTGATGTTGATGGTATTTATGATGGTAGTGGTAATAATGATACAATGATGATGATGACAGTGATGATGACAGTGATGGTTATGATGGTGATGTTGATGGTATTTATGATGGTAGTGGTAATAATGATAAAATGATGATGACAGTGATGATGACAATGATAGTTATGATGGTGATGTTGATGGTATTTATGATGGTAGTGGTAATAATGATACAATGATGATGACAGTGATGATGACAGTGATGGTTATGATGGTGATGTTGATGGTATTTTATGATGGTAGTGGTAATAATGATACAATGATGATGATGACAGTGATGATGACAGTGATGGTTGATGGTATTTATGATGGTAGTGGTAATAATGATACAATGATGATGACAGTGATGATGACAGTGATGGTTATGATGGTGATGTTGATGGTATTTATGATGGTAGTGGTAATAATGATACAATGATGATGACAGTGATGATGACAAAGATAGTTATGATGGTGATGTTGATGGTATTTATGATGGTAGTGGTAATAATGATACAATGATGATGACAGTGATGATGACAGTGATGGTTATGATGGTGATGTTGATGGTATTTATGATGGTAGTGGTAATAGTGATACAATGATGATGATGACAGTGATGATGACAATGATGGTTATGATGGTGATGTTGATGGTATTTATGATGGTAGTGGTAATAGTGATACAATGATGATGATGACAGTGATGATGACAGTGATGGTTATGATGGTGATGTTGATGGTATTTATGATGGTAGTGGTAATAATGATACAATGATGATGACAGTGATGATGACAATGATGGTTATGATGGTGATGTTGATGGTATTTATGATGGTAGTGGTAATAATGATACAATGATGATGACAGTGATGATGACAGTGATGGTTATGATGGTGATGTTGATGGTATTTATGATGGTAGTGATAATAATGATACAATGATGATGACAGTGATGATGACAGTGATGGTTATGATGGTGATGTTGATGGTATTTATGATGGTAGTGGTAATAATGATAAAATGATGATGACAGTGATGATGACAATGATAGTTATGATGGTGATGTTGATGGTATTTATGATGGTAGTGGTAATAATGATACAATGATGATGACAGTGATGATGACAGTGATGGTTATGATGGTGATGTTGATGGTATTTATGATGGTAGTGGTAATAATGATACAATGATGATGATGACAGTGATGATGACAGTGATGGTTATGATGGTGATGTTGATGGTATTTATGATGGTAGTGGTAATAATGATACAATGATGATGATGACAGTGATGGTTATGATGGTGATGTTGATGGTATTTATGATGGTAGTGGTAATAATAATACAATGATGATGACAGTGATGATGACAATGATCGTTATGATGGTGATGTTGATGGTATTTATGATGGTAGTGGTAATAGTGATACAATGATGATGATGACAGTGATGATGACAATGATAGTTATGATGGTGATGTTGATGGTATTTATGATGGTAGTTGTAATAATGATAAAATGATGATGACAGTGATGATGACAATGATGGTGATGTTGATGGTATTTATGATGGTAGTGGTAATAATGATACAATGATGATGACAGTGATGATGACAGTGATGGTTATGATGGTGATGTTGATGGTATTTATGATTGGCAGTGGTAATAGTGATACAATGATGATGATGACAGTGATGATGACAATGATAGTTATGATGGTGATGTTGATGGTATTTATGATGGTAGTGGTAATAATGATACAATGATGATGATCACAGTGATGATGACAGTGATGGTTATGATGGTGATGTTGATGGTATTTATGATGGTAGTGGTAATAATGATACAATGATGATGACAGTGATGATGACAGTGATGGTTATGATGGTGATGTTGATGGTATTTATGATGGTAGTGGTAATAATGATACAATGATGATGACAGTGATGATGACAATGATAGTTATGATGCTGATGTTGATGGTATTTATGATGGTAGTGGTAATAATGATACAATGATGATGATGACAGTGATGATGACAGTGATGGTTATGATGGTGATGTTGATGGTATTTATGATGGTAGTGGTAATAATGATACAATGATGATGATGACAGTGATGGTTATGATGGTGATGTTGATGGTATTTATGATGGTAGTGGTAATAGTGATACAATGATGATGATGACAGTGATGATGACAATGATGGTTATGATGGTGATGTTGATGGTATTTATGATGGTAGTGGTAATAGTGATACAATGATGATGATGACAGTGATGATGACAGTGATGGTTATGATGGTGATGTTGATGGTATTTATGATGGTAGTGGTAATAATGATACAATGATGATGACAGTGATGATGACAGTGATGATTATGATGGTGATGTTGATGGTATTTATGATTGGCAGTGGTAATAGTGATACAATGATGATGATGACAGTGATGATGACAATGATGGTTATGATGGTGATGTTGATGGTATTTATGATGGTAGTGGTAATAATGATACAATGATGATGATGACAGTGATGATGACAATGATAGTTATGATGGTGATGTTGATGGTATTTATGATGGTAGTGGTAATAATGATACAATGATGATGACAGTGATGATGACAATGATAGTTATGATGGTGATGTTGATGGTATTTATGATGGTAGTGGTAATAATGATACAATGATGATGACAGTGATGATGACAGTGATGGTTATGATGGTGATGTTGATGGTATTTATGATGGTAGTGGTAATAATGATACAATGATGATGACAGTGATGATGACAGTGATGGTTATGATGGTGATAGTGATACAATGATGATGATGACAGTGATGATGACAATGATGGTGATGTTGATGGTATTAATGATGGTAGTGGTAATAGTGATACAATGATAATGATGACAATGATAGCAAATAATCACAAGTAAATGTAACTACTAAACTCACCAGAGTAACATAAGCTACTTTATAATCTGGATATTTCTTTTTGACTAGTTTGTCACCTTTGGCTATTCTTTTAGTTTTACCTAGAAAAATTAATAGTGGAAATAAACAACATTAAAAACAGCCAAAACAAAAACTGAAAATAAACAGCAAAAATAATCAGTGAAAATAAACAGCAAACATAATCAGTGAAAATAATCAGTGAAAATAATCAGTGAAAATAATCAGTGAAAATAATCAGTGAAAATAATCAGTGAAAATAATCAGTGAAAATAATCAGTGAAAATAATCAGTGAAAATAATCAGTGAAAATAATCAGTGAAAATAATCAGTGAAAATAATCAGTGAAAATAATCAGTGAAAATAATCAGTGAAAATAAACAGCAAACATAATCAGTGAAAATAATCAGTGAAAATAATCAGTGAAAATAATCAGTGAAAATAATCAGTGAAAATAATCAGTGAAAATAATCAATGAAAATAATCAGTGAAAATAAACAGCAAACATAATCAGTGAAAATAATCAGTGAAAATAATCAGTGAAAATAATCAGTGAAAATAATCAGTGAAAATAATCAGTGAAAATAATCAGTGAAAATAATCAGTGAAAATAAAAAAATGAATGAAAAAGAGTAAACAAATGAGTAAAAGAATAAAAAAATTAAAAAAGGAAAGGCATGAAAAAAGAAAACAACTTTTTTATTTATTTATGAACTTGGAGTTTTGAGATTTGTAAAGTGTACAACAATGTACCACTAAGGCTACCACTAATAATTAATTTGAACTCACATAGAATAAAAATGATTATTATTGACTTCATGGTTTTCATCATTTTATTTGTTGCTATCAGTTTTTCCTACATTACATAGATGAGCTCAATATGAAAATAATCACACCAACCTTCTTGAATTCTGGTGTTTACTTTAGCAACATCAATACTGTATATGGATTTGAGATAATTCTTGATGTCAAGTTTTGACATGCTGAAAAGAAGTATGAGTATATAGAATTATCACACATGAATCAGTGTTGACCAATGTACAATATGATTCATTAGAGTCAAATGATACGGTAGAATATTCAAATGTTTTCTTAGAAACTACGGCTATGATATGATACAGTACTGTTTCCCACTCATATGAAAATACTTTAATGTCTGCATGGTAACATTATATCATCACTATCATTATTGTAGTGAATATTATCAACATCACAATCTATTATCAACAAAATCACTATAACATCATCATTATTTTCATCATGTTACATCATCACATTTTTGAGTGTCAACATTAAACCAGTAAACCATCATTTTTACAGGCTATGAAAATGACCATGGCCACCACCACAGGAAACCCATGTAACACTACTACAATACAACAAAATGTATTAATAAATTGATGGAAGTTAGTGCGTACAACGAAATAAGTAAGATAAATAACTCTCCATAAAATTTATTTCTATTTTTTTAATAAAGTGAAAGCGTTAATTCAAAGTAAGGAAAAAAATACTTCAATTTGCAGCTACAACTCTACAATTCTTCAAGGTTAAAAATATACATTTACTCCAACAGTATACTTACTCCATAGGTACATGGAATTGTACCACATTATCATCTAGCTCTCTGCCTGGTCGAACTATTTTCATGAACCAATTTGTGAGAAATATTCTAGATTGAAGACGAGGATTTTTGACCACATGACGATACGCCATGTTGGACTCACACAGAATACCGCTGACAGTCCAGTCCCCTCTCTTCTTCGATTCTTAGAAGAAACGCACTAATGAATGCTGTGCAAAACCTGAAAGTTCTGCCGAAAATCTTGCCAATTTTACATGGAAAATTAATTCATTTTAGAGTGTTCAATATTCTAACAGAACGAGGAAATAGGTAAGCAATGAACTATTCGTAAAATGTGCTATATCTTCCATTAGATTATGAAATATCAAAAAATGAAAAAAAAAAAAAAAAACCTGCTAGCGCTAGCCAGTAGTGGTTGGTTTGTCCGAAGCCTGAATAGCATCCATAGGATATTAAAATCTTTATCGACAAGAGAAAATCTATAAAACTTGATACAGTAGACAACTTTTATCGTGTGGATAACTTTATCTAGGTTTTGTCCAACTGTCCCCTGTATTTTTGTCAAGCTGTATATTAAAATACAGGCCTGACAATAAAATATTACAAATTCTAGTCGACTTGAAATGCTAATGAGATAAGAAGATACTAGATTGGACTGCATTGGTTTTTCTATAGAAATAGTTGTAAAATATAGGTAAATTAGACACCTCATAGAGATGATGGTGACACTGACATTCAGGACGTTAGTCCTTTGTTGGATTAATATAAGTAGTATATTTATTAGTTCAACGAAGGACTAATGTCCAAAACTTCAGTATCGCCATCCTCACTGTACAGTGTCTAATTTACCTCATATTTTACAACTGTCGAAATACTTATGTTTGTTTGTTCTTGGTTTTAAACCTATATTAATGAAGTTACGATTTGTTGATTCACACAGAAGCCTGAAGACAAGAACCAGATTCAGAAGTATGGCAGAAGGCTGTAGCCAGGTAGGTATTAAAACTCTTAATCCAAGATTTCATGGCATACCCTGGGCATTTTACCAACAATTATCCTGCAACTTCATTATACAGTAAACAAGAATGCATGTGACATAGTGGGCTCAAATGTCCGGCAGCGATGCAACCTAATTAGGTAGCTAATCGGCTTATTTCCAGTCAAACTGGATATCAAACTGGTTTTGTTCGTCCACAGTTTTAGACAGCGGCATATCAAACAAAGTTTGTTAAGTTGGCAGAGTTTTTTTTTTCAGTCAGGAATCACAAATGATATAGACTATGCTAGCAAGGAATAAGAGGAATAGAATTTGTTAAAAATTTATCTTGCAGTGAATATGGATTTATCTAGTGAATAGTGGTACCCAGGCTTTACCTGCATTACTTGCTACAAAAATATAAAAGTACTGAACAAAGACTCTAACAGCAACAGCCTAAAAACATTCATTTGATTGGATTAATTTGTCCATCTTCACTTTTTGGGAGTGCAGCTTCAAACATATATTTGACCATGGTTCTGTTGTCCCTGTCAACTGCTGACAAGATGTGCAAGTATCAGTTATGCAATTATTTTTTTCAGGGTCATATAACAGGCAATGTAGAAGAAGTTGTTGGTGATTTGTTCTCATGCCCTGATAACTATTCTCTTGCTCACTGCATCAGTTCAGACATCAAGATGGGCAAAGGCATTGCAGTTCTCTTCAAGGCCAAGTTTGGTGGTGTTGAAGAATTATGGAATCAAGGTAACATGTTTTACGTCAGTTTGAGTTGTGAGATAATCTTTTTATTCTCATTAGAACTTGATCAATTACACAATTTGTCAAACCATCAATTCAACAGACTATGCACTACATGTAGTTTATTGAAACCCCACCCTGCTGACCCCCCCCCCCCCCTGGGGAATACACAGACTGACTGACTCACTTCTACTGACATTGCTATTGTTGGTGATTGTTTTTGAAACAGGGCAATATCCTGGTGGCCTTGCAACTCTTAAAAGAAATGGACGTTATATTTATTACTTGGTGAGTTCTATCTTGTCATTCAGCCATCCATCAGTTTTTTTTTTCTTTTATTGAATCATTTCTTCATTATTTCCCCTTTTCCCTTTTTGTTACCCCTTTTCATGAATAGTGTATATATTATAACTTCTTTACCTTTATTCTTTTTATTTCTTTTTAAGTTCTTTCATTCATTCATTCATTCATTCATTCCTCCATTCCTCCATTCATTCATTCATTCATTCATTCCTCCATTCATTCATCCATCCATTCATTCATTCATTCATTCATTCATTCATTCATTCATTCATTCATTCATTCATTCATTCATTCATTCATTCATTCATTCATTCATTCATTCATTCATTCCTCCATTCATTCATCCATCCATCCATTCATTCATTCATTCATTCATTCATTCGTCCACACATCTGTTCGTCCATTACTTTCTTCCGTAACTTGTGTTGATTTACAATTTTCTTTCTTATCCTTAACATTCTTCATTATTGTTTCCAGGTGACCAAAGAGCGATACTGGCACAAACCAACATACGATACACTAAGAGCATCACTGATCAAAATGAGAGACCACAATCTCGAACATAATGTTAAACACGTGGCAATGCCTGAAATAGGATGTGGACTTGACAAGCTAAAATGGACAAACGTCCTACGATGTATAAACGAAGTTTACAAAGGTACAGATATTCACTTAAGAGTCTATCACTTTGATGGTGGGAACAAGACACAACAGCAGAGACGAGGACAGCGATCTGATCCAGCTACACAAGATGGCGGTGATCGTAGTAATAGAGGTCGTAACTATGGCGGTCGTGGCCGTGATAATGAGTATGAGATCTGTCGTAGTTATAAAGGTGGTGGTCGTGATAGTCGTGGTTCTGGTCATGAACGAAGTAGTAGTGGTGGTGGCAGTGGTCGTAGTCATGGGGATAAAGAAGCAATAACAAGACCTAATGTCTGCCATGACAGTAGGGGTCATTATGATAGAGAAATGCAAAGTAATGACAAGGGTGATCGACTACGTTATGAGGGAGGACAGCGATCAGAGGGAAAGGAAGACGGTGACAGATCAAGTGGACGACGTAGAGGAACCGATCACAGAACTGCTTATCGCAGCGAACAACTCGACGAACAAAGAGGTGATGATGGTGGCGGTGTTCAATCTCAAAGTTGTCTCCACGAAACTAAAGATTGCAAACGTTGCGATAATGATTTGCATCGTTCTAACAATTCTTTGCGGCATGAGCAAATTGATGGTGATGATGAAGTCGGTGATGGTGATGATATTAGTGGTAAGCAGGGTCAATCACAACATGAAAGAAAGGACAAAGAATCTTGCAAGGCTACAAAGCACCGAGGAAAAAAGAACCGAGGAAAAAAGCACCGAGAAGAACAAGACGTACACATGTCGGGAAAAGATAAATCGAAAGCACAGGAAAACAAAAAAAATACAAACGAATCGCATAGATGACTATTATCACAGCAAATCGGCTCAGTGACAAATCTTCAAAATTGAGAAAAAATGGATTATAGCAATATTAATTAGTATGATGAACAATAGCACTTTAAAAGAGAGACAAAAATATAATGAATGAAGCAAACACAAAAAGAAAGAGATAGGAAAGAAGATACAAAATACAATATATTATTGTCAAACATCAAAGTAGAAAGTAAATTGAATATTTATTTCCATCTGTATTACCAGTTTAACGTGTTTGAGTCGGGTTTCGATTCAAGATTTAATGGAAAAAGTGATTTTAGGGGGGGGGGGGGGGAGACACAAATCCCTGTGAGAACGCCGACTCGTACCAACGTTTGTACGAACATAATCAACATGAATCTTGTTTGGTTAGTTTTCATTTGGGTGGTAATTTATTGGAGTTTAAATTGACGTGCAAGAGCAAAAACAACAAATCGCAGCAACTGTTGATGTGTTTGAGGCCACAGAAAACTGAGAATTGCAGTAATTTCTATATGACAATCAAATGCATTGTTATAATATCATTCTTAACAGTATTTACAGCACTTCTCTCTAGCTCGTGTACACGTATAAGACAAAAGGGGATCGACGGCTCTTCCTTCTGTTGGAAGCTACCGACACTAGAAAACAAAGCGCTTTGAAATGGAACTATGTTTACACCACAATGCAATATTCCTGTATATTCGTTATACTTCTAAATAGCTATTACAACTTTAGTAACAACAGTGAATACCGTAAATACCGTGTCCCTGTGTGAGCTCGATTAACTATGGCGTGCTCGGTTACAGCTGGTTACCGAAGCTAAAAAAACAGTCGATCAGCTAAAGTTACTTCACCAAAATAAAGTTTTGTTCAGAAGTTAAACCTTATCTATTGTTTCTACGTTTTAATTTCTTTTTTTTAAATATTTTTTTATATATTATGACAATCTTGGCTTTGGTACCTACAGAAAGAACCGAAAATTTCCTGTTGCTATTCTTTATTTAGACAGAATGATCAAGATATAAGTATATAGGTACGTAGTTACTGTACGAAAATTATCAATGTACGTATTTATATTTCTCCCAGCGAAAGAACACTGCGTCATAGTTATGTTCATGAAATAAAAGCATTATCTTTGACTTGGTCTCGTCGCAGCCCCAGTACTCTGTGTATTGCGTGATCTGTTCTTCAATGCGGCATTGTTAACAAGAACACCAACCCTGTTTGTCTTTCTACAACACAACAACTTGACCAAACCTTGCCTGTAATTCTCACTGAATGCAAAGTAGACAAAAGGGTTGAGCGCACAACTCGACTGCATCATGAAGTTAAAAAATAACCTCAGATCTTGCTGCCAACACTTAACCCATCGCCCAGTTATTCGAGGAGAACCAAAGATGTGAAGAAGTCTCCATGGTGATATGACAAATATGAATATAACGACGACTGTGACGGACATGTAGACAACGCGGCGATTGCGCGCATTTTCTCTTGCCTGACGCTCATCTGTGTGATTTCCTGGTAGCTTCCTCATCTGCATTCGCACAATAAGAACGCCATACAGAATACACATTAGTAAGAAAGGAAGAATAAACAAGATGACGAATAAAATATTGTCTAAAATCCAGTTAAAGTATGGTGCATATAGTTTATCTGTATAGAGGCAGAATGTCTTTCCACGCCACACTATCGTTTCGTGTCGAATAGGTTCTTGGATGTAGAAAGTTAAAGATACAATCCATATGATTGCGATAGTGATGATCCGTGAACGGCTGGTTCGAAGCTTTGCTTTAAAGGGGTAGATGATAGCATAGAAACGATCGTAAGCGATCGCAACCATCGTAAGAATCGAGACGCACAAAGAGACTCTATTCAGATATAAGTACAGCTTGCAAAACACGGCAGCAAAAAAACCATCGATCAACCAGTACGGTCCTTTACTGAAATGACTGCCATAGATATACACTGGGATATAGAATATTGAGAATACCATATCAGAAACGCTCATGTTTACGATAAGGATATTCGTTGCTGTTCTCATTGAGGGGTTTTTGTAGATGATCAAAATAATTAAACTATTTCCAACTAAGCTGAATATTATCACAAGAAAATAACCCACAATCAAAGCAGTCTTTTTGTCAAGCGTGTCAAATAAAAAATGGTTGCAAGGCGGTGGAAAAACTTTCTCTGTCAGATTAGAAACGTTAGAAGAATTCACAGTGTTATTCATTGTGGATATTATATATAAAAAGATTTCCTCGTGTTCTTTTACCTAAAGAGCAGTACTCCTTGTGTCAAATGTTTTCCAAGAGTAGTAGGTCTATATACAAGAAGGCCGGTATGAATATACATTTGCGTTCCTCATGATTTTTAGCTCGTCTGAAAGATCATATGATTGCAAACTTGTGTATAATAGTATAATTGTAATTGGGACGCACAATGTAACCGTCGATACGATGCAATAAAAACGTACCGGTTTTAATGAACAAATGATGGAGCTCCACTTGACACTTCTAGATCAGATTGTTCATTGACAGTGTATACTTTCAGTAATTCAAGAACAAATTGAAGACTTAAGATTCTAGATCCAATAACAGCTATCGCTTGCAGTTTTTCCATCCGCTATTGTTCAAATATCGCTGACAAATCTTGTTTGACTTTTGCCGGCATGATCTTTACCCGTGTCCCTAGATCTGACTGAACTTCGAGTTACCACACACCCGGACCGCAATGACTCTCTCATCCTCAAGTGAGTTTCAGTGTTTGTTAATTCGCGTGCCAGTGAAGCATATGGGACCCTTAACATATATAGATGTTAGCATAAGCCGAGACTCGGATAGGCTAGTGAAGCAGATTGAATTTTAATGTCAGCAGTTCTCATGTGTAATAAGATCAATATAAGTAATCGCTGAGGCACTTAAAAAGTCAAAAATCAGGCTCAAAATTTATTTTTGCAGCAGGTGCAGCCGCGTACTAATCGAAAAGAACAAATAATACCTCATATTTGACACCATGGGACACCAATTGGTTTTCTAATTGCAGTTTTATTGTATATTGCTACGTACTGACTGTGATAAGATTTTCAAGTGAAAACTTTGTTAATACAGCATACATGGAGCTAAGCTTCAGTACTTTGCAATATTGATAGTATTCGGATAAGAAGACAGTGATATGGATGACCGGCATGAACAACAACAACAACAACAACAACAACAACAAACGTTTTCCAATAACTCAATTAGAAAATAACCAAATCAGGTTTAATATGCTAGATAAAAAGTTAATCAATTATACATTTAAAATATACGAATAAACGTTTTAATTTAACAGACATGTTTCGACATTACAAATGCCATCCTCAGTGAGAATGAGTTCGTTATAACTTTGAAACTATATATATACTAGTACAATGATTGACAGTAATGATTGACAACTGATAATTGTAAAGTAATTAAAAAGATAACAGAAAGATAAACAAGTAAGGTTAAGAAAAGGATGAAATAAACTGTTTGACCTGAACATTTATCTCAGGCTTTAAAGTGCTGATGAGGAAATCTTCCTTAACTTTGAGTTTGAAAGGTGTGTTAGCAGAGTCGATTATTTTGAAACAATTAGAAGAAGCGTTAGTTTTACATTGTGAAGATTTTGTTACGATGTTTATATATATATGAGAATTCTTATACAATTCAAGATGAATGTTTGAGGTCAAACATTTTATTTCATCCTTTTCTTAACCTTATTTGTTTATCTTTCTGTTATCTTTTTAATTACTTTACAATTATCAGTTGTCAATCACTACTGTCAATCATTGTACTAGTATATATATAGTTTCTAAATTATAACGAACTCATTCTCACTGACACACTGAGGATGGCATTTGTAATGTCGAAACATGTCTGTTAAATTAAAACGTTTATTCGTACATTTTAAATGTGTAATTTCATTGGTGCTTCTACGATCATTTGGTAACTTAATCAATTATGCTCATCTTATTATTCAAGGATTTATTCTTCCACTTCAGTTATTCAGTTTATTTAAAAATGTTGTTCATAATTGATTCAGTATTATATTTTTCATTTTAAAAATCATTTAATTAACAATACATTTATTGTTTCGTTCGTTCGTTCGTTCGTTAATTGATTTATTTTACCACCGTGCATTTAGTCATTTTGTCATCCATTTATCCAATCCATTCATTCATTCATCGTTCGTTCGTTCGTTCATTTTTTTTGGAATAGGGCTTCCTGTGTATTATATGACGTAATCCAACGCATGCGTATAGCTATCCCTTCTACATGTCAACATGGCGGCCAAAGGTCTCTTTGGTTTGTCGGACGACATTCCTGTGAGTTTAAACTTAAAGTCTACAATACTACTGACTCTTTATTCCATGCCACTAATTTTCTATGATTGTTTATTTGTTTAGTCGTACGAGGACGAAGATTTGGCCGATGTGGACCCAAGTTTAACGGGTTTTAAGGACGATGAGGAAGATATTGATTTGCTAAATGACGATACTTTCGGAAGCGGTGCCGTCGGTAAAGAAGGGGTTTCCTTTCATTTTTACTTTATAACTGAACAAATAGGACTATATTTTATTATTTGAAGCAATTAAGCTTGATGTTTGTTGGGAAAATCAGCTATTTTTATGAAGAGCTTTTTTGTACAACTTTGTTCTAAAAGTACAAAAGAATTTTTACCACTTCGTTCAGCTGAAGTTTTTTCGTGAGTTCGGATTTAACATTTTGGCTGCTATTTAACTATCCGTTTTCTTTAAAGTAGCTGAATTCTATATGTGAAGTAAAATGCAATTGTCATTTTTACTGTATAATCACGCAACATTCTAAACCATTTCTGGCTATCTACACTAACCACTGTCTTTAACGTGATATTTAAATGTTCTCACAGATGATGACTGGGAGGAAGCCCACCGTCAATTAGCTGGTTTAGATATTAAAGCTATGCCACCTCAGCTACAACCCAAGTTTAGAGATAAAGATGAAGAGGATCTTGATGCAGAAGAAGTATGGACAATATTGTAACACTCTATGCTCTCTATTATAATTGAACCAAATCATCTTTATAATTGTCTCCTTGATAATAGAAGAGTTTAAACGTCAATGCAAGTATTGTTCGTATTGATACCCAACCAAAATGAACTTTAGTCAGATTAACATTTATTCTATTGTACTTAAAATTGTCATCCTTTCCCAGATTATATCTCGTTAATGGCAGAATGTTATGGAGTTTGCGTTACAGCAGTTATAACCGTGTATTTTCATACCTCTATGTCAACCCATTAGACAATCAGCAATCAAGCTGCAATGTAGGCATTGTTCTAATTGGTTGAAATGTAGGCATAGAGGTACACTAATTTGTGTTTCTGGACTGAAATGAAGCTAGTATTCTTTTGTTGTGGTTTGCAGGAGATTCTTGAACAGAATCTAGCAAGATTAGTTGATGACGAAGAAGAGTCTGACCCAAAGATATTGTATGCAACTACTGGATACAAGGTAATGAAATGCAAGTCAATGAATCAATGCTCACACAAATTCTACTCTCATGATTCTCTTACTAACGTTCAGGAAGATGGTGTGATGGAAAAACCCATCAGTCAGTCACACAGTCAGTCACACAGTCAGTCACACAGTCAGTCACACAGTCAGTCACTCAGTCAGTCACTCAGTCAGTCAGTCAGTCAGTCACACAGTCAGTCAGTCAGTAAGTCAGTCAGTCACACAGTCAGTCACACAGTCAGTCACTCAGTCAGTCACTCAGTCAGTCAGTCAGTCAGTCACACAGTCAGTCAGTCAGTCAGTCAGTCAGTCAGTCAGTCACACAGTCAGTCAGTCAGTCAGTCAGTCAGTCACACAGTCAGTCAGTCAGTCAGTCAGTCAGTCACACAGTCAGTCAGTCAGTCAGTCACACAGTCAGTCAGTCAGTAAGTCAGTCAGTCAGTCAGTCAGTCACACAGTCAGTCAGTCAGTCAGTCAGTCACACAGTCAGTCAGTCAGTCAGTCACACAGTCAGTCAGTCAGTCAGTCAGTCAGTCACACAGTCAGTCAGTCAGTCACACAGTCAGTCAGTCAGTCACACAGTCAGTCAGTCACACAGTCAGTCAGTCACACAGTCACTCAGTCACACAGTCAGTCAGTCAGTCAGTCACACAGTCAGTCACTCAGTCAGTCACTCAAATAACCAAGTGATCATTTGAATTGTGCAGTAACTAAATGATTCATTTCTAATGACATACATTGTATACTTATGAGCTCAATATGGACATTTCACATGATTGTCTTGCTGTGTGCTGTGCAATAAGAAGCTAAATTATCTGCCATATAAATTGTAGGATATCCCATCAGCACCTATATCATCTGTATGGAATGGTTCTCCTCTGTCAAGCCCAACATCATCTGACTCATTCAATGATCTGGTACACAAGCTACTATGCTATGATTATTGCCATATATTGCCATTATTATCAGTGACAACCGATAACATAAATATATAGACTATTCTCATCTAATTGCCTCTGTCAGATTGTCAAGTCTTCAGTACTTTGTCACGTCCTGAAACATAAGCTTCCACATCCATTACAAATTCAGATTCATTGCTAACATTTTCATGTGTTATTATTGTAGATTTGTTGCAATCAGTGTTGTATCACCAAAAACATTAGCTGTCATTTGTTGTCAACCTAAATTTATTACTAGCTAAAATAATGTTAATTACAGTGCTAACTATGCTAGTATTTGGTTGTTGTTAATTTAGATTCATCCATCTATCTGGACATCACCAGACCATCTCTAACCGTACTAGTATTTGGTTGTTGTTAATTTAGATTCATCTATCTATCTGGGCATCACCAGACCATCTCTAACTGTGCTAGTATTTGGTTGTTGTTAATTTAGATTCATCTATCTATCTGGGCATCACCAGACCATCTCTAACTGTGCTAGTATTTGGTTGTTGTTAATTTAGATTCATCCATCTATCTGGGCATCACCAGACCATCTCTAACTGTGCTAGTATTTGGTTGTTGTTAATTTAGATTCATCCATCTATCTGGGCATCACCAGACCATCTTTCAAGATCCTCTAACAACACCAAGGTGCAGTCATCACAAGGCCCTACCCGGCCACCACCAGGGTTTGAAGCAAGAGACACCAAGCCATACAGAAGACCTTTTTCACCAGCTTTTGAGGTCAGAAACACCAGGGTAATTGTTACTGTGTGAAAAAAAAACAAACAAAAAAAAACAAAAAAAAAACAAAACACTTCCATGGTTGTTTGGTTTGAAATAAATGTGGTTTTAGTGACAGTAATTTATTATATTGTGTGATTTTTTTAATGTAGTGTAATCATAGAGGTATAGATTTGCCTCAGGTCAGTTTGTATAGAAATTTTACTTTAATAAAAAAAAGGTATGAAACTTTTGTTCTGTATTTGATAGGATGAAGCTATTCTGACAGCATTACCAAAGAAAGAGACATTACTACCCCCTAGTAGCTTTACCAAGAAGATACCAACCAATGCCATACGACTAGAAGACTTGGAGAAAGACTTAAGTGACAACAAGCCAGGACAAGCACAGTCTACAGTGATGGAGAATAGACAGCAACCTATGCATCCACCACCAGGACTACCCAGCCATCTAAGGATGATGACACCACAGAGACATCCACTAATGAGACCACAGCATCAACAGCAGCAGCTACATACCCCTCACGGCATGCCACCACCTCCACCACATAACACACCACAGCATATATATCATGGACAGAACTCACCTAGACCAGGGATGGTATGGCCATAGTGAATGATGGTGATGATGATGACAATGATGATATAAATAATAATGATAGTGATGATGTATATCATGGACAGAACTCACCTAGACCAGGAATGGTATGGCCATAGTGAATGATGGTGATGATGATGATAATGATGATAATGATGATATAAATAATAATGATAGTGATGATGTATATCATGGACAGAACTCACCTAGACCAGGAATGGTATGGCCATAGTGAATGATGGTGATGGTGATGGTGATGATGATGACAATGATGATATAAATAATAATGATAGTGATGATGTATATCATGGACAGAACTCACCTAGACCAGGGATGGTATGGCCATAGTGAATGATGGTGATGATGATGACAATGATGATATAAATAATAATGATAGTGATGATGTATATCATGGACAGAACTCACTTAGACCAGGGATGGTATGGCCATAGTGAATGATGGTGATGATGATGACAATGATGATATAAATAATAATGATAGTGATGATGTATATCATGGACAGAACTCACCTAGACCAGGGATGGTATGGCCATAGTGAATGATGGTGATGATGATGACAATGATGATATAAATAATAATGATAGTGATGATGTATATCATGGACAGAACTCACTTAGACCAGGGATGGTATGGCCATAGTGAATGATGGTGATGATGATGATAATGATGATAATGATGATATAAATAATAATGATAGTGATGATGTATATCATGGACAGAACTCACCTAGACCAGGAATGGTATGGCCATAGTGAATGATGGTGATGATGATGACAATGATGATAATGATGATATAAATAATAATGATAGTGATGATGTATATCATGGACAGAACTCACTTAGACCAGGGATGGTATGGCCATAGTGAATGATGGTGATGATGATGACAATGATGATAATGATGATATAAATAATAATGATAGTGATGATGTATATCATGGACAGAACTCACCTAGACCAGGAATGGTATGGCCATAGTGAATGATGGTGATGATGATGACAATGATGATAATGATGATATAAATAATAATGATAGTGATGATGTATATCATGGACAGAACTCACTTAGACCAGGGATGGTATGGCCATAGTGAATGATGGTGATGGTGATGACAATGATGGTAATGATGATATAAATAATAATGATAGTGATGATGTATATCATGGACAGAACTCACCTAGACCTGGAATAGTATGGCCATAGTAAATGATGGTGATGATGGTGGTTGTAATGATGATGATAACTACTGAGTTGAAAATGATGATGATGATAATAGTGATGGTGATAATAGTAATGATGATAGTAATAATATTATGGACGGCCATTATGTATAAACAGATACTGATATTAAAAAAAACTATAGCAGATTAGGGTAGGTGATTATTATTATCAATGACAAAACTATGGCAGATTAGGGTAGCTGATTATTATTATGACAAATTAAAATGAATATTTGTGACGAAGGAGTCATATTTATCTTATCTCTAATAATTTGGTATACTGTGTGTGTATTTCAGCCATTCCCCAGGACACCTCACATGGTCTCCAACAGACTCGTCTACAACAAGATGCCAATATCAGCTGGTACACCACCTCATTTACAGTATCGGCAACGCATGACCAGCATGCATTCTGATCCAGGTTATTAACAATATAACAATTACTCTGATATCATCATAGTGCTATTATATGCTAATTCTATTTTTTGTTTACATAGTGCTATTTTGGTGCATATGAGCATGTACAAATGGAATATGTGCCATATAAGTATTAAATTATTATTACATTATTATTATTATATTAATTATTATTAAAGATGTATTAATTTACTACCAAACAACTGTTGCACACATTTAGTATTTGCACTCTAATCATCAGTGTATATTCTGATTCTTGAACTTGTAGCTCATCTTATGCGGATGTATCACAGTATGCCACCACCAAGACCACGGTTCTCATCACCACAAGGTTACCAACCACATATGAGGTACCATGACAACCGTAACTATGACAACCGTTATCGTGACCACAACCAGCAGCGTGAGAACAACCAGCCTGCTTACCAACCCAGTGACTTAGAGAGAAAGATTCATAGTATTCTGAATGATGAGAGAGTAAACGATATGGACCCATACGCTGGATTAATGACCAGACGAGAGAAAGAATGGATCATAAAGATACAGCTATTGCAGCTGACCAGTTCTAATCCTTACATGGATGACTTTTACTTCCAGGTAAATAGCATTAAATAATGTGTACCTTTTTGACTATCTACTAAAGTGGCCAAAACAATTCAACCATTTCAAAATCTGACAGTTTCAATGAGCCTGCCAATGAGATAATCAGGGCATCTGGTATAGTGCGATGATGCGATTTCGCACAATCAGACCAAAATCGCATAAAATCGCATAATTTCCTAAAAATCACACAACTGAAGAAAAATCGCATAATTTAAGAAAATGTTTCCGAATGAAACATAAATCCTTGATGAAATATTTTTTCAAATCTAAAATAGGAGGTTATTTCGACTTTTAATTGGCAATTTACCTTGAAAAAGCCATAAAAATGTAGAAAACTTCAAATACGAAAACACGATGCGGATCGATCTACAAGGCATTCCTTGCAGGACAGAGCAGAGAGTGGGCCGAGTATTGCTAAATAACATCGTTTTTGATTGGTTTATTTATTTGAATGACTAACCAATCATTGATGCTGACAAATTCACATATTTTTTAATTAATTTTTTTTTAAATTTAATTTTCTTTACTTTAAAAAAATTTTTTTTTTTTAATTTTAATTTTTTTTTACTTTTCAAATTTTGAATTTTTTATCTTTTATTTTTTTTATTTTTTCAAGATTTTTTAATTTTTTAATATAAACCAGTGAGCAGCACTACTGATGCAGAAATTGATTGCAAACTTTTTTATTTCTCCAAAACGTTTCGTCTAACTCTGTAGAGTTTGTCAGGGAGTTTCAATATAACTAGACGATCTAAGATCGCTTACATGGGCTTCCCAAATATTTGCATGTGTAGATTACCGTTAAAAACTGATGGCGTCAAATGAAAAATAATGAAAGACTAAAATCTGTCGAAAGACTAAACTGATTGTGATGTTTTATCGGAATATCAAAGTTATCACACATTGTTCGATATAAACAGCTACAAAATGGAGCAAGCAATCACGAAGGAGTCTTTTTGAATGCGACTTTTGTATCTTATTTCTACTAATTTTTACAAAAGATGAGAATAAAACATGCACAAAGATAAATTTTTAAATGCTCTAAATTTTTCTTTCCTTAGTAGCAAAACCGCAAGATTTGCAGCCCCAGTAAATTTTGCATTATTTTCAATACTTTTTTATAACTTTCACCCCTCAAATTGTTTTGAAGTCATTTACATTTTTCATTCGATTTCCATCTAAATGTGAAATTTATTCTTATAAACAATACATTGTTTGAAAGAAACTTTTTTATATGATTCTTCATCTTTTATAATCCCAATAATAATTCAGTACTACAAGTCAAATAGAAAGTATTTTAATGAAATTTTCAAACAATAACAAACACCACTATAAAACAGTACATACAACTATTTCATGCCAATTATATTGTTTTCTATTGGTTCCACATGGAAAGCAAAGCTAACAAAGGTTATAAAAACCTTACTACATCGTGTTCAAAAGCAATAAATACTATTAAAGGAAATACAACCCAAAAAAACTTACTGCAAGGAATATTTTAAAGTATTGACTTAAGAAAATCATTTGTAATTGACTCCTTCGCGATGACAAACTATCCAACATGGCGGCTTTCTTGTCTATCACGATCGAGCGATCTTCTTGGTAAGGTGCTGGCTTTTTCTTGACTTCAGGTACATCTGATTTCTTCATTTCAGCATATATGGAGTCAGTTCTTATGTCAGTTGTTTTAGTTTTGTCAATTGTGTTGTCGTTGTCATTTACAATTATTTCAAATCACTCTAGCTCTCGAGTGAGCACGATGTCCAAGTAAAAGAAAAGAGTTCGGCGGATTTGTTTAGAGTGTGACCGTAACGGTTGGCAACCGTTCCCAGTCCTCGCGCAAATTTCCTATTTGAAGCGTAAAATTCAAAACACGGGTAATCCTAGACATGGTCTTCCACAGGAAGCCCATGTAATTAAGCATAGGTAACATGTATTTATGCACTAACAATCCTCTGCTACGTGTGTTGTTTGTAGGAAGTAGGCAATAAAGTTATGCTTATGATATTAAAAAGAATAAGGGATAATCTAATTGTTTGTTTATTTATTCAGCTATAGCTATAACTGTGCCCACGAAATAAATAAACAAATAATTAAATTATCCCTTAAAGAGATAGTCGCATATGGACATAATAGAGGGAATAAAGGATTTTATATGCTTATGGGATTTATATCTGACACTGTTAACTACATTTAATCAATCAAAATAATCATATATAACACAGGCTACGGACATTATGGAGAGGTCAAAAACAATATGGAGACAAAACCTTACCACTCTTACTCTAAGGATTACCAGGTCTCAGCCAATCACATTCGTTCCTTCTTAAGAGAGCGTCCATATAACAACCAGGCAGGAGGTGATAAACCCGATGTCGCCAAACCTGCTTATATTTGGCTCACATGTAGCACTCAGTCAGCATAGTATGTGGTAGAAGTTTCAGATCATGGTATTGCATAATCACGGAGTTGACCACCCCCCCTTGGTTTTGGAGCATTTTCAGTAAATTTCTGTTATTTTGGAGTGATATTTTGAAAATTCATAAAACAACAAAACCATATCTGACGGCAATCAACTTTCTGCTATTGACTACTTGGCATTTGGTCTTACAAATTATGGGCAAAACAAAGATGTGAATTGTTTGTGGTTGTCATGACAACGTCATTAAGAAAGTACATTTTTCAATTTTTCAGCTACGATTCATTTTAGTAAACTTTGCACACAAATAAATCGCAAGGCCAACTTGATGATAGCAAAATTGACTTATAACTAATAAATATAACCCTTTGGCTATGTAGAAATGTAATAAAAGTGGTGGGTTTTTTCTTTAAATTTTCTCAGAGAAGCATTCAATATACCTAATATCTTAAAATTGCATATTTTCCATAAATTCAACAAGAAAAATAAAATATAAAGCGAAGTCAAAACTAACAACAATCACATAAAATGATTAATTGGAGATGTGCATAACGAGTTTTGAACCAAGTGAGTACCAAAAAAAAACATTTTCAAGACACAAACCTCACTTTAAATAACGTCCTATGACCAATTTATGGTTGAAATCGATTCTAATCGTCCCTATAGATTTCGTATATTTATACGACTTTAATATAGCGACAATGCACCTCAGAATGTCCATTTCGTTTACATGAATTAATTTTGTGCATTATGTTTGAAAATCATTGGCAAAAAATGAGGAAAACTACATTTCTTTTTACGTACCGTTTGTTTGTTTACAGCCGCCATATTGAATAACTAAGGAAGCCCACGCGCAGTACAGGAAGCCCACTCGCAGAGTCGAATCGACCTGCGGATTTCTACTTTTTCCACCAATTTCAGCTTATCTATTTATTGATATTATTCATTTACTTATTTGATTTTTTCTTCTCATAATTTGTTAATTGATTCATTCGTCATGTTTTTTTTATTTGGTTTTTATTTATTCATTTATTTATTTCATTCATTAATTTAATTTTTCATTTATTAATTTATTTATTCATTGATAGAATGACTGAGTTAACTATTTTTCAATTTATCTATTTATTTGTTGAATTTGTATTTTATCTATGTTTTCTACTATTAATTTATCAAGTCATTAATTCATAATTTGTTTTCATTTTTTTTATTTATTAAACTATTTGTTTTTTTTCATTCATTTATTCATTCAATCATTTACTTGTTCATTCAATTAATCATTCATTCATTTATTAACTCACTCACTCACTTATTCTGTCATTAACTAATTCATCCATTCATTCATGAATCCATTCATTCATTTATTTCTTTACTTTGACACATAACTGATAACGGCAATATATCTTGCGCTCATAGTAATTATTGAATACTAGCACTGATAAAATAAGTAAAACTGCAAAAGAGATGTATGACATTCAAAGGACTTTCATTTTTGGTTCTGATGGTTGGGCTTGTATGTTTTTCTTTCTTTTTTTTCTTTTCTTTTGTTCTTTTTGTTGTTGTTGTTGTTGTTGTTGTTTTCTTTTTTGTTGTTGTTTTGCAAGTTTTGGTTGTTTGTTTGGATGTATTTTTTTTTTTTACTTTAAAACCATGTTTGAATTTTTTTTTGTTTTTCACTTAACTTTTTTAATGGTACGTCCCTTAAAGAGTCTTACGTCAATTGGGGTTGAAAGTACTGCTAGAGCGATCACAAACGTGCGTTTGAAAACGAACACTGGTACATAAATTAAACAACATATATACATTTATGTTTTAATGATTTAATACATAATTGATTAACTAACGTACTAATTTGTCAGTTATTTATTTATTCGTTATTCATTTCTTCATTGATTCATTCCTGATCAATCATTCATTGATTTATTAAACTATGATGATTGAGTAAGTGAAAAAATGAATAAATGATTGAATGAATGAATAAATGAACCATTGAAATCATGAATGAATCAATTTAAAATGAATGAATAAATAAATGAATAAATAAAAACCAAATAAAAAACATGACGAATGAATCAATTAACAAATTATGAGATGAAAAACAAATATATATATATACATGAATTCATAACTTAATGTAACAAAAAGATAGTTAAATAGATGAATAAATGAGAAAATATATTAGTAAATCAAATAAGTAAATGAATAATATCAATAAATAGATAAGCTGAAATTGGTGGAAAAAAAGTAGAAATCCGCAGGTCGATTCGACTCTGCGAGTGGGCTTCCTGTACTGCGCGTGGCCTTCCTTAGTTATTCAATATGGCGGCTGTAAACAAACAAACGGTACGTAAAAAGAAATGTAGTTTTCCTCATTTTTTGCCAATGATTTTCAAACATAATGCACAAAATTAATTCATGTAAACGAAATGGACATTCTGAGGTGCATTGTCGCTATATTAAAGTCGTATAAATATACGAAATCTATAGAAACGATTAGAATCGATTTCAACCATAAATTGGTCATAGGACGTTATTTAAAGTGAGGTTTGTGTCTTGAAAATGTTTTTTTTTGGTACTCACTTGGTTCAAAACTCGTTATGCACATCTCCAATTAATCATTTTATGTGATTGTTGTTAGTTTTGACTTCGCTTTATATTTTATTTTTCTTGTTGAATTTATGGAAAATATGCAATTTTAAGATATTAGGTATATTGAATGCTTCTCTGAGAAAATTTAAAGAAAAAACCCACCACTTTTATTACATTTCTACATAGCCAAAGGGTTATATTTATTAGTTATAAGTCAATTTTGCTATCATCAAGTTGGCCTTGCGATTTATTTGTGTGCAAAGTTTACTAAAATGAATCGTAGCTGAAAAATTGAAAAATGTACTTTCTTAATGGCGTTGTCATGACAACCACAAACAATTCACATCTTTGTTTTGCCCATAATTTGTAAGACCAAATGCCAAGTAGTCAATAGCAGAAAGTTGATTGCCGTCAGATATGTTTTTGTTGTTTTATGAATCTTCAAAATTTCACTCCAAAATAACAGAAATTTACTGAAAATGCTCCAAAACCAAGGGGGGGTGGTCAACTCCGTGATTATGCAATACCATGATCTGAAACTTCTACCACATACTATGCTGACTGAGTGCTACATGTGAGCCAAATATAAGCAGGTTTGGCGACATCGGGTTTATCACCTCCTGCCTGGTTCTGCCTGGTTGTTATATGGACGATCTCTTAAGCGGATTTTCATTGCAGTAACATTACCATAATCAACCAATCACACGATGGACTAGCAGTAAGAATTACCTTGGCCAGTAATGTTACCAAACACATGACCATATGTTGACGAAAATCGCCTTAAAACTACACGAAAATGTGCTGAAGAATATTCCTTTGCATTCAATGAACAATAACTAGCTGAAACAAGTGGTTATTTATCCCACTTTACAAAAACTAAAATTCACTGTAAACTTTTGGCCATGACATGTCATTTCCGTTTTATCTGACATGTTATTCACGCAATACAAAGATGCACGTTTTAGAGAATTTAGCGATAAGTATGTTCGTCCATCATTGCATGTTTTAAAATCAGTTGAATGCAAACTCGTTTTCTTCGCGAAACTGACAAATTTCTCGATAAAGGAATTTAAAAAATACGTTCCGCCGTCTCTTCGTCTCGTAACACTTCTAAATCGATTTTCGCACTAATAGCCAAATTCTACTATACTATAAACCTGCAAGTGAGTGTTATTTCATAAACTAACCTGCTGCCATCTTCATCATCCATTGCTGTCTTTTAGTTTCAGTATTTCAAATCGAACTCCATGCACAGTCTCCACGCGCGAACATGCCAAATTCATTTTGTTTGAAGTCACCACATGAATATATTTCTGGAACATTTTGGTTGTTTTTCCTCCCATTTCATTCAAGTTGCTGTTGAGCACTTCAGGTTTACAATGCAAAACAATCTACCCGTAAAAATATTTAGCTGATATTATAATTACAAGTCTAAGATCCTTGTGAATATCGTCAACAATTACATAATCCATTGCTATTCGACTGCACTGCTTGCTGTAATACGTAATGTATCAATCAATGTGTCAGTAAGATTACCAACTCATGACTGAAATTGTACACAACTCCTTGACCGGGTGAAGTTTCGTGATAAAGTTGAATTTGGTCTCTCGACAAGATCCGCACTCGCATTTTCTTTTCTTTGTGTTCAAGTTCTTGAACTAGAAATTTCGCGCCAAAAATTGACTGACCTTTGTTTGGGCATTCTCGCAAAAATAAAGGGTCACAATGAATAACATTTGCTTGTTAATACATCTAAGTTTTAGTCTATCGCGATGCATTGCAAAATATGTTTTTAACGAGACACCTCGAGATGGAATGTCTAGAAAGCTGCAAACTTGAGAGAAGCCATTAAAATGCTGCAAATTAATTTGCATATTGAACGCAAATTTTTCATTGCAAAACTCTTCAAATGCTTTTTTTTTCGAGAAAATAATTAAGAAAAGTATTTCATAAAATTTCACGTGAAGGAAAGTCTAAAACTACACCAAAATTATGGAAGTTTTGAAGGGAATTACTATTTCATTATTTTTTCAAGCTCTGAATAGCTAGCCTGTCACTTTGAAAACATTACGGCTTTTTTCATCCTATTGTTACTATGATGTCGTATGTTGCTTGTATGTGACTCGTCTGTAGTTTTAGACAAGACCGCCATGGGCTTACGACCTGGCTAGATGCAGTATTGTACGTATTTTGAGTTGGCACTGACAGCTATCTCAAGTGCGCGCCATATCATGGTAATATTACTAAATACCGATAATATGATCTCGCGGACAAATCACTTGACCGGCGTGTTTGTCAAATTTCATTGCGTTTCACCACTGTATCTAAGATTTAAACAGTCTCAAAATATGTCAATTTTTGTCGCTCAAATAAATCCACTGAAAATTTGAGTAAAACTGTAATAATTTTTGAAAGAAGAAGAATCGATTCACGGACTTCACGAGGTCGCCTCTAAAAGCCAATCGTTTCACTTGATTGACGTCTAGTTGGCATACTAATGAGATTATCTGTCTGTGCGTACCGCCAGCCTTGTTGTAATGTGTTCTTGAGTATAGTAGCGACCGACAGTATGTAAAAAGGTTAATAAGGCAGTGTGAAGCTGCCTAGTGAAATGATCATTTTGCACAATCATTACTAGCAAAGAGGTATTTTATAACAAGGTCTACAAAAGCTACTCAAGCTATTCAAAAGATTTATTCTCTAAAAATCGTTTTATTTGTAATGCCTCAAGACCGAAACACGCAAATTAAGTTCCTGATGAGTACGATAATTTTTGTCTAAATGTCTGCTTAATAACAGATCTCGTCTCAAAGGACGTTTATAAATAACGCAGTATGCACGACAGCCTGTCGCGGTCTTGAATGGGGCAGTTCAAAATTTTAAAAAAATATCAAGGGAATCGTTTTCAATGGACAAAACAAACAAGTCGTATTTTCCGCTTCTTGTGAGCTAATCCATTCGAATGAAGACGCTTTGTCTTCCTTCGGCATACTATATCATTGCTATATAAACAGTATTTGGCACTTAGTATTTCTTCCAAAAATTCGAGGAAATCGCTGCCGTTACTGAAATCAAACGACCTAGATTTGCCTAGAAAATCAAATATCAAGCGCTTTTGGTGAGCTAGGCTCGGTCGAACAAGGACGCTTTCCCTTCCTTCGGCAAATAATGGAAGTCGAGGATTGAAATAGACTAAATGACGGGCAGTCCAAAATTTTGCAAAAATATGAATATCAATATAAGAAAAGTATTTCATTAAATTTCATGTGAATGAAAGTCTAAAACTAACACCAAAATCATGGACGCTGAAGAAAATTGTTTGACCACATGTCTGTGATTAGTAGAACATTACAGTTACATACTGTCGGTCGCTACTATACTCAAGAACACATTACAACAAGGCTGGCGGTACGCACAGACAGATAATCTCATTAGTATGCCAACTAGACGTCAATCAAGTGAAACGATTGGCTTTTAGAGGCGACCTCGTGAAGTCCGTGAATCGATTCTTCTTCTTTCAAAAATTATTACAGTTTTACTCAAATTTTCAGTGGATTTATTTGAGCGACAAAAATTGACATATTTTGAGACTGTTTAAATCTTAGATACAGTGGTGAAACGCAATGAAATTTGACAAACACGCCGGTCAAGTGATTTGTCCGCGAGATCATATTATCGGTATTTAGTAATATTACCATGATATGGCGCGCACTTGAGATAGCTGTCAGTGCCAACTCAAAATACGTACAATACTGCATCTAGCCAGGTCGTAAGCCCATGGCGGTCTTGTCTAAAACTACAGACGAGTCACATACAAGCAACATACGACATCATAGTAACAATAGGATGAAAAAAGCCGTAATGTTTTCAAAGTGACAGGCTAGCTATTCAGAGCTTGAAAAAATAATGAAATAGTAATTCCCTTCAAAACTTCCATAATTTTGGTGTAGTTTTAGACTTTCCTTCACGTGAAATTTTATGAAATACTTTTCTTAATTATTTTCTCGAAAAAAAAAGCATTTGAAGAGTTTTGCAATGAAAAATTTGCGTTCAATATGCAAATTAATTTGCAGCATTTTAATGGCTTCTCTCAAGTTTGCAGCTTTCTAGACATTCCATCTCGAGGTGTCTCGTTAAAAACATATTTTGCAATGCATCGCGATAGACTAAAACTTAGATGTATTAACAAGCAAATGTTATTCATTGTGACCCTTTATTTTTGCGAGAATGCCCAAACAAAGGTCAGTCAATTTTTGGCGCGAAATTTCTAGTTCAAGAACTTGAACACAAAGAAAAGAAAATGCGAGTGCGGATCTTGTCGAGAGACCAAATTCAACTTTATCACGAAACTTCACCCGGTCAAGGAGTTGTGTACAATTTCAGTCATGAGTTGGTAATCTTACTGACACATTGATTGATACATTACGTATTACAGCAAGCAGTGCAGTCGAATAGCAATGGATTATGTAATTGTTGACGATATTCACAAGGATCTTAGACTTGTAATTATAATATCAGCTAAATATTTTTACGGGTAGATTGTTTTGCATTGTAAACCTGAAGTGCTCAACAGCAACTTGAATGAAATGGGAGGAAAAACAACCAAAATGTTCCAGAAATATATTCATGTGGTGACTTCAAACAAAATGAATTTGGCATGTTCGCGCGTGGAGACTGTGCATGGAGTTCGATTTGAAATACTGAAACTAAAAGACAGCAATGGATGATGAAGATGGCAGCAGGTTAGTTTATGAAATAACACTCACTTGCAGGTTTATAGTATAGTAGAATTTGGCTATTAGTGCGAAAATCGATTTAGAAGTGTTACGAGACGAAGAGACGGCGGAACGTATTTTTTAAATTCCTTTATCGAGAAATTTGTCAGTTTCGCGAAGAAAACGAGTTTGCATTCAACTGATTTTAAAACATGCAATGATGGACGAACATACTTATCGCTAAATTCTCTAAAACGTGCATCTTTGTATTGCGTGAATAACATGTCAGATAAAACGGAAATGACATGTCATGGCCAAAAGTTTACAGTGAATTTTAGTTTTTGTAAAGTGGGATAAATAACCACTTGTTTCAGCTAGTTATTGTTCATTGAATGCAAAGGAATATTCTTCAGCACATTTTCGTGTAGTTTTAAGGCGATTTTCGTCAACATATGGTCATGTGTTTGGTAACATTACTGGCCAAGGTAATTCTTACTGCTAGTCCATCGTGTGATTGGTTGATTATGGTAATGTTACTGCAATGAAAATCCGCTTAAGAAGGAACGAATGTGATTGGCTGAGACCTGGTAATCCTTAGAGTAAGAGTGGTAAGGTTTTGTCTCCATATTGTTTTTGACCTCTCCAT
This sequence comes from Diadumene lineata, assembly GCA_918843875.1. NCBI lineage: Eukaryota > Metazoa > Cnidaria > Anthozoa > Actiniaria > Diadumenidae > Diadumene > Diadumene lineata. The sequence goes on from OU974084.1 coordinate 281,121, forward strand.
AATGTCCGTAGCCTGTGTTATATATTGATTTATATAAAATTGCATAATTTGCCGCATAATTGGTCCTAATTGCCGCATAATGAAGGGATAGGTGCCGCATAATTTTGGATTTTTTGCCGCACTATACCAGATGCCCTGGATAATCCTTTTGAAATTCATGATATAAAATACTGTTAATAAGAAAAAAATTGTAATTATTACATTGTTCATACTGAAGAACCGTTTATTGTTAGTAATTACATGTCTGTATAGAATATAATATGGATATTATTATATGCCAACAGAGCATGCTCCTTTTAATTTTTTTTTTACAAAAAAACACTCAATACAATGCCTACACATTTTGTCCTTTTCATTTAAATTTGCTCATGTCTATAATGAAATTATTATTGTAGCAGCCATGCAAAGCGTCCACTGTTTAGTGTAGAGGTTTTTCAGGGATATTTCTATTGTACATATAAGATATCATATTTATAATTGCTGTTGTTGTTTTTGTTAGACATATATAAGACGGAAGAGAGCCAAAGAGAGAGCTAAGCAAGGAGAGGGTGTTGAGGACCAGCCAGTTAGAGGACGACAGACAGCAAAGATGACTCTACCTGACTTTGAACGAGAAGACAGACAATATAAACCAAGTATACACAGTGAATTCAAAACAGTTTATTATGCAGTTAACTCTTTCTTATGATAAATAATATTTAGTAATTCATTTTTGTTTTCAGTTAGCACATTCATCCATTCTCATAGATTTCATTTGCTCATCCCTTAATTCTTTCATTCATTCTCATAGATTTCATTTGTTCATCCCTTAATTCTTTCATTCATTCTCATAGATTTCATTTGTTCATCCCTTAATTCTTTCATTAATTTCCTGCGATGTTATTTAGCTGCATTTGTTGGTACACTTGGTAAACTGTCTGCATCCCATATTGCTCATCCAAGGGAAATGGTCCAAGTACCACATATACACAAAGAAACAGACCAGGTAATATAGAACACTGTTATGGGCTTGCTGTGTAGTTCTACTGGTAATATAGAACACTGTTATGGGCTTGTTGTGTAGTTCTACTGGTAATATAGAACACTGTTATGGGCTTGCTGTGTAGTTCTACTGGTAATATAGAACACTGTTATGGGCTTGCTGTGTAGTTCTACTGGTAATATAGAACACTGTTATGGGCTTGCTGTGTAGTTCTACTGGTAATCACATGGTAATGCTGTGAATTGTGTTTTAGGATAAACAGGGAGCCAGTTCACTTGCCAAGGATACAAAGCGACGGCAACAGATGTTGGCAGTCATTGAGAAGGTATTATGGTGAAGATGATGATGGTAATGATGATGATGATGGTGATGGTGATGATGGTAAAGATGGTGATGATGTTTTCTCATAATGTATTAGGAATTATCCATAACATATCAATATTTCTCCTTTTTTACATGTGAAAATATTGTTTGCTGCACTCACTTGTGATATATTTTTTCAACACTCATTTTGTCTAGTCTGAGTGCCCACATAATATCCTCTAGTATAATCAAAATCAAAATGCAGTTGCTGTGATAATAACTATCCATTTGTGTTTTCAGGGCTTTGATCTTGTACTTCAGCTGGATGATATTGATAACAATCAACTACAGGCTACACCAGAAGAAAGGTTAATTCATCAAACAAAACATTACAATCTCACTGGTTGTGTTGTTGATTGCTCTGCTATAATACCTCTGGAAACCGATATGACAGTTAAATTATCACCCTGTGTGACAGTTTCTCAAAGTTTTTGTTTGCAAAAATGTTTCCATTGATAGTTTTGTTTTCTTTTCAGGACTAGCCTTCTTGAGAAGAAGCAATCAGTGCTCAGTAAGCTTAGTAGTCTTCTAAAACTGACCAAAGAACATGACATAACTTCTAGGTATGGTGTAGAATACACATGATAAAAATGAATTTTTCAACCTAGGTCTCACTTTGTTCTTTTTTGTTATTTCTTTTCATTTAAACATATTACATTCATTTTAGTGAATCTATTAAATTTATGAGTATAAATTTAATCACTTTGTGGACTTGTATTCAATTCCACTTTGTTTGAAAGAGTGTTGAAAGCTTTGAAAATAAAATCCTAAATGAAGAAAGTGTAACAATATTTTTTTCTAACATAAGAGGTTGAATGTTATGGGGTTTTGTTTCAGGGCAGAGTTCCTGTGTCAGCTGCTGTCTTTTCGCAAAGGCAAAGTTCTTGTCAGTCGATTATTGCATGTACTGGACAAGGTATTCAGTTATTTATTAACTCATTCATTTCATTCATTCATCCATTTATTCATCCATCCCCCTTTATTATTCATAGGTTCTTTTATTCATTCATTTATTTTTCCTTTCTTTGATTTACAGCCAAATTCATTATGTTGGCATCCATTGTTTCAAAACTTTGTTTTCATTTTAGTCCTTTCTGAATCATCAATCAATTTTATTGGGAGGAGCTTAATCTAGCATGTTCTGTTATTGATTAATTTCAATAAACTCCACCCCTGAATCTGATTGACAGCTGAGGAGAGATGAATTAAAAACAATATAAAAACATTTCCTTTATATATTTACTAATATACTCACTTTGTTAATTCATTAATGCATTCATTTGTTTGATGAACTGCTAGCCACTATGCAGGCTAATAAACTGATTGATTGATTGATTGATTGATTGATTGATTGATTGATTGATTGATTGATTGATGGACTGACTGACTAAATTTACATTTCTTGTAGTCTGAAGGTGATGACATGTTGTTATCAATCTGTCAGCATGTTGTGACAGTCATTAAGAAAGACCACCAAGATGAGGTTAGTATCATCATCATCAGCAGCAGCATTGTTACTATTATCACTATAGTCATCACCACTATCATCGCCACAATCATCCATATATTACCACGGTCATCACTGTCATCATCATCATTCTCCAATCATCCATATAACCAATATCATGACTTTTATCTTGCTACACCATAGTTATAATTGTCTGTTCTTGTATTAATGTAGGTTCTTCCTCTGTTAATTGGACCTCTGTCTCGTATTATTGAGACAACATCAATGGAAACAGCCCTACAATGTTTTACATCCATCGTACATGGGAATAGTGAACCATTGTCAATTGTACTAGCTAATCAAGTAAGTCACTATTATTATTATTTTGTTTGCTCTGCACTGTCCTGCACTGCGCTGTGCTGCGCTGCATTGTCCTACACTGACCTGCCCTGCCCAGCCCTGCCCAGCCCTGTCTTGTTGTGATAAGTGCACATAATGATTGTGTTGTTTTTGTAGTTTGGTATCAATGTCCTTTGTTTGTTACTAAAGAGAGCCACTTCTCTGCGAATTGAAGCAGATCACAATAAAGACATCAAAAATTCATGGTATGATTGTACTACATTGTACTACAGAGCTGTTTTAAAGCGATTGAATGAATAGCTGAGTGAACGGTTGAATAGTTGAATGAATGAATGGTTGAATGAATGGTTGAATGATTGTTTAGATTAATGAATGGTTGAATGAATGGTTGAATGAATGGTTGGATGAATGGTTGAATGAAATGAATGGTTGAATGAATGGTTGGATGGATCAGTAAACGGATAACACAAACATGTCCTATTTTTCCATTGCAACCAGGGATGGTCTCATCAGCCACGTGACCAAACAATTTAATGAGGTTCCAGTCAAGCTATTGGCTAAGAATTTGACAGGTGTCACACCACTTGTCACGGTGCTTGGGTCATGCGCTAACCCTAGTGATATGAGTAATCTACAGCAACATTACAGGTATACATATCATCACCATGTCATCACCATCATCACCATATCATCACCATATCAACATCATATCATCACCATATCAACATCATATCATCACCATATCATCACCATATCATCATCATATCATCATCATATCATCACCATATCATCACCATATCATCACCATATCATCACCATATCATCAACATGTATGTCATCATCATCATCACCATATCATCACCACCATCATCACCATATCATCACCATATCATCACCATCATCACCATATCATCACCATATCACCATATCATCACCATATCATCACCATATCATCACCACCATCATCACCATATCATCACCATCATCACCATATCATCACCATATCATCACCATATCATCACCACCATCATCACCATATCATCACCATATCATCACCATCATCACCATATCATCACCATATCATCACCATATCATCACCATCATCACCATATCATCACCATATCATCACCATCATCACCATATCATCACCATGTCATCACCATATCATCATCATATCATCACCATATCATCACCATATCATCACCATATCATCACCATATCATCACCATATCATCACCATGTCATCATCATCATCACCATATCATCACCATATCATCACCATATCATCACCATGTCATCATCATCATCACCATATCATCACCATATCATCATCATCATCATCACCATTCCAGGACTCTACTCACACTAGCTATAGCTTGATAAATGTTTCATGTTAAAACAAAAATAATTATTGTCAAACATTGTTCCATATAGCCATTAAATCTTTCTATATTTCCCCTTTTGTCGACTTTCTTGCCCTGCCTTGTTCTTCTCTGTATTTTCTTTGGTCTGATGTAATTTATCGTCGTTAACTGTATCATTTTTAGGTTGGCTTTATCGACTCGAGAAGAAATGTCAAGCTAAGATTACGACATAATTACTCGCAAATAAATACTACAGCAATTAATTAATTGATTAATGTTTAATTGATAATCTGTCAATTAATTTCTATAGTAACTGTTATAGTTAATTTATTAGTACTGGGTGGGTTGGACTCACTAAACTGCTAACAAACTTCCACTTAGTATTTTGTGTCTTCAATAGCGGGAATTTCTACCAATGAAGACATTTGTGAATTCATAGTTTAGTAATAGAGTGAACTCCATATATCTATGAAATACCTCCAGACTATCTATCCCATAATAGTAGTCAGAGTGAACACCGTATATCTGTGAAATACCTCCAGACTGTCTATAACTAAATCTATTGACTAAAGTGTATTGACTAAAGTGTAATAAACAGTACACCTTAAATAACAAAAGAAACTGAAAAGAAAATATTAATAGTAAAGTATAACAGTGCTTCGTTACACACTACTTTTTTATGTGAAAACTGTGGCTCGACTCTGCCAAAAAAAAAAATATTTTCATCAAACATAATGCAACTTGATTCACATTGTACAGTAGAGTCGTTTTTAAAACCCCGTAAATTACACTTAAGCGTATTTTACTTTATTACGTATTATTACGTTATTACATGGGGATGCGTGTTTAGTTTAGTGAATCCATCTCTTTCTTTAGATCGAATCGGTCAATACTTAATTAATATTTATTTCACAGATGTAGTGTTTGCACTCAGCATTTTTTGTATCGCCTATGTGTGCTTGATTGCCTTGCACCCATTAGTACCTAACTATGTAACTCGGCCAAAGAATGCCGTCAATAAGACAATGTAATTAAATAGACAATTTATACATGTCTGAAATAAAAATCGCTGATCTTGGTAGAATTGTTCTTTGTTTTGATTGGTCTCCACAGTCTATCACAATAAATGTCATCAGAACGACAAATATCAAATCCTCGTAGTCGGGTTGTCGGCGACTAAACTGGCTCCCCCACTTGCACATGCGATTGAGGAGGGTGGCATGTCGCCCAGCAGGACTACAAACATGACCTGTCTATCTTGGTTAGCCAGTATATGGTTATTATAGGCAACTTGTACTGTAAAGCCAGTTACAAATCTCTATTTCAATTGTACTTTTATAAAACAACAGTACCAAATAAAGTCATTGTCAAAGGGCGGATGAACTCATCTAGAGCCAACATGCAAACAACACAGAAGACTAAGAAAAATAAACAAGAAAATAAAAGTTGAAAAGCAAGGAGGAAGAATGAAAGTTTAAGCACTTTGACGGAAAAGAATTTATGGGTTACATTTCAAAACAGAAACTTTAAACTTTATTAACAAGTTGTCTAACGAGACTTAATTTTTGTTGTTGTTTTCATCTAAACTACAATGCACCGTTTCTAATGTTGTCTTGTATACTTTCACCTGTCCCCAATTAGTGTGAAAAACGCTAAATAACTCATTGCCACGACAATAAAGTATTGTTATTATTATTAATAACTCATTGCCACGACAATAAAGTATTGTTATTATTATTAATAACTCATTGGCACGACAATAAAGTATTGTTATTATTATTAATAACTCATTGCCACGACAATAAAGTATTGTTATTATTATTAATAACTCATTGGCACGACAATAAAGTATTGTTATTATTATTAATAACTCATTGCCACGACAATAAAGTATTGTTATTATTATTAATAACTCATTGGCACGACAATAAAGTATTGTTATTATTATTAATAACTCATTGCCACGACAATAAAGTATTGTTATTATTATTAATAACTCATTGCCACGACAATAAAGTATTGTTATTATTATTAATAACTCATTGGCACGACAATAAAGTATTGTTATTATTATTAATAACTCATTGCCACGACAATAAAGTATTGTTATTATTATAAATAACTCATTGGCACGACAATAAAGTATTGTTATTATTATTAATAACTCATTGCCACGACAATAAAGTATTGTTATTATTATTAATAACTCATTGCCACGACAATAAAGTATTGTTATTATTATTAATAACTCATTGGTACGACAATAAAGTATTGTTATTATTATTAATAACTCATTGGTACGACAATAAAGTATTGTTATTATTATTAATAACTCATTGGCACGACAATAAAGTATTGTTATTATTATTAATAACTCATTGGCACGACAATAAAGTATTGTTATTATTATTAATAACTCATTGCCACGACAATAAAGTATTGTTATTATTATTAATAACTCATTGGCACGACAATAAAGTATTGTTATTATTATTAATAACTCATTGGCACGACAATAAAGTATTGTTATTATTATTAATAACTCATTGGCACGACAATAAAGTATTGTTATTATTATTAATAACTCATTGCCACGACAATAAAGTATTGTTATTATTATAAATAACTCATTGCCACGACAATAAAGTATTGTTATTATTATTAATAACTCATTGCCACGACAATAAAGTATTGTTATTATTATTAATAACTCATTGCCACGACAATAAAGTATTGTTATTATTATTAATAACTCATTGGCACGACAATAAAGTATTGTTATTATTATTAATAACTCATTGGCACGACAATAAAGTATTGTTATTATTATTATTAATAACTCATTGGCACGACAATAAAGTATTGTTATTATTATTAATAACTCATTGCCACGACAATAAAGTATTGTTATTATTATAAATAACTCATTGCCACGACAATAAAGTATTGTTATTATTATTAATAACTCATTGCCACGACAATAAAGTATTGTTATTATTATTAATAACTCATTGGCACGACAATAAAGTATTGTTATTATTATTAATAACTCATTGGCACGACAATAAAGTATTGTTATTATTATTAATAACTCATTGCCACGACAATAAAGTATTGTTATTATTATAAATAACTCATTGCCACGACAATAAAGTATTGTTATTATTATTAATAACTCATTGCCACGACAATAAAGTATTGTTATTATTATTAATAACTCATTGGTACGACAATAAAGTATTGTTATTATTATTAATAACTCATTGCCACGACAATAAAGTATTGTTATTATTATTAATAACTCATTGGCACGACAATAAAGTATTGTTATTATTATTAATAACTCATTGGCACGACAATAAAGTATTGTTATTATTATTAATAACTCATTGCCACGACAATAAAGTATTGTTATTATTATTAATAACTCATTGCCACGACAATAAAGTATTGTTATTATTATTAATAACTCATTGCCACGACAATAAAGTATTGTTATTATTATTAATAACTCATTGGCACGACAATAAAGTATTGTTATTATTATTAATAACTCATTGCCACGACAATAAAGTATTGTTATTATTATTAATAACTCATTGCCACGACAATAAAGTATTGTTATTATTATTAATAACTCACTGGCACGACAATAAAGTATTGTTATTATTATTAATAACTCATTGGCACGACAATAAAGTATTGTTATTATTATTAATAACTCATTGGCACGACAATAAAGTATTGTTATTATTATTAATAACTCATTGGCACGACAATAAAGTATTGTTATTATTATTAATAACTCATTGCCACGACAATAAAGTATTGTTATTATTATTAATAACTCATTGCCACGACAATAAAGTATTGTTATTATTATTAATAACTCATTGGCACGACAATAAAGTATTGTTATTATTATTAATAACTCATTGGCACGACAATAAAGTATTGTTATTATTATTAATAACTCATTGCCACGACAATAAAGTATTGTTATTATTATAAATAACTCATTGCCACGACAATAAAGTATTGTTATTATTATTAATAACTCATTGCCACGACAATAAAGTATTGTTATTATTATTAATAACTCATTGGCACGACAATAAAGTATTGTTATTATTATTAATAACTCATTGCCACGACAATAAAGTATTGTTATTATTATTAATAACTCATTGGCACGACAATAAAGTATTGTTATTATTATTAATAACTCATTGCCACGACAATAAAGTATTGTTATTATTATTAATAACTCATTGCCACGACAATAAAGTATTGTTATTATTATTAATAACTCATTGCCACGACAATAAAGTATTGTTATTATTATAAATAACTCATTGCCACGACAATAAAGTATTGTTATTATTATTAATAACTCATTGCCACGACAATAAAGTATTGTTATTATTATTAATAACTCATTGCCACGACAATAAAGTATTGTTATTATTATTAATAACTCATTGGCACGACAATAAAGTATTGTTATTATTATTAATAACTCATTGCCACGACAATAAAGTATTGTTATTATTATTAATAACTCATTGCCACGACAATAAAGTATTGTTATTATTATTAATAACTCATTGCCACGACAATAAAGTATTGTTATTATTATAAATAACTCATTGCCACGACAATAAAGTATTGTTATTATTATTAATAACTCATTGCCACGACAATAAAGTATTGTTATTATTATTAATAACTCATTGCCACGACAATAAAGTATTGTTATTATTATTAATAACTCATTGCCACGACAATAAAGTATTGTTATTATTATTAATTGCTAATTAGCCCAAGATATAGTGACAGTATAGATATCTCGCATCTGACGTCAAAGCATCCCCATCTCGAGGACAAAACAAAAGATTTTTGCTCTCTTGGGAGCTGAAATCCATTGTTTTGTACTGCAGGTTGAGCTGCATTCCAACGAACTGCAAGGGGTCTATTACCAATAGAAAACTTTGCCTAGTGTTGCGCTTTGCAGCTAGTATTACTAAAGCGCAATTATGTTGTTTGTGGTGTTTGCACTCCATACAGCATATAGAGAATTTGTCTGCGCATGTCAGAAAATTTTAGCTCGCGGTCATGTTTACATTTTTTTTTTCTACGACCGGTGAACTTTTGAGTTCCAATCGCAATCTTAGTGATCTTCAATTTAGGAAAATATAAATGGATACTTGAAGTCTATCACTTTGTAAGGTGCTGTGACTAAGTCAAGTAAATGTGGAGGTTTTTGATCTCAAAATACTTTTGAGCAAAATTCCGCAAAACGAAGAAGAAATACACAAACCTACTGCATTCGTGTGAGGACTGCTGCCATAATAAAAGAAATAGTAGAAAACTTTTTCCACAGATTAAGAATCAAAGGTCATGAGAATTGTGTGGTACAGAATGATTTCTTATTGAGGATCGATTTTGTGGGGTGATTAGCAGATTATTTGCGCATTTTGCAAGTTTTGGTCAACTTTCCTTCTTGATAAGCGGTATGTTTGAGGGGCTGCGCCGAAGCTAAATATAACTGATGCGAGTCGTCAAACCACATTCTACATCACAGCATTGTTATTTTTTTAAGAAAGATTGGCCAAAACGTGATATTGCGATATTTGTTGACGCCATGGTTGTGTTTCTCCTCTCAAGCAATTTCGACTGATTTGAATACCGAACCTGAAATTAGGTTAGAATGATCTTGATTAATCCAAATGATTGTGAAAACACAGACGAAACACCAAATTTTGTAATTTTCTGGTCGGGCGTTTGTTGATATACTTCTATCTTCACTAAATATAAACTTTAACTCAAGCACGGAGAAGATTTGTCAGTCTTACTCTTTGGTCAAATTTTTCGCATAAATTTGAAGAAAAGTCGAGCTTAAATGTGTGCGCCGCTAAGTTTTTCCTTGGTATGCTTTCTTTGATAATCTTATATTAGTATTATACTTTTGGTTTTCAATAGAGTTTTGGCCAAAATCTTTGATCGGCAGTCAAAGATGACCAGGTCTCGTTGTGAAAGCGGCCATATTGCAGAATCTTGCAGATACTTCATGGTTATAAACAAACAAATTGTTATGCTAATGTCCAACAAGAACTATAATAAGCCGTACGGAAATAACGGCCAATCACTGTATGGTTGGAACAGAGACTTTCGTCACCTGAAGTATCTCTTTTGTGAATTGGGATTAAAAGGGATTTAGAAGGTATTTTTTTTCGCGTGATCATAGCTGCTTCTACCATTAACTTACGACATGCGCAGACAAATTCTCTATATGCTACTCCATACTCTAAACTATTTTAATGTTATTTTTTTCAGAAGGGAGTAGAAGGGGTGTATTTGCTGCATGTAAAAAATGCTGCATTCATTTGCAAATTAAGGGTGCACAGACAACGGTAACCTGGCCTTCACCTCTACCCTTAAGGTCTGCCCACTTGACAATGTTCCCATCGCCACCACTGGTACATGAATGAGACTGGGCTGTGATCTCTTGTGCTATAAGGACCCTGTCCCACATGTTCAGGCTCGTCATGTTGCCTTGGAAACTCTGAGCTAGTGAGAAGCCCCCAACATACGAGTCGGCCTCCTGTCCAAGCAAAATAACTCCTGCACCAATCACACGACCAGTGCTGGCTGTCTTGGTGAAAACCTTTGTACCGTTAAAATACAAGTTAAGCTCACCGTTGGAACTCTGCCACGTGAAAGTCACGTGATGCCAGTAACCATTGACAACTGGGGTAAGACCATTAATACTGGAAAGAAAGAAAAGTCGTGATTTTACAAGAAATCTGCTGGATAACTGATTTTGTTCTGCGTGGAATGGGCCGATGTATCGATGACGTCATTGTTTACATTTTGCTTTATTAGCATATAAATTTCACTTTGGAGCCACATTTACACCAAAGCTGTTCTGAATATTTAAAGAACATAATAAAAGTAGCTTATCATTGGAATTTTAGCTTCAAATATGCAAAACGTTTGGTGTGAAACACATTTAAAAATCTCTAAATTTTACAGAGAAAGTAAGAGCTCATTAGCGTTTTGCCAACCAACGAATTTGAAAGATGACATCTCGAAATGTTTCACATATAAAAAGCAAAAAAGTCTATAGATTACTTATATAGCTAATATCGTTTCAGTTTTATGTTCAATTTGCAATTTTTTCGACTTTAATTTTTATGCTAATGAGAAAAATACTGTAAACAAACATCCGCCTAGATCACGCAGCAGAGCTCGCCTCTCCCTTTAGGTCTATTATCGTGTACTGAATGGAATTACTAGTGAGCGACAATCGGGATGTAATTCAATAGAAAGAGATTCCAAATCACCGCCAATTCAACAATAAGTCGTTCCAAGGCTCTGGATTCCAGATCTGAAGTGAAGGACTCGAATTCCAAAAGCAAATTTTGGATGGATTTCGGATTCTAAATTTCCTTAGTGGGACGGTAGAAACTGGTACTCGACGACAGAGCGATTGAACTGAACAGTGAAACAAACCCGCGTCATTTTAGTGTCTGCACGAGCTGCACAGTAATCAATGCCATGCACCTAATTCAACAAAAAAGTATTTTAGGGTTTCAAGAAATGATAGGAATATCAGTGAGTGTGATATATAAAGTCATATAGATTCTCTCACTGAGGACACATGCGCCTGCATTAATTAAGTTTCTTGCTCAGTGTTTGGATCTCAGATGAAACACTCCCATTCGATATTGCAGTTGAACTACTACGTATTATACATACGTAGTCCAGGCGTCGTTTAGAGCGACATGGAAGGTAGCTGTTTTGGCGTACAAGGCAATCTCATTGACGTCACCATCTATATTCACAACATATTGAAAGATGGAATGGTCGGTTGTACGGCTGTCAAGCTGGAACCATACAGCAACGGTGAAGGCTGTCAGACCACTAACATTTGGCTTCTCAAGGACAACTTTGTCTCTGATGGAGTTCATTGGGAAGTGCAGGCTCTCTATGCCTCTTTTTGCCGCTAGAAACAGAACATGATGATTACCATGCGTACACATCGCACATCATCATCATCATCACTGTCATCATTATCATCATCATCATCACTGTCATCATTATCATCATCATCACTGTCATCATTATCATCATCATCACTGTCATCATTATCATCATCATCACTGTCATCATTATCATCATCATCACTGTCATCATTATCATCATCATCACTGTCATCATTATCATCATCATCACTGTCATCATTATCATCATCATCACTGTCATCATTATCATCATCATCATCACTGTCATCATTATAATCATCATCATCACTGTCATCATTATCATCATCAGCATCGTCATCATTATCATCATCATCATCACTGTCATCATTATCATCATCATCACTGTCATCATTATCATCATCATCACTGTCATCATTATCATCATCATCATCACTGTCATCATTATCATCATCATCACTGTCATCATTATCATCATCATCACTGTCATCATTATCATCATCATCACTGTCATCATTATCATCATCATCACTGTCATCATTATCATCATCATCACTGTCATCATTATCATCATCATCACTGTCATCATTATCATCATCAGCATCGTCATCATCATCATCATCATCATCACTGTCATCATTATCATCATCATCACTGTCATCATTATCATCATCATCACTGTCATCATTATCATCATCATCACTGTCATCATTATTATCATCATCACTGTCATCATTATCATCATCATCACTGTCATCATTATCATCATCATCATCACTGTCATCATTATAATCATCATCATCACTGTCATCATCACTATCATCATCACTGTCATCATTATCATCATCATCACTGTCATCATTATCATCATCATCATCACTGTCATCATTATCATCATCATCACTGTCATCATTATCATCATCATCACTGTCATCATTATCATCATCATCATCACTGTCATCATTATCATCATCATCACTGTCATCATTATCATCATCATCACTGTCATCATTATCATCATCATCATCACTGTCATCATTATCATCATCATCACTGTCATCATTATCATCATCATCACTGTCATCATTATTATCATCATCACTGTCATCATTATCATCATCATCATCACTGTCATCATTATCATCATCATCACTGTCATCATTATCATCATCATCACTGTCATCATTATCATCATCATCACTGTCATCATTATCATCATCATCACTGTCATCATTATCATCATCATCACTGTCATCATTATCATCATCATCATCACTGTCATCATTATCATCATCATCACTGTCATCATTATCATCATCATCATCACTGTCATCATTATCATCATCATCACTGTCATCATTATCATCATCATCATCACTGTCATCATTATCATCATCATCACTGTCATCATTATCATCATCATCACTGTCATCATTATCATCATCATCACTGTCATCATTATCATCATCATCACTGTCATCATTATCATCATCATCACTGTCATCATTATCATCATCATCACTGTCATCATTATCATCATCATCACTGTCATCATTATCATCATCATCACTGTCATCATTATCATCATCATCACTGTCATCATTATCATCATCATCATCACTGTCATCATTATCATCATCATCACTGTCATCATTATCATCATCATCACTGTCATCATTATCATCATCATCATCACTGTCATCATTATCATCGTCATCACTGTCATCATTATCATCATCATCACTGTCATCATTATCATCATCATCATCACTGTCATCATTATCATCATCATCACTGTCATCATTATCATCATCATCACTGTCATCATTATTATCATCATCACTGTCATCATTATCATCATCATCATCACTGTCATCATTATCATCATCATCACTGTCATCATTATCATCATCATCACTGTCATCATTATCATCATCATCACTGTCATCATTATCATCATCATCACTGTCATCATTATCATCATCATCACTGTCATCATTATCATCATCATCATCACTGTCATCATTATCATCATCATCACTGTCATCATTATCATCATCATCATCACTGTCATCATTATCATCATCATCACTGTCATCATTATCATCATCATCATCACTGTCATCATTATCATCATCATCACTGTCATCATTATCATCATCATCACTGTCATCATTATCATCATCATCACTGTCATCATTATCATCATCATCACTGTCATCATTATCATCATCATCACTGTCATCATTATCATCATCATCACTGTCATCATTATCATCATCATCACTGTCATCATTATCATCATCATCACTGTCATCATTATCATCATCATCATCACTGTCATCATTATCATCATCATCACTGTCATCATTATCATCATCATCATCACTGTCATCATTATCATCATCATCACTGTCATCATTATCATCATCATCACTGTCATCATTATCATCATCATCACTGTCATCATTATCATCAGCATCACTGTCATCATTATCATCATCATCACTGTCATCATTATCATCATCATCATCACTGCCATCATTATCATCATCATCATCACTGTCATCATTATCATCATCATCACTGTCATCATTATCATCATCATCATCACTGTCATCATCATCATCATCATCACTGTCATCATTATCATCATCAGCATCGTCATCATTATCATCATCATCACTGTCATCATTATCATCATCATCACTGCCATCATTATCATCATCATCATCACTGTCATCATTATCATCATCATCACTGTCATCATTATCATCATCATCATCACTGTCATCATTATCATCATCATCACTGTCATCATTATCATCATCATCACTGTCATCATTATCATCATCATCACTGTCATCATTATCATCATCAGCATCGTCATCATTATCATCATCATCACTGTCATCATAATCATCATCATCACTGTCATCATTATCATCATCATCATCACTGTCATCATTATCATCATCATCACTGTCATCATCATCATCATCATCATCACTGTCATCATTATCATCATCATCATCACTGTCATCATTATCATCATCATCACTGTCATCATCATCATCATCATCATCACTGTCATCATTATCATCATCATCATCACTGTCATCATTATCATCATCATCACAGTCATCATTATCATCATCATCACAGTCATCATTATCATCATCATCGCTGTCATCATTATCATCATCATCACTGTCATCATTATCATCATCATCACAGTCATCATTATCATCATCATCACTGTCATCATTATCATCATCATCACTGTCATCATTATCATCATCATCACAGTCATCATTATCATCATCATCACTGTCATCATTATCATCATCATCACTGTCATCATTATCATCATCATCACTGTCATCATTATCATCATCATCACTGTCATCATTATCATCATCATCATCACTGTCATCATTATCATCATCAGCATCGTCATCATTATCATCATCATCACTGTCATCATTATCATCATCATCACTGTCATCATTATCATCATCATCATCACTGTCATCATTATCATCATCATCACTGTCATCATTATCATCATCAGCATCGTCATCATTATCATCATCATCACTGTCATCATTATCATCATCATCATCACTGTCATCATTATCATCATCATCACTGTCATCATCATCATCATCATCACTGTCATCATTATCATCATCATCACTGTCATCATTATCATCATCAGCATCGTCATCATTAGAGCATTTTCATATAACCAGTTATTCTATGTTAATGAGTTCTTAAAAAGTTTAATGACATTGCACTTTGGAAAGTACGCTTTGATATATGCACAGCTAGCTAGGTAAATTAGATCAACGGGTTATCAAAAATAAAGTTTATAAAGTTTTACTTTTAATTGTAACAGCATTAGATGTTTGTTTTAACAGATTAAGTCGTCCTCTTCCTCTCTTTAGTTATTGTTATGCATACATCGTAGTGCCAATGATCATTAGCTCTCTGACTCATTACCATTTTCTTCCTTTTCATAACATAGACCTGTCGTAATGTAAAAACGCTCTATCGTCATCATCATCATCACCACTGTTATCATTCCACCATCATTACTCCCCCCAGATGATTAGCATACAACATCCTCATCATCACCACCAACATCATCTTGAACATCATCACCATCAGCATCATCACCACTACCATCGTCTTCAGCATTATCACCACCATCATCTTCAGCATCATCATCATCATCATCATCATCTTGAACGTCATCATCACCATCGTCTTCAGCATCATCATCACCACCATTATCTTCGGCATCATCATCATCACCACCACCATCATCATCATCATCATACCTTCACAGGATAGGCATTCGTGTCTATCATATGATCTTTTATACACACAGAATTTAGAACCCGAACAGTACTCATCGTTGCAGTAGTAAGAAGGAAATCGTGTATCTATATTCATGTACAGAAATCCATCACTTGGTACCAGGCTCTCTGGGTTAGTAAGATGATTGACACTGTTAAGATGACATGTCTTGGTATTTTGTCTGTAGTTAATGCTGTAACAGCCAGTGGTTGATTTACAGTGATCAAAGCACGCACTGCCTGATAGGACGGTTAGGGTTTTCATCACGTGACCTATGAGTTTGTGGTCCTTGTGGGCCGTGCGTGACCCAGTGCAGATATTGCCCTTTTGAGCACCAGTGAGTTGGGGAAAGACGAGAAACAGCAAGAGTAACATCGTGCATCAACCTGAATAAAAAGAAGCAAAACTCCAATTTAATTTATTAAATTTTATAATTTGTGAATCAAAATATCTTAACTTATAAAACTATACTATTCACGTATTCAGTAGGAAATCTAATAATGGTATACGATCGTCTCGAAACAAAACTTTTTTTCAATGATTTTACTCCATTAACGTTACGTAATTTGTATAATCCATTTTGCTGCAGGTTCTATTAAAATCTATATATGTCAACATTTTCCAGCTATCATCTTTTGTCAAATTCATAATGCCACATGCAGTCTTCATTTAATCATCTCTCACAAATATATTTGTCTGATAATTCTAGTTTACATGTTTAAAGTGTTTTGTAGCGATCCGCTTTTGAGAAAATCTCGGAAAACGCCGGTTTCCTTAAGCTTTTTATAAAAAAAAGTAAATAAATAGCCGATGATAGAGTTATTCAAAAATCATGTTGTTATTCAACTTTCGTCCTAACTGTACATGGAATTTGATAAAAGTTTATTTCAAGGATTGAAAATTACAAAATTAACATGATTTTTGCCTGTGTCCATGTATGCGATAAATATCCAGTCGATCACAGTGGTCAGTTATCAAATAACCACTGCTTCTGCACGCCAGAAATTGCTTCAGTGACATCTTCGTAAAGGAATTCATCGAAGCAAATTAATATCAAGTTTTTGCTGCGAAGATCGATAAAAAAGCGAAATCTTTTGTAATGTCAAAGTACAAGAGAATATGAGATATTTTCTCGTGTAAAGTTTTTGTTTGGTTTGATAGGTGTCAGATTTTTTGGGCATGTCTCTGGTCAGTAAACGGTGAATTCCAGATTTCCTTATAACCAAGATTGGTTTAGTTTTTTAATTGTGCTCTCGCAAATGAAACTGGTGCTATCCTTTTTTTCAACAGAAAATAAGCAACAGGGATATACCTTTTTACGCCTCTTTCTTCGATCAATCGTATCGACAATACAATTAAATAATATCAACAAGATTCATAAACATTCATAAAGATTCATTCATCCAGCTTTCCTTCGATGTTATTAAATTAAAACTGTAGAAGAACAACAACAAATTTTATGTTTTTTACGTGAATTTTATCTCAGTCAAATTCAATCGTCAGTTTTCTTTGTTTTGAAATACGAGCATCCTGTTAGTACCAAACGAAAAATATGGGGATAATGGACTTTGTTTTTGAGATATTTTGGTCAAAACGTGGAAAAACTGATTACCAATAAAGCTAACAAATAAATAGCGCGCGCTCGTGCTAGTGCCTTTTGTTCGACATTTTTTTTCAATGCAGTCATGCGCAGAAATTTTTGCGCACTTATACTGTTATAAGCAATGGCTGCGAACGTGTTTAGCAGAACTTGAAAAAATGGAACTATGAATTGGTCGCTTTATCATTAAGATTTAGTTTTTTAATGTATGTGTTCGTGTATTACACTTAGTTGATCACCATGAAGTCGTTCCTCGAACTCTTTCTGTGTGTTTCTGGTGATGTTGGTGAAGACTGGTACAACTGTTACCATGTTAAAAAGGCAGCTGTCGTAATTATGATCAATTGTATTTAATCAATTATTTAATGTTATCGAAGTTTGCTAAACTACAGAACAGAAATCCCTTTGTTATAACATCAATAGATCGAATCTGTTGAATTCATAAACACAGTAACCCTCCAATAGTAAATCCTCAATAATGTGGTCTATTTTTGGGGCATAAGTGATCCATAATATCATGGGTCTTAAGTGTGCTCCTTACCAGCGAATAAAACCAGATCAAACACACATTTATACTATAGATACTACGACATAGGTTCACTGTTAATTAAGTAGATTGCTATACATCGCATATATATATATATACATTATAGTGAGACTGACTTCTGTATAGAGTCCCTGGGTCCCTATTCTCTGGTGTTCCTTGTGTACCTTTATTTATTGTGTTTGCTAAACGGTTGCTGTAAACGTTCAATTATTGATTAAAGTCGATCAACCAGCTGCAGCATTTGTAAATCCTCTTCTAAATGATGTCAAGTACCGATATACAAAATGGTGAAGCACTATGCGAGCGACCGTAATCATTGATGCTATACAAGTGTAAGTAAAAGACAATGTTAAGGATTTTAACTTGATTAGTAATAGACTAAATGCTTTTACCGACTTAATAGTTAATAGTATTTTGGCTTTGCAACAAAACCTCTCATGAAAAGATGAAATATTTTCAAATGTGAAAAAAATGTAAATTATCATTGTTACTTAACTAATAAGAGATCAAAACATTTTTAAATTTAAAAAAAAACTTTTTTTAAATTTTTTTTCCTTTTCTTCTCTGGTTTCTTCGTTATTTTATATTTTTTCATGTAGTTGTCTGTACGTAGGTGAAAAAGTTGATTACAGAAATTATAGAATATTTTTATTAAGAATTTTCAAAATTAAATTGATTCTCCTTCTTCTTATTCTTCAGGCTGCTGCACGATGTTATTCTTGGTGTTTCTCGTCCTTCCCCAACTCATTGCTGCTCAGAAGGGCAATATCTGCACTGGGTCACGCACGGCCCACAAGGACCACAAACTCATAGGTCACGTGATGAAAACCCTAACTGCCCCATCAGGCAGTGCGTGCTTTGATCACTGTAAATCAACCACTGGCTGTTACAGCATTAACTACAGACAAAATACCAAGACATGTCACCTTAACAGTGTCAATCATCTTGCTAACCCAGAGAGCCTTGTACCAAGTGATGGATTTCTGTACATGAATATAGATACACGAGTTCCTTCTTACTACTGCAACGATGAGTACTGTTCGGGTTCTAATGTTTGTGTGTATAAAAGATCATATGATCAACACGAATGCTTACCATGTGAAGGTAAGATGATGATGATGGTGGTGATGATGATGATGATGATGGTGATGATGATGATGACGATGGTGATGATGATGGTGATGGTAATTGTGGTGATTTGATGAGGGATGGTTCTGATGATCCGATGATGATAAAAAAATGGATGTTGGTGTTGACATGTGAAGATCGTCTGCTTTCAGTGGCTAAAAGACGCAAAGACATGAACATCCTTCACTTTCCAAAGAACTCTATCAGTGACAAAGTTGTCCTTGAAAAGCCTGAGGTCAGCAGACTGACAGCGTTCACCATTGCTGTGTGGTTTCAGATCGAGACCACCACTGGCTCTAGCCTATATTCCATCTTTCAGTATGTTGTGGATATAACTGGCGACTACAGCGAAATTGGTATAGCCCTCAAATCAACGGACACTACAATCATCATGAATGATGCCTTGCATTCGTAAGTATCAAATCTATTCACATTAACCAATAATTTTAACTAGTGGGGGACGTAAAAGAACGACTGAGGACGCAGGTCACGACCATCCTCGGTGATATGCCAACACTAATACATACTAACTACTAATCAACCTCATGCTTGTAAAACCGGATTACATACTATAAATATTAGAAATTGTAACGCGCATTGAAACATTAGGTGAAATGCATGCACTATATATATTACATGAAAGTTTCGAGTGTCTTTCTGTAAATGCAAACAAACAAACAAACAAACAAAGACAGACTGACAGACAAACAAACAAACAAATAAATAAAGTTTATGTATGTATGTATGCATATAAAATCAAGATTTATGATTTCACTTTATTTCATTTCACATCATTTCTTTCTATGTAATTTTATTCAATTTTATTTCATTATTTTTTTTTTCATTTCTTATTATTTGATGATGTCCCAGGGGTATAAAGCATCAAACCCAAACTCAATATAGAATATAATTAGAGTAGATGGTAATTGTAAAGACATCAAGAATTTGCTTCTTTTTTCCCTAGTGTAACAGGAGCACCTCTACTGACCAATAGTTACTGGCATCACATCACCGTCACGTGGCAAAGCTCGAACGGCGAACTTAACGTGTACTTAAACGGTACAAAAGTTTTCACGAAAACTGTCAATGCAGGTCGCGTGATTGGTCCAGGGACTGTTTTACTTGGACAAGAGGCAGACTCGTATGTTGGCTCCTTTGACCTGAGTCAGGCTTTCCATGGCAACATGACGAGCGTGAACATGTGGGACAGGGTCCTTACAGCACAAGAGATCACAACCCAGTCTCAATCATGTACTAGTGGTGGCGATGGGAACATTGTCAAGTGGACAGACCTTAAGGGTAGAGGTGAAGGCCAGGTTACCTTGGTCTGTTCGCCATTTTGTATATAGTATAGCCATAGTTAATAGAGGGAGATGGTAATGAAACCTATTGTTATAACTCTTTGTACAAGTTTTTCAAGCGTGACAGTGCACAATCTTTTGTTTTAGCATTGTTTTAGCCTTGCTGGCTATGGCTGATTGAACAGTCGGAAATCTTTCTTTTGGTTTCTATTGTTAAATAGTTAAAGATTTCCGATAGATATTTGAACATTGCTAACTATAATCATGTAGATAATGCTTAAGATCAGTTATTTTGAAATTTCGGATGGGAATTAGTCAAAAATTGTGCACCGTCAGGACCCGTTCAAGATCAAAAGGGAAACAAAGACATATAACAATAGGTTTCATAACCATCTCCCTACATCTACAACCCAAGGGTACATGTACGCAATGGTACAGCACAACCTTCTGAAATCAACATTGCTTATAGGAGGGAGACCGAGGGGAATTACGGTAAAAAACTAAAATATAAAGGGATTTTTAAAAACGCTACGAGAACTACATATATACATAGTTAATAGAGAAAGATAGTTAGGAAACCTATTATAAGCTTTTGTATAAGTTTTTCAAGAGTGACAGTGCACAAAGTCTTTTGATTTAGCATTGTTTTAGCCTTGCTGGCTATGGCTGAGTGAACAGACTGAAATCTTCTTTTGGCTTCTAATCTTAAATAGTTATGATAAATATTTCCGAAAGATATTTAAACATTCCTCGCCATAATCACGTAGACAATGTTTGTGATTAGTTATTTTGCAATTTCGGATGGGAATAAGTGAGACATTGTGCACCCTCAGGACCCGTTCAACATCAAAAGTGAAACAAATTAAGACATATGACAATATGTTTCTTATCTGCCTCTATTAACTATGATATGTAGCATTACCAAGTTATTTTGTCCATATACCAAAGTCATGTTTAGTTGATTGTAAAGCACAGTGAGACGATGTTGAATACGCTATATAACTATTACATACATAGTTAGCCTTCATAATTGTAGGGCGTGTGCTATGCTCATGTATAGCAAACCTCGAATAGCTAGTATAGCTACAGCAAAGACACTCCAACCATCAACACTTGTCTTTATTTAGCTTTTTACTTTCTGAGCTTTCTACTGCTTTAAATGATAAATCCTCAAGAAAGTAGAACTGAGCTCAATTGCACTGAATTATCAAAAAGAAAACGTTTTCCAATCGATTCTTTCAAAGTATGCATGTCAAAAAAGGTCATTCCAAGACCACTAGGAATGATGGGTAAAAGTCATGACAGAATGTAAAATGGCATCTTGCACAGTAATCAAAAAGATGAATATTGACCTTGAAATCTATGGAGCGAACAAAAAGCAAATTAAGGCGTGAATTTCTTGTCAACTGGTGCAACACTGATGATAGTAATATTTATACTTCAAGTCAAAGCTCAAGACTTGTCTCTTCTGATAATCAGATCGAACACTGATATTTTTTAAATTTTTCATGTTGAGTAGTTCTTTTTTTAACTCATAGTTATTCTCATTTTTTGTTGTTGACTATTTATAAATATAATTATTGTAAAGAGCATCGGGATGCGCTTAATAAGAAATAAATTATTATTATTATCAGTATTATATTATTATTATAGCCATCATTCCTAGTGGTCTTGGAATGACTTATTGCCATTTGGTGATGACAACGTTATTTGAAATAGCTGTATATTGAGACATGTGATACGCACTCTATTTATGCACCAAATTACAATACTTAATACTCAGGGTCTGTTAATATGAGGCGAGACCGCTTTGCCGAGATAATATTTTACGTTGTTTTGATATTGAGGCTGGCTGGCCCGGTAAGCGAGTCAGCCCGGTAGACCGAGACGACTTTTTCAGTAGTATAAGCGATTATTTCATCTCGGTAAACCGGGCTGTTGTGGTTCGGCAATTTCAACCGAAATCTCGGCAAGGCGGGCTGGAAAAGTGATACGTTATAAACACGTCTCATTATTTGTCAAAAAATGTTGGATCTGCCAAAATCCCGGCAAAGCGGGGCTCGTATAAACAGGCCCTTTGATTGTAAGTCGTGCGGTTGACATATTGTCGGTATGTGTAAAATGCACGTGCATTACATGAAATGTAAAAGAGCTGTTTTTTTTTCAGTGATTACATGATTGTAAACAGCGTTGAGTAATGCTTGTATTATGTGACATTGATTACAAACTAATCATTAAAAAACATTTCACCCCACCAGAAATGTGTTTTGCCGTTTTGATATTAGCTTTATATAAAGTCATTTCTTGGCTCATTTCCGGCCTTGACAAATCGTGCACGTAAAAATGTTATGAATGTTTGGTTAAATTGAGCAGCTTTACAAATTTATCTGGTTTTACGTGCAAAATGCGTCCAACATTAACAGAATCTCATTTTTGTTGATATAGCGGTCATTAAAAACACACACAAGATAAATAGTTTGAAAGTGTTAAGGCGTGAACCTCTTTCAGCTTGACTACACTCGACTCACCAACCGATTCATTCTAACCTGCAAAAAAAATCACAATTCTCATCTAGGAATATATGGCGGCAAAAAACAATTTGGAAAGATTTTAAATCTTTTTAATCTCTCTCTAAACATTTGTCCATTCTAAATCTAGAAAATAGCTGTGAAAAAGCAAATTCAAGGATTTTACGAAAGAAAAGTTGGAAATTTAGACGTGGAGATTCCAGAGAAAAAAGCGACTTTCGAAGGTAATTGTTTTTATACCCGTTTATTGACTAGAAAGGCGCTTGAACGTTTTTGCGGCAGCAAAAACGCGGAAACCTGTCAGTTCTATACAAAAAGATAACATTATCATTGTTAAATAGTTTCGTTTATTAGTCGTTGGTCACTAGTGGTCTAAAATGAAGACTTAGGAATATATTTTTGATTCCGGTTTTGTGTTTGAAAGATGTTCTGGTTGAATGATACTAAACAAATATCGAAAAAATGAAATTATTACTTAGAAATAACTTTGTTTTCCTTCAAAAATTTAAGAGTTTCTTGTCAATGTTTTACAAAAGTATCAGCTATAATTAATGAGGACTTTCCAACAAATAGGTGCTGTTATTTCACTATCAAATACAACTTTAATAGACAATATTTTTTAAACAAAACGTTCTTAAAATTGGCCGTGCATGCATGAGTTCTTTTGCAGGTACTGATTGCAAAAATATAACAAAAACGTATAATTTGTAATCATTACTTTCAAAATAAAACGCTAAATTTGTGCAACAAAATCGAATTAGTTTATATGTAAAACTCACGACATTTCAAAAATGATTTTTAACTGGAAATTTTATGCGCCTGCAATTCTATAGAACAAAAGTAGTGTAATTTTATCGCCGAAGATTCTGTAGATGAACAGGGTTTTCAAAATAAGCTTTTCCTCGTACAGCCATAAGTGATAATCTCTAAATGATTTAAAAATTGTTTTTTGTTATTTTGTTACAAATAACCTTATGACGTCATAATTTTCATGGTTTCCTAGTAACCATCAGACAATCAGACGACGAGATGACGAGACACCTTTCAGGACATGACAACACCTAAATACCTGTTGCTAATAGTAACGGTTACCATGGTAATAATTTTCAGTTATCGTCAAGTAAATGGTGAGCTCTATCATTATTATCCAATCATGCATTAGACACCATTTACCATTATTAATTATCAACCATCATAAATATCATGTCATATCACTGCCATCATCCAAATTTACTATTATTAATTATCAACCATCAACCATCATCAATATCATATCATATCACTGCAATCATCCACATTTACTATTATTAATTATCAACCATCATCAATATCATATCATATCATCAAAAACATTATCATTGCCACCATCATTATTTACCATTATTAATTGCATCAATATACAAACGCATATCATCATCACAATCATCAATACCATGACCATTGGCACCATCTTTAATTGCATCAATATCATTTCATATTATCATCATCATCATCGTTTTCATCATCAGCAGCACCAGCACCATTATCTTAATGATCATCATGGTATTTCCAGGGTCTTTGGCTATCTCAGGGTCACTAGTTTTTCAGAAGAAATGGTCAGACTTTCAAATCATCCCTCGAAACTCTCGTCAATACAAACAGATGAAAAATAATATCAAATCTGCGGTAAGATGACATGTCTTGTACTTAGGAAAGAGCTATTGGAAAAGCAAAGATACATGGAGTGTTTTTGTTTGTAGTTGAACTAGCCTTTTGAGGAGGGGAAATCATATTTAATACACACTGAAATCTTTCTACCTAAAAAAGTAATAGAAATTCTCGCATTAGCTGGCGGGTCACAAAACAACAAATTCACACCTAGGCTAGCTAGAGTGTATAAATCCATGCTTTCTCTGTTTTATTCACTCCAGCCTTTAAATAAATATATTAATTTGTGACCAGTCAAGCGTATTCGGAGAAAAATTTCAGTTTTTAGCATTCATCAGCATTCATCACTTTCACAATAACCATAATATGGAAGCATGTTTTGTGATGCAAATAAAATCAATTGTTATTCAAATATAAATGATTTCAGTGACAATAACTACCCCCAACAATAGAGAGGTATTATAGGTATATATCCCTGATCCCTGGGAAGGTCTGTTTGATAGTTTTTGTATTTGAAATTTTCTATATTTTTAGTTGCAAAAACATTTCGAGGATGATCCGGAATTTTGGAACGTTACAGCCATACAGTTACGGTAAGAGTTCTCTTGGAATTTTTTTCAATTAAAGTGCAAAATCTTGAAAAACTCAATGTTTCGAGTATATTAGTCCATGATGTATGTATATGCACACATATAAACCGACATTCCAAAGACCGTTGGTGAGAAGTGGTATTTTTAAACAGCCAAACTTCGTGATGATCCAAATAACAGGAGAATTTGCTAAGAAACAACCCATGATCAGTAATGCCCGCATTCGATCCACGTGCGCGCGGTTTTATCTGATTATAATATCATATGACATTTACTGTCAACAGCTATTTCACAAGAAACCAGCCTGCGTCTTCACTTTATTTGAAAATATACAGCTAATCTTGAAATGGTTGCCCAGTTGAGAGGCAATAGTCAATAGCAAAGTCATTTTGTATATCTCATGTTTCATTTTTATTTTTTAAGAAATAATGACTGAAAATGTACTTCACATGTAACTACAATCCTAGACAAAAACATGGGTGTATGTAGGTGTATGTCCAAATCAATGAACATTGTTTTTGTTGCTGTTTAGCGAGGATAAACCCAGTAAGCAGTCGGCTCTCGAGGGCAACCTTGCAGCTGAATTCACTGTACATTTACAAGGCCAGTCCATGACAGCACTGGGAAGATTACGTGACTCTGTTAAAATGGGTCACCTTGGAAACATGGCCGTGAAAAATGATTCGTTACATCTACAAGGTATCAAAATTTTGTTATCATGAACACCAGCATCATCACTATCATTATCATCAACATCATTATCATAATATCTTATTCAAATCCCCAGGCATTCCAGTCCATACCATACCACATAATATATTTTATTCACATCCCCAGGCATCCCAGTCCACACCATACCACATGATATTTTATTCAAATCCCCAGGCATTCCAGTCCATACCATACCACATGATATTTTATTCAAATCCCCAGGCATTCCAGTCCACACCATACCACATGATATTTTATTCAAATCCCCAGGCATTCAAGTCCACGCCATACCACATGATATTTTATTCAAATCCCCAGGCATTCCAGTCCACACCATACCACATGATATTTTATTCAAATCCCCAGGCATTCCAGTCCACACCATACCACATGATATTTTATTCAAATCCCCAGGCATTCCAGTCCACACCATACCACATGATATTTTATTCAAATCCCCAGGCATTCCAGTCCACACCATACCACATGATATTTTATTCAAATCCCCAGGCATCCCAGTCCATACCATACCACATGATTACAATACCTGGCCATCCGGGAACTATGGTCTTCCAAAACCAAAGTCGGGATGTCCTGGAAACAAGTGGAAGGATGGATTCCGTTATCAGGACTCTGAAAACTACGGCAACATAAATAACCAATCAGCGAATAGCCACATATCCGGGAATGTTACAAAACATGGTATAAGACAAGAGTTTTGTATGCATGCTGGCGAAGATACTGTAGTGCGCCGGCAGTGGCCGATGGGAAAATATTGTATATATAAATATGGGGATAGATGTCCTAACGGATTACATGAAGGTAAGGATGGGAGGGGAGGGTAAGTAAAATGTTGATTGTAAGTCGATGTCAAATATATTTATACTATAAATATAATTGTACTGCAACCATTCGATAAAAGTATCCAAACAATCATTGGCAAAGACAACACTTTTAAACATGTTGTACTTGAATTACAGAATATGTCTATTGAGATGATCGACAACACTTTTAAATATGTTGTACTTGAATTACAGAATATGTCTATTGAGATGATCGATAACACTTTTAAATATGTTATACTTGAATTACAGAATATGTCTATTGAGATGATCGACAACACTTTTAAATATGTTGTACTTGAATTACAGAATATGTCTATTGAGATGATCGACAACACTTTTAAATATGGTGTACTTGAATTACAGAATATGTCTATTGAGATGATCGACAACACTTTTAAATATGTTGTACTTGAATTACAGAATATGTCTATTGTGATGATCGACAACACTTTTAAATATGTTGTACTTGAATTACAGAATATGTCTATTGTGATGATCGACAACACTTTTAAATATGTTGTACTTGAATTACAGAATATGTCTATTGAGATGATCGACAACACTTTTAAATATGTTGTACTTGAATTACAGAATATGTCTATTGAGATGATCGACAACACTTTTAAATATGTTGTACTTGAATTACAGAGTATGTCTATTGAGATGATCGACAACACTTTTAAATATGTTGTACTTGAATTCCAGGATATGTCTATTGGGATGATGAGAATACGCCTGCATTAGACTACCCCAATGACCTAGGGGGCGAAGTGCCTGATGGGATCTATGGTAGAAATACATTGATATACTACTGCTGTGATGATAGAGGGAGGGCAACAACACCGATACTGTTGCCCACCGTTAAACCATTCTATCTGTTTCCTTTTGGTACAAGACAATGTCAACGGGTTCACCAGTTTAAGGTAGGATGATAGTGATAGTGATGATAATGCTGGCAGAGCCTACATAGTACTTGATGAACTATATTCAAAAAACGACAATGCAATAGCAAGGCAGACAATAAAACACCGACAATAGGTTTTTTGAGTACATTACATGAATTACATGCTATGCATAGGTTCTACCAAATAATGTTAATAATGATGTTAATGAAGAAGTTTTTGATGTTCGTTTATGATGATCATAATGATGATGATAATGATAATGCAGTTAATGATGATAATGATAATGGTGGGTGTAGCGGTGACGACAGTGATGCAGACGGTTAAAGACATTACACTAGTTTTGACTATTGATTGGTAAAGAAGACCATTCAAGTGATCGATGCTGAGATGACGATGACAACATACATTGTGCACATGCATTAGTTGTGATGCAGTGAGGATGATACGAATTGAGCAACAACGATTTGATTCATTCACCAGGCATCCCTAGAATACGTTCTATTCGATGACGAGGATCAAGCGAACAAAGACAGTCACAGTATCATGTCACCATATGGACCAACAGAAGACTTGTACAATACTAGACTGTACTACTGCTACTATCAACCAAGTACGTTAGAAATAATCATATCTTTTCTCTTTTTTTCTTCCCTTTCCTTCTCTTCCATTTCCTTTTATTCTCTTCTCTTCTCTTCTCTTCTCTTCTCTTCTCTTCTCTTCACTTCTCTTCTCTTCTCTTCTCTTCACTTCTCTTCCCTTCCCTTCCCTTCCCTTCCCTTCCCTTCCCTTCCCTTCCCTTCCCTTCCCTTCTCTTCTCTTCTCTTCTCTTCTCTTCGCTTCCCTTCCCTTCCCTTCCCTTCCCTTCCCTTCCCTTCCCTTCCCTTCTCTTCTCTTCTCTTCTCTTCTCTTCTCTTCTCTTCTCTTCTCTTCTCTTCTCTTCTCTTCTCTTCTCTTCTCTTCTCTTCTCTTCTCTTCTCTTCTCTTCTCTTCTCTTCTCTTCTCTTCTCTTCTCTTCTCTTCTCTTCTCTTCTCTTCTCTTCTCTTCTCTTCTCTTCACTTCTCTTCTCTTCTCTTCCCTTCCCTTCCCTTCCCTTCCCTTCCCTTCCCTTCCCTTCCCTTCCCTTCCCTTCCCTTCCCTTCCCTTCCCTTCCCTTCCCTTCCCTTCTCTTCTCTTCTCTTCTCTTCGCTTCCCTTCCCTTCCCTTCCCTTCCCTTCCCTTCCCTTCCCTTCCCTTCCCTTCCCTTCTCTTCTCTTCTCTTCTCTTCTCTTCTCTTCTCTTCTCTTCTCTTCTCTTCTCTTCTCTTCTCTTCTCTTCTCTTCTCTTCTCTTCTCTTCTCTTCTCTTCTCTTCTCTTCTCTTCTCTTCTCTAATTCAATACATCCCACATGGCTTAAGTATTGTTGTTCTTATCAGTTCCATGTACAGAAAAGCATCGTGATAGCCCTGGGTGTTTTCGACATTTCCTACCCTCTTCTAGTGATGTTGGTACTAAAATGATGGTAAGATTTCTAATTAGTTATACATATACATATATACAAATATCAATCAATCAATCAATCAATCAATCAATCAATCAATCAATCAATCAATCGACCAATCAATCAATCAGTCAATCAATCCATGTGTCTTATCAGTAATTTCTAACAATGAAACTCAAGTCATGTTCAAAGTAATCTTGTTTGATTCTGTTTCAGATGAGCGATGCCAGCAGATATGTCGGTATCCATCATAGTCATCGAGCCTTTGCTATGGGTAGTGTAATGGGCTTAGCTCTGATGGGATGGGCTGCTTTTATGGTTGCCTTACAGAGAATAGTTACAACACAGCGAAGAGCAAGACGGAACTCGCTTGTAGTCTATTACTACTAGCAAACATTCGGATATACACCTAATACACAACACAACACAACAAAACACGACAATTTCCATGGAAAACAAACGGTGAATGTCAAAAGCTTGATCGTTAAAGCTAAAATAATCACTTCATCCTTGTAATATTGGCTTTAATAAATTTACTATTTTACAATTTTGCAATTTCTTCACTTTGTGTGACTAAACTAAGCATTCTAAACAATTGGTTTCAAAATTCTGCCTGCAGATTTAAGCGCAAAAATAACAACAGATAATTCTTTCTTCACACCCTCCCAGTTCCCATCAACCTTTGCGGCATCGATTGCATCGTACACCCTAGAGAAGTATTTTCCTTCGTAGATATTCTTCCATTCAGGCCCGTATATTACATTCCTAAAGACAATCTGAGGAATTTGCCTGATGTCATCGATCCACGCTCGTTCAAGCATCGATAATTGATCGTTGAGCACTCGTAAAGTACGCTCGTCTTTCAACTCGGCTTGATTCAGTTCGTTTCGTCGTTGCTCGAATAGGTCGGAATTTTGACGCAATTCTTTGACAGTTTTCCTAAACGCTGACACATCGATGTTGTTTTTCTTAATGTCAAGATTGCTAGATAGCTTTTCTGACTCTTTTTCTATGGCTGTGATCAATGTAGTGGAGTTCATTGGCAAAATCATAGAGTCGCTAAACTTCAACAGCAACCTGCTTGCGAACTGACTAACGGCTAAGTGGATTTTAAAATATGGGTCGACGAACGTCTTTATCCAGTAGTAGCCATCATGCATTGAGTGGTAGAAGGGATAAGATCGTCTAATGTTATGAACACCGCCAAAGATGTATGTAAAGTCACATGATGAGATCCCAAGGAAATGATAGAATGCAACATAATCGCTGCCAAAAGCAACGTTATGACATTCCCCTCGCTTCTCCACATTCTTGGTGACATCACGTTCCAACATGACGTCATAGAGACTCTGGCCTGGTTGCTTAGCAGTTGGATCCAGTACCTCACGAGCTGTACCTACTAGCACGTCTTTAAGGAGTGGACTGCCGTCGACGTTGAAGGAAAAATTTCCACCGACTGCAGTGTCGACGTTGAGGTATGCCACCGCGCGATGTTTGAGAACGGCAGCATTGTCTTCGACCCATTCCGTCGAACCGGTGACAAATTGCTCTTCGGCATCCCAGCTGCAAAGCATGATGGTCCTTCGAGGTCTCCAGCCTACTTTGAGTAACTCGCCTAAGCCTCGGGATAATTCCATCAGGACTGAAGTGCCGCTGGACGGATCGCTGGCTCCAAATACCCAAGCATCTCTGTGATTACCCATGAGTACATAGCGGTCAGGTTCTTGGGTTCCTTTGATTGTCCCTATGACATTGTAAACTGGTTTGGTGACAAGATATGTATTGACGTCCATTTTAACGCGTAGTGACTCGTCTTTAAAGCCTGGCCCTGTACGGTATTTAACTGGTAGTTTACCTTGCCATTTCTTGGGCGCTTTGCGTCCTGGCAAAACAAGGTAAAGGTAGAGTGTTATTTCTAAGAGCGGGGAGTGGTGCCTAGCTCTATCAGCTGCCAGAGACGGGTGGGCATGGGTATAGACGAGAAAAGGAGACAATGATGGTGATACCAAATATGATGACGATAACAGTAATGTAATGATGGTGATACCAAATATGATGACGATAACAGTAATGTAATGATGGTGATACCAAATATGATGACGATAACAGTAATGTAATGATGGTGATACCAAATATGATGACGATAACAGTAATGTAATGATGGTGATACCAAATATGATGACGATAACAGTAATGCGATGATGGTGATACCAAATATGATGACGATAACAGTAATGTAATGATGGTGATACCAAATATGATGACGATAACAGTAATGTAATGATGGTGATACCAAATATGATGACGATAACAGTAATGTAATGATGGTGATACCAAATATGATGACGATAACAGTAATGCGATGATGGTGATACCAAATATGATGACGATAACAGTAATGTAATGATGGTGATACCAAATATGATGACGATAACAGTAATGTAATGATGGTGATACCAAATATGATGTCGATAACAGTCATGTAATGATAGTGATACCAAATATGATGACGATAACAGTAATGCGATGATGGTGATACCAAATATGATGACGATAACAGTAATGTAATGATGGTGATACCAAATATGATGACGATAACAGTAATGTAATGATGGTGATACCAAATATGATGACGATAACAGTAATGTAATGATGGTGATACCAAATATGATGTCGATAACAGTAATGTAATGATGGTGATACCAAATATGATGACGATAACAGTAATGTAATGATGGTGATACCAAATATGATGACGATAACAGTAATGCGATGATGGTGATACCAAATATGATGACGATAACAGTAATGCGATGATGGTGATACCAAATATGATGACGATAACAGTAATGTAATGATGGTCATACCAAATATGATGACGATAACAGTAATGTAATGATGGTCATACCAAAGATGATGACGATAACAGTAATGTAATGATGGTCATACCAAATATGATGACGATAACAGTAATGTAATGATGGTCATACCAAATATGATGACGATAACAGTAATGTAATGATGATCATACCAAATATGATGACGATAACAGTAATGTTCGTGCCAAAGACTAATTAGTGTTGAGGATAACAATGAAAACGATTGCGATGAAATCGATGATAATGACGATGCCATTTTATTAGCACTTTTGTGATATTGTGTTCAAAATAAGGCTTGGCAGCTATGGCAGTTTATCACAGCAAATGGTGGTCACAATACTACACTGACTGATATTACCAAGGATGATGATGATAATGATGACCATGTTTACAATAATGTCAGTTAATATTGTCTAATTATTGTTATCATTAAAATTATTGTGATCACTGTTATCGGATTTAAACATTTTTGTATTTTATTTCAGTTTCCTACAATTTTATGCCCACACAGCTTCAATGTAAATAAGCGTCCACTATTTGAATGTCTGTGTATAATAAAGTTTCATAGATGGCCAAACAGTGGTTTACAGCAGTTATGATAGCACTAACCTTTCAAGTTCTGTATTATCTTGAGAGCATCGTTAAACGAGATGTCATGTGCAGGTATTGCGGGCTTTTTCACCTGTGTCAGCGGTGTTCTATATATACCATCAATGGAAGGGTAACCATGGGTTACTATGTCACCGGGTCCTACGTCATAGGCTGCAGCGCCTCGCTGTATCCCAGTCCCCGGGAACCACCAGGTGTTAGGGTAGGTATTGTTAGTTCCTTCAGGAGCAAACTGTTCAGGGTCATTGTAGATCAGGACACCACTAGCTCCGCTTTCGGCTGCATATTTGATCTGACAGAGATAGGGGGCCGGAAGGCTGTCAGTTAATGGTAAATGTTAGGGGGAGAAGGGAGGGGGTTTCACATGCAATCAATCAATATGCATTTTTTGATTGAACAGTCTTTTCAAAACAAAAAACAAAAACAAAAAAAAGAACACATAATAAAGGAGCAACTCACGTTTTCAATTTTGAGTAAGTGTTATCATACAATCATCATCAACATAAACGTGCTACCTTATCTCACGTTTTCAATTTTGAGTAAGTGTTATCATACAATCATCGTCAACATAAACGTGCTACCTTATCTTACGTTTTCAATTTTGAGTAAGTTTTATCATACAATCATCGTCAACATAAACGTGCTACCTTATCTCACGTTTTCAATTTTGAGTAAGTGTTATCATACAATCATCGTCAACATAAACGTGCTACCTTATCTCACGTTTTCAATTTTGAGTAAGTGTTATCATACAATCATCGTCAACATAAACGTGCTACCTTATCTTACGTTTTCAATTTTGAGTAAGTGTTATCATACAATCATCGTCAACATAAACGTGCTACCTTATCTTACGTTTTCAATTTTGAGTAAGTGTTATCATACAATCATCGTCAACATAAACGTGCTACCTTATCTCCTCGAAATATCCTTCCCTGTCTGACCAATGCGATGTGTCCTTTGACGGACACGCCCATATCAGACAGCTCTTTGAAGTCTTCTTTTCGTCCAAAATTAGAATAAACCACAAGACCTTGTGCTGTACCGTTACACGTGAAGCCAAGGAATGATGGGAGAATGTCTGCTTGGTTCTCATTGGATATCAAGGCCTAGTTGAAATAAAACAACAACAACACTATGGTACCCAGTCATTGCGGAGAAGAGGATAAACCAGAGCCATTGTAGAAATGTTATTCAACTTTTATGTTTAATACTACAAGTTCAATAGGCTGCGAGTTTGCTATCATCATCATCATAACCACCACCATCATCATCATCATTATCATCGTCATTATCATGTCGACAGCTTACCTTTTCGCGCAATGCAAATTGTGTTGTGTATTTTCCAGTTTGATCAACAAACCCCGAGCTACTTGGATGCTTAGTGTCTGGTAAACTCATCAGAATATCATATCGAGCTTTTTCAACCTTGTCAAAGCCATAGGTTTTCCATCGACTTGCTATCTCATCGGCGAGCTCGTTGTTCCGTTTTGAACCAGCGATGTGAGGATGTTTGGTGAGATACCTGTAAAATACCACCAGAGGAAG
Organism: Diadumene lineata; assembly: GCA_918843875.1. Classification (NCBI taxonomy): domain Eukaryota; kingdom Metazoa; phylum Cnidaria; class Anthozoa; order Actiniaria; family Diadumenidae; genus Diadumene; species Diadumene lineata. Next base: position 316,324 of record OU974084.1, read on the forward strand.
AAAAATATAGAGGAATGCAAGTAATAATGATATGATAATGATGAAGATGGTAATAGTGAAGATGATGGTAATGATGATGATGATGATGATGGCTAGTGATAATGATTAGCAGTGCTGATGATAACAGTGGTAATGATGATGATGATGATGGCTAGTGATAATGACAATGAAAGATGTTGATACAATGTCGCTTTCCCATTGGTTGGTTTTGTACAATGGCAATGACGTAGTTTTTTTCAAAAACCTATGAATTACTTCTACTGTAAATAATCAATGTCTGAAAATTCTTGTTGTTTTGTAATGGCAATATAATAGTTCTTCAAAGATGAGAGTGTAATGAAGTTTTATACGTTATTTTATTACCGTAGTAAAAATGTACCCCGTACGTATAGTATGACACATCTGTATATATCAGTTCAACGGATATCTTTAGCTATGAAATGATCGGCGCTAGCTTATCAACAAAACTACCTAAACGATAGATGAAAATAAACTAAAATGAATAAAATTCCAAAGAGAGTTTTTCAAATTAATCGAGATTAATAAAACACTGGAATTGTAGAAAGCAATAAGAACAAACATGTTTTTAAACATTTTTTTATTGAAACAGAAAACTTATCGAAATCGACATCGAAATGATCAGTAGATTTAAAATAATTGCAAATTGCAAAGTCAGTTAAAATTACAAATTAACCAGCAGCAATTGTTGTGTTTTACAGTCCACTTACTTCAAATTGGCATCTAACTCCTCGGCTTTCAGAAATGTAGGAAGCCTCTCTAGCCATGGAATATCTGAAACCTCGTTATGCGCGCTGCCAGAAACAAGACTAAGTGCTAAACTAGAAGCTAAGATCAATATCGAAAAAGATAGCTTATCTGGTGGACAGCAAGTCATTGCGCTTGGAGTGTTCACCGGTCTAGCATACTGTCTTTATCAGTTAAGTGTGGAGAGGTAGTGTTTGGTACCAGTATGTAAGTTCAGAACACCGTTCAAAAGGTCAACTGGTTGAATCATTTTATTTTTCAATAAATATAAAAAATTAACAATAATTTCTAGACACTCCATCTGCAAATAGGATGAGTACTAATCTAGGCAGATGGAGTGTCCCTGGTAAACACTGCTACACAACAAACCATAGCCATAAGCACAGGCGGACCGCTCTAATTATTTCCTCTAGTTTATTTAGCGAGGTCGAGACCCGGGGTCGAGACACATAGAAATCACTAAAAAAAAATACATTTCCAGTCTATTTTTCTTCCTTTTTTTATAAAATGAATCATTTTGTTGTAAATCTCTTCTTTAAAAATTATTTTTATCTATGGACGTCGACTCGAAGTCGCGACCCCACGATGAATAAGCCACAGGAAATTACTCCAGGTTGATCTGTGTCCATGAGTTGAAGTTCAAGTTGTACGTTTTGTAGGGGTACATTTTCGTACCCAGTACTTACTCATCTTTCGAAAGGGAAATTATAATCACTGGGGTGCCATGTAATGTACGCTATCTGATTGGCTAAAGTGCAACAATAGCAAACTATACAAACTTGCTTATAATAATCAGAGACAAAGGATGTTGAAAATAGACAAGAATATCAAATTGAAGCGTTTGTGAACTTTCTTCTTCTTCGCAGTCGTTGTTCTTCTAATCCTTCTCTCGTCCTCTTCAAATCTTTACGTTAGCTCTATAACTCGATAGAGCACTTTGCATCGTTTTCTATTCACTTCAACACTGATGGCAGATTTGGGAGAGACTGAGGATTCCGCTGGAAATGCTATGAAATCATAAATATAATAATGACTCTTGTTTATATGAACCAAATATACCATTGCATTCATTAATTAATCAATGGCTGCTCCATTATATATACGTATTCTTTTCTTTTGTTTAAATCCCATACATATAAAATTCAAACTTATTTCATTAATTTCTTTAACATGCGATTCAGTTGTGATTTGTTTGCCCGGTTTTAAATAGGCTGAGCAGTCAAATCAGTGCAGGGGCGACAACCGTTTAGCCTACGCTGTTGGTAAAAAAGTTGAATGGAAAATAATCGAAAATCAAATAAACGAACAATGAGATAGAATAAAGGGAAATGAATGAATGAAAAGAACGAACTGAGAATAAACGAATGAATGAATGAATGAATGAATGAATGAATGAATGAATGGATGGATGAATGAATAAGTACCTAAAAACAGTCAACGTATAAATTAGTGAGTCAGTACCGCTATAGCCAGTCAACGAACAAATGAAACAATCGAGGACTTTATTAAAAAAAAAATGAAGCAGACGACTATTAGTCTTTCGGCAAGTCAAACGCTCAGTTGGAGTCGCGGCATGCAATGCGTCTATTCGTCACTACCAATATCAACTTCCGCTATATGAATAGCTTAGTTTGGTTTAATAGTAAGGTACGGTTACCAAATGTAACTGAATGATTATACCAAGTTTATTAAGAATATGAACAGACCATTAGCAGTATCAAAACACTGCGATACCCTGACTGGAGAAATATCAAACAATCTACATCGGAACAGATGATCATTAAAAAAATCTCAGTCTGAAAAATGAATAAAGTTTTTTTTAAACATAGAAGGGTGGCGCAGTCAGTGGGTGGATTTCTGTGTGAAAGGAAAATCGATTTCCAGTAATTTCACGTCCCTGTTTAAAGTTATTTCTTCTCACAGTAACGTGGATATACCGAAACTAGGATGTCACAGTTGGTTCTTGCGCAGCCTTCCCTAAAGTTTAGTTTCTGAGTTAGATTCCAAATGACTTTGAATTCACATTCTCTTTTCGACTTCTTTCTACGTGTTTAGCAAATAACTTCATATAAGGCTTCAGTGTAAGGTTGTAAGTGCGATTCATAGTGACTTTGTTTCTTGTTTCAATTTGATTTCTTATTTTATTTATTTTCTATATTCCAACATCCAATACGCGCAAAAAGAAGCATTGTGAGGTTGTAAGTGCGATTCATAGTGACTTTGTTTCTTGTTTCAATTTGATTTCTTATTTTATTTATTTTCTATATTCCAACATCCAATACGCGCAAAAAGAAGCATTGATGAAAAGAGGGGAAAAAAGTACTCCGTCGGCTTCCTGGCAGAAAAGCTTACTCTATCTGAAGGGACTACCGACGCTAAAAATCCTAATGCGTTTTCATTTCTGTAAAGCTTAGGAACAAAAGCAACAATAAAAAATGCGACGTCGGCTCGAGTCGGTCAAAGTTTAATAAAAATGTAAACAGTAAAAAAAAACTACTTATTGCGTCCAAATCAAACTAGAATTGAAAATGCATTAAAACCGATCAAATATTCGGAGAAAAAATCAACCCATGATCGAGTTTTTCAATACTAAGATGAGTTGCAAATAAACGAAGAACTTATTGTGAAATAATTCAAATAATAACAGGTTAATATGATCAGTTTTGAGCGAGAGAAGATCAGAACGAACTGAAGGAAGGGACCGACAAACAATTATCTGGAAATAGAAGAAAAACAAACAAACAAACAAAAATAACACAAAACATAAGAAATGTCGAATGTCAACGAGAACACACACATGTGAAATAAAAAAATGTTATTTATAAACCAAAACCAACAAGAGATCACTTCTAAGATTTCACGTTATGTATCCAAAAATGACATTTTTGAGCAATTCTAATTGAACCATGCATGAAATAATTGTGTCTAACTTAATGACATTGATATAAAGAAAGTGTGGTTTCGGCAAACCGTTGGTGGCACAGGCTGTGATATAATGTATAGTCTTTGTTTTAATAGTTTGTGTAGCAAGTAATTGACGGAAATCAATATCGCGATAACATAGCCATAGGTATAGAGCACTCCAAATTGAAAAACTCAGATAAGATAAAGCATGTTACAAGGTAAAATCATAAAGCCATGCTATCAAACGCTCAAACTCTATACATAGATATAACCTTTATATACTAACGTAGAATTAAAATATCTTTGAGATTTTTTGGAGTAATATAATATTTAGCTTTACGTCCGTATTAATAAGAAGATGGTAACGTAGTATCCATGGTTGGTTACTGATTTAGGACATTCCTTAATAAAAAACTGATGAACCGCCAGAAAGCGAGAAAGAACTAGAAAACAGTACATTTGTATATACGTTTGTTAATTATTTCAAAGGATTGTGATCTGTTATCTTTCTATTTTTGTTAAAAATGGGGACATACATATTTTTGTGTGGGCTTAAGTTTGCCTTTCAAAAATGAGCCTAAAATAGCTACAGAGAGAGACTTCGATACAAGAACTCACAATACATTCACAGTCAAGTGTCAGTGAAAGAATTACTGACTTTTCAAAACACGAATAATGATAGCTTTAAGAATATTACGGGAATCACTTTTAAAATCTGGCTTGAAGTTGAATCATATCGATTTAATGCATTAGCTAGATTTCAGGTTTCAATCAATATCATATTTTAGTGTAAAAGATTGACATGAGTTCTTTATAATTCAAGATCTTTTGTTTGAAAATATGATGTTCTTGTAAAGAAAACTTTCCTCGATCCCAATTGTTACATATCAACTACACATGAATTAACACAAGACAGCACTGAATTGAACACAAGCTTACACAAAAAGTTTGTTATTTAAAAAAAAAAAAAAAAAAAAAAAAAAATACAACCAAACTAATTACGGCTTAGAATTTAGATTAGAAATTTAGTCCTACATAGCTCCACAATAAAAAAGTGTATTGTATACGTTTACGACAATTGAATTCTGTCTAGGGTAGAATTCACGTAGTTAACGAGAAATCAAGTTTCACCGTTCCCTAAATAATCCCCAAATTGTCAAATATTAAAAAAACACTGTTTATTTTTCCGTGATTTTTTAATTAATCTTATTGCTAAAAACCACACAAATTGCAACTGTGTTATCTCAATGAACGTATCCAATGGCTTCCACTGTGTCTATCTTAGAGCCCTGGTTCGCTAATAGCTAAGCAATCAAAGTAAATTAACACTAGCTCCGAAATTAAAATGTCAAACTTAAAATCGTATTCTTCCTGTTTATAACGGAGATACTGGCCGACCCTATCTGCTCGTGAATTAGTAGCTGGATTTTAACTGGAAGTGAGTAGAGCCACTGACGTAGTCTCCACGCTTTATATTGGTTGTATCCAGAGCAGGTGTTCCACAGGGCTATATATTGTGACCGTTGGGGTTCCACATCGCAGTTTAAGAAGGACGACATCAACAGCAAGAAGTATTCAATGGACACCAGGATTATACTCGTATTATTTGCTCTGCTGGCCTTAAGCTGTAAGTATTAAGCATTTGATATTTCAATCATTTCCCTCGCCTAATGTCTTGACCTGATCGAAGAGTTTTCTCAAAAAGTGACTCTGCTCGTTCGCGGTATTGAAGCCCTAATTTCAGAAAAAGGGACGATTTTTCACGATCTTATCATGATATAGAATTTGTAACATTAGAAAAAGAAAACGTGATTTTGTTGTTAAATTTCGAAACATTTCCAAAAATTAAGACTGGCGAATGTACCGCCCTATCAAGAACTAAGCAATTGTACCCCTTACTTACTTGCACGCTGATGTTGTGTTTTTTATTTTATTTTATTTGAAACCTAGACGCACCATCATGATGTAACTGCATATAGCTAACTCGATTAACGTTGAAATGTCGAAAGCTCTTTCCTTAATTCAGACTAAAAGGGACTCCTTAATGTACACATATTTAAATGAATCCAACTCTAATGTTAGTTCATTTACATTTATGCTTCAACTGGCCATGTTAAAGTACATAACATAATAGAATTTATAGAGTGAAAGGGTTGTTCATCGTGGATAAAACACATAAAAAAGAAGTTACTTATTTTTTTAACTCATTTGTCTCACGGTGGTAGTCTTGTTGTAAAAACGCTAACGTCGTCAAACAAATGATAAGTAACTTTTTTATTATTATTTTTTTAATAATAGAAATCCTTGGTTTCAAACAAGAAGAAATCGCATTTGGTCAGATCGAAGAAATATTGTTTGATTTAGGTTTTTCAACGACACTGTTAATTAAATTAGGTGTACAGTTTTAGAATGGTACAAGCCCTTGGTTTCAAAAGTCACTATTGAGCTAAAGGAATAATTTCATTTTTAAATCTTTATTTGTGTATAATCTGTAGAAATTCTTGACAGATTTCATATGAACTGTTACTTTCTCTCAATGGAAAAAAAAGGTATCTTAAAAGTCAATTTGTTAAAGTCAGAAATTGCGTTTTGAACTAATCAGTTGCTTTTGAAAAAGAAATAACACTTAGTTTTAATTTGTTGTTTCATATCAGTACAAAATGAAGATATCAAGAGAAAATCCTGAGTAGTTTGAGTTAATGCTTATAGAGATTTAGATGGGATTAAAAAGTGTCAAAAGTGTACTTTGACTATTTTGAAGAACATGTTTAAACAATTAAAAAATTAACGATTTCGTTTTCACTTTGATAAAAGCAACAAGAAAGACCAAAGAAAATTCTAATTTATTATTTTTGAAAGTATTTTCTTTTTAATAAAAAGGTTACCGAACTCTTTGCCAGTGCGCGCCATAAAAGCATTATAATTATTGCCATACATTGTAAAGCGCATTTTAATTATATATTTTAGAATTTTCTTTTTTTGTTGGTTATTTCAACCTATTTTACACGAAAAGAGTCGGCCATATATCAGTTTAATACCATTATCATTTTAAAGCGCATTTCAACATGCAAACGGAGTAAGTAAAGCAGTATTTAGCAAATGTCATTGTACACACGGTTTGTGCAAACATACTCGTCATACTCCAACATTTTAATTTGATATCATACGAACTTTATATATTTGTCTAATGTTGTTTTTGATATGTGGACTCGACGAAAGCAGTTGTACTAAAAACATTTTTTTATTTCAAAATTTGTCGGACACTTCTTAGACAAATAGGCATTTTTTCATTTCCATTTTTTACCGAAGCGTCAAAAGCTAATACACACAACTTTCAAACAATATAAAATATTTTATTGTTTATATGAGTTATACTGGAAAGTATTTTGCGCTTTTAGAAGTGTTGTTTTTGGTATTATTGTTGGTATTATAAGTTGTTTTGAATATTTATGTTTACGATTTAAGCCATTAAGTACGGCAAGCTCTACACATGTTTGACGAAAGTTTGTCGCTGAACTTGGTCGATCTACTCAACACGATTTCATCACCTCAGTTATGTTCTGTGCATAGCGTTATGCGTAGTCGTAGAGAGATTAAATGACACATTTTATTCTAGTGAGCAAATGGACGAGATATATTGTGAAAACACGAGTGGTGATTTATATATACTTATTTTTAAAGAGAAAAATCAAAGAAATGCAGCAGTCGAATCGTGAAAACACTACCGAACGGAACTGTGGGCAAACGTTTCAAAGTCTTTAAGTATAGATTGCTGCAATTCATGTATAAACCGCAACATTCTGACTACGATATTCTTTATATATGTAGTTAGCATCATCGATTAACTTAACATATTGCTGCATTTTCTCAATGTAATTAATTCCTTTCAATTAAGCTATCATCCTTTTCCATCACCTATCAATGGCTTGGTGAACACTAAGCTTCCTTTAAAAAACTGCGCTCGATTTAAAGAAAGCTGCTAATGCTGTTTTTTGGAAGAAAATGATGAGTTATTGATCAAAGCAATTTTATTAATATTTCATGATATCGCATATTTAACACTAATAAAAAAATTCCATCAAAAATCTCTCTTTTCTGTTCAGCATGAAAGAGGTTTGGATACACATAACAACAAGAATTACTTTTCAAATCTTATATAGCCATACTTCTAAAAGTTTGTTTCTATAAACAATCTAGGTTACGGCGTTTCATTTGACACATTTTCTTCGAGAAATATTATTAATTATTATTATTATTATTTGCGGGGAATATTTGCGCCACATGTCCACCTATATCGCAGTAAAAACACTTGTCCTCACTTCAATCATTCTTAATTCAAGAGTTTAATCGCAAATCTCTTGTGTGAGTGGATTACTTAGCTCGGATAGATTCAATCCATTTAATAGTTATCGCGATGACAGGATTACAGCTGATTCTCTCGTTTAGTTTATACTTTCAGCTTTGAGCTCTTTACAGGAAAAAATGGCCGGCATGATCTTTTAGCTCAGTAATGCCCGGGAGCGGTGCCAACAATTGTTTTGCATTTTATAGGCGTGTTTTATATGTGTGTGTATATCGTTAAACGGGAAAGTTCCGCCGAGAGCGACCGAACATAACCAGTATAATAAAATTTCCAAATGTCAGATTTGCATTATGGCGTTATTTTACTAACACTATACAAGCATTTTTTTGCAAATTCTCTTTCATATTCAACTTTCGAATTCCTGTGGAGATTAAAAAAAAAAAAAAAAAAATTTGCACTAATTGGGATACAAAGGAAAGTCTACAAAGCATTCTGGTAGTATTCTACGTCATCATGCGCAATCAAAGTCCTGAACGATGGAACGTGGCTTATTCCGGCTGCGTTATCGTTGGTTACATAATCCTCATCATACCTGTGTATATGCAGTGGAATTAATCTCTTTGTGCTTCATGTTGTCCCTCTAATCTTTCTCGATGTTTGTGGTTTTGTATAATTCCAATAATCTCTGTTAACTATTGTGGTTTT